>VWZW01000832.1:404268-757401 GCA_013397115.1 Edolisoma coerulescens | reverse complement strand
TGGATGGATGGATGGATGGATGGATGGATAGTTGAGTAGACGGTTGGGTGGTTTGAAAATGGGATGCCTGGAGAGACAGGTGGTTCTACAGTGGACTAGATGAGTAGTAAGAAAGTCAGATATATGGAGAGCAGATGGGGTGGCAGGAGGCCAGACAGAGCTGTGTGGGAGCCTCACTGGTATCCCTGCCCTCTCAGGAGGAACAGGCCAACACCAACCTGGCCAAGTTCCGCAAGGCGCAGCACGAACTGGATGAGGCAGAGGAGCGTGCTGACATCGCCGAGTCCCAGGTCAACAAGCTGCGGGCCAAGAGCCGCGACATTGGAGCTAAGGTGGGACTTTCCCCTCCCCACAGGTGCCTCATGGGCCGCCCCATGGCTGCCCCACAACTTCCCCATGCTCATACTACCTTTTTCTCCTCCATCAGAAAGGACTCAATGAGGAGTGAAGCTGTGGATCCCCAAGTATCCTACCTGAACTCGCAGCTGTCCCACCTACACCTCCAAGTGCCCAACTCCCCATAGTCCCCCAAGCTTCGTCAGCCAATAAAAAGCATTGAGCAGCAGCAGTTTGTGTGGAGTTGGGTTTGTGTGGGGAGGGTGGGGTTACCCCATTGTATGGCACCTGTAATATGGATGGAGCCCATACAAGTTTCTAGTAAATCTGAAATTTATGAAGAAGAAATTTATGGGATGCGGAAAAAGGGACAGGCCACATGGGAATATTATAGGAGCATTGTCAAAGATGCAGTGAGGAAGGCCAAAGTCCACTTAGAATTAAGTCTGGCAAGGGATAGGAAGGACAACAAAAAGGGCTTCTACAGGTACATCAGCAGCAAAAGGAAGATTAGGGAAAATATGGGGCCACTGCTGAATCAGATGAGAGATGGTAAATGCCATGGAATAAGGGTGGATTTTGTCCTGTTTTCAGCTGGGACGGAGTTTCCCAGTGGCGGCAAGGTCCGGACGGGCGGTCACAGTGGGAGGGCGTCCTCCCCTCTTCGGGCGGGAGGCGTCCCGGCACGGCTCCCGCCGCTTCCGGAGCCGGGCGCCCACCGGGAGCAGCGGGAGCCGCCCCCAACCCGCTCTGCGCCCCTTCTGCTGCCGACGGTGGCAAGAACCGCGCCGAGCTCCAAGCCCCGCAAGAGAAAAGAAAGAGGGAGGGAGGGAGGTACCGTGGGCCGGGCTGTGCCCCTCCGCCCCCGGTGGGGTCCGGCTCCGCCCGCGGCTCGCCGTCGGGCCTCGCCCCGCCTGTTTCCCGGGGGTTTCGGGTCACCCGTCGGGGCATCGTCCTTCGGTCTCTCAGCTGCAGCTGCGGCGGCAGCGGGGACCCCGGGCATCGTCAGCGGGAGAGCGCCGGGGGAGGAACCCGCCCGGGAGGCGGCAGCGGGCGCCGGCTGGTGCCGCCTCGCCCCTGGCCCCGGGGGGAAGCAGCGCTTTAAGGTTGTTTTCTTGGGGTTGAGTTTGGGCACGGCCAGCGCGCTTGTGTGTGCCAGGAGCTCCTCAGCGAGCTGCTGCCTGGAAGTGGTGCCCTTACACCGACGGAAAGGCATCAGCTGCAGCTGGAGTCACTCCGGTAAGTGCCTGTGCATCTTCTATGGCACCGTGCCCTGTACTGGCTTTTTCCTATTGATCTGCTGTCCATTTTCCCATTTTGAAGGATTTGTTTATATTTTCTTTTGCTCACTAGAAGCTGAGAAAGTAATGTGTGGAGAGATAGGGTGTTTGGTGTTGTTTTTTATTCATTTTTTTATTTGGGGATCGGGTTTGGTTGTTTTACAAATAAAGACCTGCCAATGGACAGCTACCATCTTTGCTTTTAGTTAGTGTGTGCTAAGGAAAGGAATCCAAAGGCTGAAGTGTTTTCTGCTGTCTCGTGTGCCTCTCACTGCTTTTGATGTGTCCTTGGAAATAGTTTTATGAATGAAGAGGCACGATCCTCTGTATGAGAACACTACGGGAAAACTTGAATGCTGCCTCAAAACTGAAACAAAAGTGTTTTGTGTCTGACTCTCTAGAAATTGCTTGTGCTACATCCCAGAATGAGCAAGCCTGGTCTTTTGTCTCCAAAATGAAATGTAGCACCTCAGTCATGTTCCAGGTGGGCTCAATTTGTTAAGTTGCCTGAAAAAGTTAGCAGTTAACTTCTACCATAAATATTTTCTTTTCTATTATTGCAGTGACCATGCCATTGAAACAACCAGGGAAGAGCCCAGTTCCCCCAACATCCCAGATTCTGGGTCTCAGTGACCTTTTAAAAGCTCCCCCTGAAGTGCCACTGTCTGGGTGCCGCAGAAGGTGGATCAAAGAGACTGATTCAGCCTATATGAGGCTGGCAAAGCAAGGAGGCCAACCTGGTAAGCATCTGTCTTGCTTCTTTGGTTTTCCTTTGTTTTCTTTGGCTTTGCTTGAGTGCGGTGTAAAGTGCTCGTAGGTGCTACAGAGGAATCCTCTGGACTTTTGAAATTAACCCATGGAAAAAATGAGGAAATGAGAATGTGATGTAAGAGGTCACCTTGTCAAGACATTCTTGCAGTCTATTGTGTGTAGGTACCCTTTAGCAAAACATGTGGTCTTGCCCTGTGTTTGATTGAAGTAGCTGATGACCATCTGGCTGCATTTGAGTTAGGTCTCTACAGGTTATGCTTGGGCTATTTAAGTAGCAGTCTGGTGAAAACAATTTCACAAAAAAACTCATCACAAAAACTTCATAGAGGTTTATAAAGCATTACTTTGTGATGACATTCCGTTTGTTAGAGTGCTGTACATATTCTGTTCTTGTACCGGGGGGATGTGCAGGTTTCTTATTTCCGTTATCGAAGAGGGCAGCCTGAGAAACTTGAGCAGATGGCTTGTGGGCATGCTTAGAGCAGAGCGACAAATCCAGAAATATAAATTAACAGAGCAGTAGAAACATGTCAAAGCACTTAGAGCAAGACAAGCAAGGTCCAAGTGGAACAGAATGCTGCAAGGTTCTTACTCTCTGGTTTATCCAGGGAGACAAATGCTCTTTGCTGAAGAAAGCAAGCATTTCTTCGTGACAAAACAGCAATCTGAAAACAAAGGTAGTGCTTTTGCAACTAGGTGAGAACTCAGAAAAGTACTGGCTTTTGCCTTTTTCTTTCCAGACCTACTGAAGCACTACACTCATGTGGTAACGAAGTCCCCTCCAGCTGCATATGCTGCACCTGACTGGTACTCACACTGTGCCAATCCCGCAGCGATTGAGGAGCCACGGTAAGACTGCTGAGGCCCAGCACATCTTGGCCTCTCTCTTCACCTATTAACATTTCAGAATGCTTCTGTACTGAAGTGCCAGATTTGTATGCTTTGTACAAACAAGCGTTAAATCTTTGCCTGCAGGAGCTGTGTTTCCTCTCTCCCAGATTATATGGTTCACAGAGAGTTTAAGGCTGATGACCATCATGCTAACAGTTATAAGACAAGAAGAGGGCCTTTTGATTTTGATACAAGAAGTGTTTGGCAGCGGGATGCTGAGGACAAAGAAAACACAGACAAAAAGAAGGTAGGATGGAGAGATACCCTGTGACTATGCTTTGTTCATAGAGCTTGTGAATACATCTCTGTCTGGGCCTGTTTCTTCTTATAGGAGGGAAGCTGTAATCCACATGAGTTTCTGTATTCCAGAATCAATTTTTATATTGCAGTTAGAGAACAAGAAGAAAGCCATGTTTTCTTAGGTGCTGCAGGTGTAGCGTAAGAACCAGAAACGCAGTTTCCCATCACGTTATATGGTACATATGCTTAAGTATAAATAAAAAGCAGTAGTTAATTTCCATCTTCTGATGCTTTATTTGCCCTGCAATTCATTCTTGGTGAAGTGACATCTTGTTTAGTAATCTTGGGTGAGGAAGAAAGAAAATAAGAAGAGAAGACTATTCTGAAAAAGGAGTTTCATTCAGTTTAAAATGCAAGGTAGTTCCCACGGATATTGTGCTAGCTGTCTTTGAATGAAAGATGTATCCAAGACAAAGTGAGTTTAGCACAAGCTATGCCAAAAGCAAACCTTTCTGTGCTGACATTGGTGTTTTGTCTTGGAAACCTCTGCTATCCTCCCTCTTTTATCCTCCCTGCCCAATTTAGATGCTGAAGCCTTATGTTTTTAAAATATTCTTTGTAATCTCAGTTGCCATATTTACCATAGGCCTTTGGGGTATACCTGGAAAGGCATTTGATGTACTTGAACACTAGTACTTCTGTGCTTGAACAGAAGGGCAGATGTTGGACATTTTAGGAAGAGAAGTCCTCAGCCTTTGCTGAGATGAGTGACTAGAGCAAATTCAGAATGATGTCTTGTGTGAATGGGAACACCTCATTATTGAATAGGCTCGGGAATGTTTACTTAATCTGGGGCAACAGGAAAACAAGCAGCAGATGTTTAAACTGTAATTTGTCTGATGCTTGTAGGTGAAGCTTTTTTTTTTTTCAGTCTTAGATTTAAGGCACTGAAAGTAAAAGCTTGACTTGCTGCAGTGCTGCTTAAAGGAATTGAACTAGGACAGAGAGGAAGTACCGTTCCTCACTCCTTTACTTAAGAACCATTTATGTTCAGTGCTCTAAGAGTCAAACTTAACTTTGATAACAGTAATTCAAGTTCATGTGCTGACTGGTAAAGTGAGACTGAGGTCCATTTCAGTTTTGGTGGAGTTTGGTTGAGACCCAGCTTCATTCAGTCATGTGTCTAAAAGTGTCCATGTGCTTTATTTATCCCAAAATGCAAAGTGAATATATGTTATATATTTAGCTCAGATTGTGGATATGCCAAGGCCCTCATATATAATTGGCACTATTCTCCTGGAACCTGAAGTTTTGTCTAAGGTTCTAAAACTACCAAGTCTTTTTCTGGAAGATTAGGTGCCTGAGAAGGCAGACTCTGTGTTGCTAGGTGTAGCTCTACCTCCACACCATCATCTCTCATTTGGCTGTGCTTCACGGTATCTTTATTGTACACTGAAAAGTGTATCATATATCTTGAAATGTCATATGGTGCTTCTTTCATAGCTACTTCTTGTATATCCTCTTTTGGGAAATTTCTATCCCATGCTCTAAGAGTACCTTTCTAAGGAGTCTTCCAAGTGAGACAATGGAACTAGCCCTACCAAAGACTCTCAATTTTAGTTTTTCGCCATACATCTTGTATGTTGAAAAGTAAGAACAATGTATTCCAAAACACCACAGGCAAATTTCTAAGGAATATTCAATTTATTTCTTTGAGTACATGATGATACTGCGGCAGCAAACTACCTCAAGTATTTCTGGTAGTATGAGACTGAATGTATTGAAAATATTTTTCAATCTAGTGTGACTAAACAGTTATTCAGAAGAGAGATGCATGATGCAATTGTGGAGCTAAATCCCAAAGTGTGCCCTTAGGAACAAGTGCAAAACCGTTTAACCTCTAAGGGTACCTCTTCTGCTCAGTTTGGAAAACATTGCTCCCAAGTGGGCCCTTGCTCTGGAGGTTTAAGCCTTTATGCTGCTTGGTTCTGAAGTATTAAAATTGCCACCGTTCCTTGTGGTTATTGCTGCCTAGAGGAGGACTGGAGATCTGGGGGACCATTACATGGTTCTCCATGCCTCAGGATGGATCCTGTAGTTCCTCCCTAATGCCTTAATCACAGCAATAAGTCTTATTCTTCTGGGAATTTAGCAAATCAGCAAAGAATGTTAGTGCATGAAGGATTTAGCCTTTGTGCTCATGGCAAAGTGATGGACTTCTGGCCTAGGGAGAAGCAGCCGGTGGGAATCTCACAAGGCTTAGTAAGACAAAGTCCAAGGTCCTGCACCTGCGTTGGGACAGCCCCTGTTATCAGCACAGACTGTGGATGAACAGATGGAGAGCAGCCCTGCCCAGAAGGACTTGTGGGTGCTGGTGGATGAGAGGCTGGACATGACCCAGCAATGTGCACTCACAGCCCAGAAAGCCAAATGTGTCCTGGGCCGCATCCAAAGCAGCGTGGGCAGCAGGGCAAGGGAGGGGATTCTGCCCCTCTGCTCTGCTCTGGTGAGACCCCACCGGCAGTGCTGCATCCAGCTCTGGGAGCCCCAGCACAGGAAGGACATCGACCTTTTGGAGTCCAGAGGAAGCCACCAAGATGATCAGAGGAATGGAGCAACTCTCCTATGAGTAAAGCCTGAGAGAACTGGGATTGTTCATCCTGGAGAAGAGAAGGCTTTGGGGTGACCTAATTGTGACATTCCAGTACCCGAAGGGACCCTGCAAGAAAGATGGAGAGCGACTGTTTGCAAGGGCATGTAGTGACAGGATAAGGGGGAATGTATTCAAACTGAAAGAGAGTAGTTTTAGATTAGATACTAGGAAAAAAATTCTTTACTGTGAGAGGGGTGAGGCTCTGGAACAGGTTGCCCAGTGAAGTTGTGGCACAGAAGTGTTCAAGGTCAGGCTGGATGGAGCTCTGAGCAACCTGGTCTAGTGAAAGCTGTCCCTGCCCATGGTGGGGGAGTTGGAACTAGATGATCTTTTAGGACCCTTCAACCCAAACCATTCTCTGACTCTGTGATCCTTTTGCCTGTGCATCTTGTGGCCCAACTGGGTTGGGTTGAAAAAGCTGTTACCTTAAGAAGAAGGGAGGCCTCTATGGGTGAAAGGTTGGTTGGAGGGTTTTCATCAGCATTTGGCAATATCCCTGCAGCACCAGTAAGATTACTCCTTCATCTCCAAAGTCCTCTCTTTCAGGCACTTGCCTGAAGTGTCTGTGTATATATGCATATGTACTTACGCATGTATGTGCTGCAGCAAAAGGATTGCTCATCTGAGGTCAGGATTTTACCTCAGAGAGAGATTTGAAATGTAATCTAGAATTTTGTCCTTGATCACACAGGAGCCAGGATTTCATCTGGAGGCTTTTATCTTTCCATGCTGGCTGCAGATATCCATTGTTCTTCATATACCAGCCAGGCACAATACATATTCTATTTCACGTTTCTTGAATCCAAGATTAATAAATGTGTATTTATAACAAACGTAGGAATTTCTAGAGTATATTGTTGCCATCTCTTCACAAAGGGAGAAAACACTTTAAACCAAGAACATGTCCTGTGTAGTTTGTTTCTAGAAGAATGCCCTGTGTAGTTTGTTTTGTCTGGAGAAATTGATGGCTGCTAAATAGAGGCTTGTCAAAGGGAAAAAGCCCCCTCAGCTGTAGTCATTGGAGTGTAGTGGCACAAGAGTCTGCTTTTAATGCTGAATTTGCCCAGCAAAGTAACAAATAGCACCTGAATGGATTGCAGGTGCCCTCCAAAACCAAATTCTGATCTATTCCCTTGCTACATTTGTCATTAATTAGTTTACTTGAACAGTAGGGAATGTTTTGATCCCCGCAGTTTATGCTAGCCTCTCATTTAATGCCAAGAAAGACATTTAAAACAATGCTCTTGCTCACAGCCCTCAAGACTTTTCTCTTTGCCTTTCCTTTCCCTTTTTTTTCCTTGACTTTATTTTGGACAGTTTAACCCTTTTTCTGTCTCTAGTCAAAATCTCTCTAGCTTCTGCTCTCCCCTTGCCCTTTAATTAACTCTTTAATCACTAGATGTCCTTTCCTGGTGCTTCTTTTCAGTGCTAAGAGGAAAGTCTCCTCTCTTTCCATCTGCTATCTATGTGTCCTGACTATCAAATTGAATTGTGTTTATGTGGTGCCCTTTGTGCCATCCTGCCTTCAGCATGTGACAAATGTCACCTTTTGTCAGTTGAAACTGTAGGTAATTGTGTCCTGGATCTGAAACTTCCATTGCATGTCAGGTGTGAAGTGGTCCAGTCTAATGATAGATGGAAGACAGCGCTATCACTTTTGCACAATAAGATGGCATTTTTGAAATGTAAAGCACAAATAGGCTGCTTCAGCAAATAGTATGAACAAATTTGAAAAGCAGTTCTAAAAGCAGCTAATGTGATTTTTAACCTCCAGGTTGGACAAAGACCCTCCTTTTTGTCTCACACAGCTGCCTCTGCATGCTCTTGCTAGTACCATCTCTTCTTCTTTGACAAATTTCCCAGTCTGACTCCACTGAACTCTGTAGCGGTTTCAGCACTGACTTTACAAATGTGTTTGCATTGACATCCTGGCTCAGAATCAGTACAACTGTCTGTCCTAGGCTTCACTTTCTTCCAGGTAGTAAGAAAACTTACATTCTCTGAACATTCAGATCTGCTTTTTTTTAGTTTCTTCTTAATTAATTCATTGATTAGGTGTATTCAAGGGCCATTATACTTTTGTTTGCTCTTTCTGTACTCATTGTGCACAGGCTCCTTGAGAAGTCCTTGGTGTGTTTACATTTTGGAATCTTCTCCTTATAGAGGTTGTCAAGGGGGTTTCGTAGTGTCTGAAATCCAAGTTTGACTGCTATTGATGCATCTAATTTTTGCACTTCATAATTTTTTGCTCTGTTAATTGTATTGCAGTAGCTATGTCCACATAGGTGAAAAGTATTTTTATCCTTAATGTATTTTCAAGTTTACAGAGCAATACATTTCACTTTTAGTTACCCTGTCCTGATTTTTTTCTAAATAACCTGCAACTAGTATCTCTTATTCCATGGGGTGCTCTCCTGTGTTGCATATTTAAAAAAGAAAATGGTCAAATAATACGTAGATTCTAATTGAAAGGATATGTTAGTACAACACTAAAACTTTGTCAATAAGCTTTGAAAATTTTCTGCTATCTTCAGGACTTCCCCGTTGTCCCCTTTTCTTTATGCAATGCTGTAAGTAGTCTTTAAAGATGTTTTGTTTTTTTAACTCATAATTTCTTACCACTCTTAGTGAAAAATATCTGGAAGTTGTTGAGGATATTTAATTTCATGCTTTTATTTGAGACGGAAGTAAGTTGACCCTTTAGCAGCTGTTGATTTTGATCAAAGTTAAAATAAAGAGCTTTTATATGTGTTGCTCATGTTTTTCCACTACTTTTCTGTTTTCCCACTTTCTGTTCTGGAGTGTGTGATGTCATTTCCCTGGCTTTCTAGGTGTCATCTTTCAGTCTTTTAGTCAACACTGAGTTTCTTTACCTGTCACTGGAAAGGAAAGATGGTGGAAGTAAAATACATTTTTCTGATACAAGCTTCCCCCAATATATATGTATTTGTTTGAATTTTAAACCTCTAATTAGTTTACCACAACGATTTTCTTACAATATAGAATGTTTTATGCTTTTTATTTAAAAAAAAAAAGAAACAAACTGAAAAAGAAGTAGCAATTAAACCGTAAGGTAATTTGTAGTCCTCCTGACTTTAGTAAGACTGGTCTGTTTTCATATTCTGCATACAGAGAAATGGACCAAGGTGAGAGGTTGCAATGGATAAGTTTGAATTTGAAGCTTGATTTTGGGTAGAAGTATACTGTGAAGGAAAGGCTTGTGTAGAGCACACTGTGGAGAGAGCAAACAGTTAACCTCATGTAGAATGACTAAGAGGCTGCTCTATCTTTTGTTATGCTTCTGTAATGTATTACTAGTACTTATGGAAATAATGTAGATAAGACATTGAAATTTGAACACATTTAGGCCTTTAATATCACCCTCACTTTTGAAGGCTATGCTATCATATAATCTTCTTGGTTATTTTTTTCATAACTCCTTTTTTTTAAGTTTTCTCTAACACAGGTAAAGCTCCCACCTATAAACCCTAAATATCCAAGCAGAATGCCAGCTGTTTCTAAAAACAAGGAATTTAGTGGAGCAAATAAGCTTTCCTTCCCACCCATGTAAGTAGTACATTTATGAAAATCATTAAACACCTAAGCCTGCAACTATTTGTGCATACAAGTAAAATTGCTCCTTGTGAAATTGCAGGAATTAGTGGATATGTGTATGGACCTTGTGAATATTTATTGCTGCTAATTGCTATTGCTATCATATGTGATGCTAAACTAGTTTTAAAAGCATCTAAAGCAACTAAAATAATAGTGCTTTAACTCATATAAGAAAGTTATTCAGTATAACTTTGCATTAGGAAAACTAAGCATAGAGTCGCATATCTTCATGTAGCAGACTTTTATGGTATTCTAAATTGTCTGGGTTTTTTCTTAATACCAGTGAACAGGTGAAAATGATAATCTACATTGTTAGTTCTTTAGGTGTAGCTTACAGACACACAAGTAGGACTGACACTTTAAGGAAAGACAGAAACTGTAGCCTATATAAGATCAGACACAGCAAAAATACTGTAATGAACACCTGGAAGAGGTGTTTTAAGCAAATTTTTATGTCATGTGTGATATGATGTAATCATATCATCAGCTGTGTGCACAGCTGAATTGTTTCTTTGTCTTAGAAATTTACTGCTCAGTCATCAGTAATCCCAGTATGTTTTAGAACTATGTTAATGCTGCCAAATAAGTAATTAAACTGTCAAATGAATTTCAGAAAAAATTTGTGACAAAATTTCACTTTTGTGTACCACAGAATGAGTGCTGTCAGCCTTTTTTACTTGCCTATTCTTTGTGGGATTTCCCTTTTGCACTTTTTGTCTTTAAGACCAGAACTGTGTAAGTATTATACATGTAAAATTCCAATGAAAGAGATGGCTCTTCTCATGTAAATTTACACAGTACTAAATCAGGCATAGTTGTGTGCTTTTTTTTGTTTGTTTGGTTTTGTTTTTTCTTCTTAGATGACTACATGTCGAATATATGTTTTGTTCTTTATAAATAAGTTATAAGGCTATAAATGGTTATATTTTAAAATTAATGTTATAATTAGAAATAAACTATATTATAAGGCCTTTTCTGTGCAAAATAAAATTTTTCCAGCTAGTCCCCATTTTTGTTTAGTTTTGGTTTTGTTTTCTTTTAATATATTTGTATTTACAGGCCTGCTCAGAGAAAAAGCGAAGCAGTAAATTTTAGCAAATTAATAAGCAATGGCTATGGGACTGACTGGTTTCAGCAGTGTACTGGATGGGAAAAAAAGACTGAAGAAACATCAGAAAATAGTGAGCACGCCGAAGGTAATGTTGTTGAAAGCTGGGTTTTTTTTGTAATGAGCTGGGCTCTCAAGGTAACAGCAGAGGGCAGCCTCAGTATTTGTGTGGCTCTCTGAATATGGTGAGACACATTGAATTACTGTGCTTAGTTTACAATACGCTATGACCAGCTAAAGAAAGGAGTGCTGCTGTTTGTAGTCAGCGAAGGCAGGCGCTTTCATGGACTTTTTTCATCTCTACAATTGCAGTAGGCTCTGTTCCAATCCAGGGGCTTCTGTGTTCTGATCCAGGGGCTTCTCTGTGATGTGTTTCCGTAAAATGCTGCAGGGACACTGCCATCCTGCCTAAATTTAAGCTGCCTGTAAAATATTTGTTGCTTTTCTGTTATGGATATTCTTTTGCCCTTAATATCTTTCTGAAAACTTCTGTCACAAGTGTCACTGATACTTGTCTTTAAGAAATAGACCACTATTGATAGAAATTTGTCAAAATAAATATATGCACATTGTTGAAGAGAGTGGAATTGCAACAGTTTAAGAGAAAGAAGTTATCCAATGTTCACCTATGCTTTCAAACCGTACTTTTTCATGCACAATAGTAATAGCTATGAAAGACATCACTTAAAAACACTTAAATATAACAGTTAAAGGGTGAGAAAATTCCCCTTCTGTCAAAGACCTTTCGCTGTGGTAACCATGGTGGCTATATCAGTTTTCTATAGCAATGTTTGGAAATGCTATTGGACCTCCCATTGCATGCACCAGAATTTTTTTTTATTTGTATCAGGGAATCCTTTTGTATACACTGGGAATTGTCATGATTCCCTTGACCTTGATGTATTAATATATGAAAGTCTTAGAGGCCAGATATTTTAATTTATCTAACACTTCACCTCTGTCTGAATTAATTTTTGTGTCTTCCATTAATGTATCTATAGTAATTTATTTTTTTTTTTTGGTGTGCAAGACCTCTTCCTCCAGGTGAGTATCAGAAGAAAACAGAGAACTAGAGGTTGTGTGGTTTTATTCAGAAGAAGAAAATGCCATAAAACTAGGGGATGAAGCCAGATCTTGATCTGGATCTGAAGAAGAATGCCTAACCTTAGAAGCCACTCTTGAAGTTAACTTAAGTATCCAAACTCTGTTCATGCAGAGGATGCTGCTTTGAGACACTCAGTGACCCAACAATTCAGCCATGGAGTCTAAAAGTGCACCTCCTCAGCATGAAAGAAAACCTTGAATATTCTTCTTTGTTTTCAGATTCTATTTAACTTTCTTGTGTGCTGACATTTTTCTTTCTCATTACTGTGGGTAAAATTAAAGGATTTGGGATTGCAAAATCCCAATTTCATTGATTTGGTGATAGGTGATTTCTTTAATGTGTGTGCCTCTAATGAAACATTTGAGATATAAAGAAAACCTGAAAATTTTTCAGAGTAATCATGAAATTGGTTTGGTTATACCACTTTGGCAGTAGAGAAAAAAAATATGGGTTCACTGTAAAGGCTGCTGAAAAATCAATGTGCTGCACAGATTTATATATATATATAGATAGATAGATAGATACATCTAATTTTTGAGTTGCTTTTCTTTTTCAAATTTTTTGATAACATGACAGCCACTTTGCTTCTATTGCCTTTGTTTGCAATCATAGCTATTCTGATTGAGTGGTTCTGTATATTGGTTCAGTGTAAAAAGAGATTGCTTTTAATGCTCTTAACAATGTGGTTTCATCCAGACGTGTACCTTCATTCAGTTTTGATCTTGTCCTTTTCATTCTTTTAGGTGATTTTGGAAGGTAGTGCTTTTACTTTTTTCCCCACTTGTATACTTTTTTCTGTTCATCCAAAGCAATTGGCAGCATGAGCACCTTGCAGCTCCCTTTTGAGATGGAGCTTTCTCTGTTCTCACTTGCACAGAATAAGTCCTAGACACATCAGGCAGGAGATACAACCCATTCCATATGTAAATCTATAATCCCTTTGTTTTGGGATATAGATTTGCATCATACTACAAATTTCTTAGGTAGCTTTTTTACCTTGTTAATTCAAAATTAAAAGTACTGGAGTTTATATGAATTTTGACATGAGGGAGAAACCAAAAATTTTAGCTGACCTTTTTATTCTTACAGTTGAAGTTATTCTGTAGACTTTAATCTTTTTTTTCTATTGCAGATTCAGAACGATCTGAAACACCCCCTGCAAGCAATGAGTTAAAGCCACCGTTTCAGGGATATAATAAGTAACTTGAAAGACTGTTGGGTAAACTAAAGCCTTGTAATGCTTATATAGTCCACTATTTACATGTTGGCTAGATTATTTTTGTAATTTAACTCATCCCTAAATTGAGAAGTTTGTGAGATGGATGAACTTCATTGGGCTTGATTACAGCAAATTTTAAAGAACAGGAAACAGCTGTCAGTGCTTAGTCCTAGACTTTTCCTTAATATAATAAATAAAATAAAGCAAAACTGAGGTTTTCTCCTGCACAAGACTCGTGCTTCTTTGCTGTTCTCCAACAGGGTTACCATATTGCTGCTGACTTGAGTAGACACAGGCATGCTATCGATGTGTCCAAATCACCAAGTTTCTTCAGTTAAGTACAGCTGTACTCATGAGCTGTGCCACAAAGAAGGGTGAAGGGGAACTGTGTGGTATGGGATGAAACGTAAATAGTAAGGACTGAACTGGTATGGACACTTGCAGTAAAAAAGTCAAGCCTTCACTGAAAAGATTCCTTCTTCATCCCAAAAGCTCATTTATTTAGACCAGATATTCAGCTTTCTGCGACAGTTCTACTGCTATGCCTGCTGCACAAGAACTGGTTGGTCAGTCATAGGGTTCAACCATGTAATTAAAGACCTGGTGGCATTTCCTGTTATATAGAAGCTGAATTGTTGGTTAACAGCTACATGGACTCAGCTATCTATGATGTCTGCACTTTCAGCTGTTAAATAAAAAAAATTATCTATCCTGAATTCTTGACTGCAACAAAAACATTATATGCCAGATCACTGTGTTTATTCACACCAGCAAGTTTGTACTTTGAAATAGCAATGTATAGAAGTTGTACTTTAATGTTTTGAAAAAGTTAAGATACACTGATATTTCAACACTTGCTATTTTATCTACTTGGTTTAAGATATATCCCTAAAATCTTATTAATAATTAAACATTGATTATAAAGTCCACTAGAAAGTGGATGCAACTTCATTACCATGATTTTTGCTAATACTCTGAAAAGTGAACTGGTAATTTTTAGAATTTCCTCTTCAGATTGCATTCAGTTCATTTTACACCTTTGAATCCAAGTCCTGAAGATTCTAAAATTTATTACTAAATATAGATTTCTTTGAACAGAATGTTTAGAGGATTTGGTTTAATACTGCTCTTCTTTAGAACTTTGATGTAAAAATTGATTAGAAATAGGTAAACCATTGCTAATCTGAACCCTCAAAGTTTTCAGTTTTCAAACATTTGCAGAAATTTTGCTATTGATGTTGTTAGACTCAGCACCTGAGTCCATCTTTGCTGTCCATTCTTTTGAATAATTCAACTGTCTAAGTTGTATTTAAAAAAATAAAAGGCTAAAACATAAGCAAATACTTGAATATACAGTTATTGGCTCATCAGAAAATTTTTCTAAATATCAAAAAGCTTACATCAAGCTGTAACTGTTGGGGTGTGTGAGATTACTTATCTAGTGTCTGTCTTCACTTACAATTTGTGTTGTGGATTGTCCAGATACATTGAAACCATTAATTTTGCTGTGAAGGCAGAGCTTTTGGGGATATCCGGTTTTCTAGGCTAATGTATCAGGGGATGCTGGAGTTGGAGCTCATAGCTTTAAAACCTGACCAGTTGTGGTGAGTTGACTTTGGCTGGACACCAAAGTGTCTGCCAAGCCTCTCTATCACTCCCCTTCCCAGCAGAACAGGGAAGAGAAAATAAGGTAGAAAACAACTTGTAGGAGTGACTCCAGTGAAGGGCAACAGAGCTGGTGAAGGTTCTAGAGAGTAAGGCCTGTGAGGAGTGGCTGAGGGAGCTGGAGTTGTTTAGCCTGGAGAAAAGGAGGCTCAGGGGTGACCTTATTACTCTCTACAACTGCCTGAAAGGAGGGTGTAGCCAGGTGGGGGTTGGTCTCTTCTCCCAGGCAACCAGCGACAGAATGAGAGGAAACAGCCTCAAGCTGTGCCAGGGGAAATTCAGGTTGGACATCAGGAAGAATTTCTTCACGGAAAGGATGGTTAAGCATTGGAATCGGCTGTCCAGGGAAGTGGTGGAGTCACCATCCTTGAAAGTGTTCAAGAAACAACCATACATGACAGTGCTATGGTTTAGTTGACAAGGTAGT
Source organism: Edolisoma coerulescens (assembly GCA_013397115.1). Lineage (NCBI taxonomy): Eukaryota > Metazoa > Chordata > Aves > Passeriformes > Campephagidae > Edolisoma > Edolisoma coerulescens. The sequence goes on along the minus strand of VWZW01000832.1, from coordinate 742,091 downwards.
GTTCAGTTGAAGGTTGGACTTGATGATCTTGGTGCTCTTTTTCAACCTAAATGATTGCCATTAATGTGTACTCAGCTTTCCTTAGTCAAGCGAAGGAGATGTTTGATCTGCACTGTTGGTCAACTGAGTCTGAATGGATCACAGTTTGAACACCATGAGTTAGAATATTAACAGCCTGAGATTTCACAAGAGCAGGGGGGCGATCCTGGAATCTGTTTGTGCATTCAGAATAACAGAGAGCTGCAGCAGACACATAACTTGCCTGTTCTCCAAGGGACATGAAATCAAAGTGGTGTAACAAATCAAAAAGCTCCAGCTGAACCCAAGGATGGAAGTGTGCTGTTTGAATTCACCTTATTCCAGTAATCATGTTGTTCTATTTACTTCTGAGTCCATGCAGTCATGCAGCTGGCAGTTTTCAAAGTCATCAGCAGTTCCATGTAAAAGCAGTGGAAGCTTCTGGTTTTCCATTTCTGTTTTTCAGAGAAATGCCAAAGTCAAAAGCTGGGTGCTTATTACAAAATCTAGCCTTATTGTTTTAAGTGCTGAAACATTTGTTTCATTGTCTTGTGCTCTTTTTCTACCCTGAATGCCTTTAAGTAGTGAGATGATTTTTTTTTTTGAATACTGATTGCTTTGCAAGCCCAAAGATAAAACAAAAGTGCAGTTACATTTTATGAATTGCATCCAAGTATGCTGAGCATGTGAATGTTTCTAAAAGAGATTTCTGGATAAAGATTTAACAATCACTTGTCAGTTTAGTGACCAAAGAGTAATTTTCCTTTTATATACAAGAATTTCACTGTAGTGAAGTCTAATATATACCTACTATATATCTAATATATAATTCTAACTACCTCTGTCTTTTTGGACTAGATTAAAATATAAACATGCTTTCTTCTCTGCAGATAATTTTTCAGAATGTAGTTACATATTATGCTATCATCTGGGAGAAAAAGCTAGAAATAGAAATATAGAAGTTCAGTCTTAGCACATTTTGTCCTTCTATTAATAGTTGTAATGATACAAAACATCCAGAATAACTGAAGAATCAAAATGCAGTGGGTAAAACAGCTGCACTGAGTTATTTGACCAATTGACTGTAAAAATAGTTTATGGTAAGCAGAAGGGAGAATACGTTTGATTATGACAGACAGCCTTATTTTCCATAGCTCAAATTTTCATCCATGCCATATAAAAACCTGAAAATGGACACCAATTGCATATTGTTGTTATAACCCCAGTATGTAGCTGTGTATTTTTCACCCTTCTAAACAACATTAGTATCTCTTCCCACTAAAATACAAAATGGAATGAAAACCCAAACACTACAAAACCGGGAAGCTAAAAGGACATTTAAAGTTCGCTGGGGATAACTGAGAGCAAAGGTTACTACCAATTATTAGACTCATAGAAATGCATAATTTATTGAACATTTCAGACAAGGTAACTATAGTAACCTTTTTATTTACAAAAAAAAGCAATTTACATTGATTATTCTCTTAATATATAGCTGAATAGAAAACCTCCTGAAAGCTAAAGCAGACTTTTCAGTGGACTCTGAGATGAAGGAGTAGGTAATATTCCTGTTTAAAGGAAAACTTTCTTCTGCAGAATTAAACACTCTTCTAAGGTGCTTGCTCAATACTATAGCTTGGAAGTCTTGACAAATATTTAAGGAACAGGAAAATGGAAGATGGATTAGGAAGCTGTCCTTCTGTTTCACCCACTGGAAATCTAAACAAGCTGAACAGGTGACATTTTTCTGAGTTTGTTGAGCAATTCCTCTTGCATGTCGTTCCTGCCTAGAAATGCATCTGTGCAAGGGATTTCTCTCTCTTATATTCCCATACAAAGTCCTTTGGTGTGAGACAGGATATGAATAAATTTTATTTTTATATATATTTTTAAAGTCATGCCCAATGCATGATTTTGTAATAAATACATCTCAGCAATGCCTTGTGCCTTATGTGTTTACTGTCCTGAGGCACAGAAAGTTCTCTCCCAAGAAGGTTTTAGTTGCTCAGTCTCCCAAGTATTCCCTACTGTGACAAGCTACAGTGTGGTTCTGGTGCAAAAAATTATTTTTAAAACAGTATTGCAGGATTGTGGGTTTGGTGTTTTCAGTTACTGTATGAACGACGTTGAATTTAGTCTTCCACTAGCCGAAGGCATCTCTGCTTTTTTCTCGCACCGTGTTTGCCGTGCCCAAATGCCCGTGAGAGCGGGCACACGGTGTGTGCGCACCGACACACACAAGGGCAGACACAGGCACCGACCCGACTCCGCCATCCTCGGCGTGCCGACACCTTATCTCCACGATAAGGTGCCCCCGAACGCCCGTGCCCTGGCAGCAGCTCCCCCGCCGAGGGCCCGGAGCCCCGCGCTTCCCGCCCGCCGGCTGCGTGGCTGCCGCTCCCCACGGGCACCGGCATCACGGCCACAGCCGCGCCCTGTGTCCACCCCGGAGCGCGGCGCTTCCCGCAGCCTCCCCGGCGCGCAGGGGGTTAACCGGTCCCGGGGCGGGGCGGTGCAGTCGCTGGCGGGAGGTGGCTCGGCCGGGCGCCCTGCAGCCCGCCCGGGAACAGCGAGCGGCTTTCCTGGCTTCCCAGCGGCGGATCCCGCTGCCCCCGGTGAGAACCGCGCCCCGCCGGTCGCCTCGGCAGCCCGCGGTCCGCTCCCGGGAGGATGGTGGGGTGCCCGCCGTGTCTCCCATCCCTGGTCGCCGGGACCCTGGGCGGCGGAGAGTGGGTAGGGGAAGGGGGGCGACGGGCGCAGGCGTCGGTCCGGTCGAGCGCTCATTTCGGCGGTGCCGCGGTGTCCGGGAGGACGGGGCCGCTTGCTCTGTCTACGGGGCCGGGGGAGCGCTCCGGCGGCAGCGAGGGGACCAGCAGGGTAAAATCAATTTTGTAGCGACTTCAGCTTTTCCTGATGATGGATGAACACCCAGCAAGAGCTTTTCTCTGCAGAAACCATTGACTGTGAGCTTCCTTCAAAAGGGACGGATGGCAGGGGAAATGAGAGATAGCAATTATAGTGCATTCTGCATGGTTTTAAAGCACCAGTCTGAGGATTTAGATGTTTCGATGAGATCCTAGGAAGAAATTCTTCACTATGAGGATGGTGAGACACTGAAACAGGTTGCCCAGGGAAGTTGTGGATGCCCCATCCCTGGCAGTGTTAAAGGACAGGCTAGATGGAGCTTTGAGCAACCCGGTCTAGTGAAAGGTGTTCCTGCCCATGGCAGAGGGATTGGAACTGGGTATCTTTCATGTCCCTTCGAACCCAAATCATTTTATGATGTGCACACACATTAGAACAGTCTGCACCTTTTCTTGATGTGAGTCCTGCCAGGCGCACATTATTGCTGAATGTCCATTTAAACTTTGGCTGAGGAAGACTGCGGAAACCTTTGACGTGTCTGTAAAAATTTCCATTTGGTTAGACAGCGTGAGAGTTTTGTGGTTTTACATTAACTGGTTGCTTGTCAGCTACTACCTGATTGCTGTCAGGGTCTGCCATGGGAAAGCTGCTTTATGCTTGCTCCTTCCTTCAATTCCTGCCAAGACACCTCCAGCTGGGTGCTGTTGGAGGGGGTATGCTGGACCTTTAGACTGTCAGAACTTTGTTCTCAGTTTTTTGAAGTATATCATCTGTGATTACTTTAGGGGATCTAGAACCACAGAACCAAAACCACTTAAAAATCATGTGGATGCTTAATACTGTGAACCAGAGCTGAATGAATACCCTTGGTTTATTTGCAGCCATTTTTCTTCTTGCTGTATAAAAATCACTTTGCTATTTCTCCTTAACTTCCAACTCCTGTTTATCAGGACTCGTGGCACTGTAGGAAGAAATGCATTTTTCCTGTAATGTGTGTGATATAATGGCGATACCCAGTAGTATCTGACTGTACTTCATACCATGATAAGGAAATGTAGTTGATTATATATGCAGCTTTTATACGTCAATTCCTTGAGCATAGATGGTTGAATACATTTAGTATATCTAGTACATGTGAAGTTTGGGTCTATTTAATAAATGTTAATGTTTTTAGTGAAGAAAACTAATTGTCCTTATAAATTTTAATATATTTCCAATCTTCAGTGGCTTTTAACAGGCAGGACTCTTGTTCATTTTGTTTGGTTCTTCACTTCGTTAGAAATTCACATATGATGTAATTCTGTTGCAAGACCGATTTCTTTTTGTTTCCTTGTAGTGTAATCCTGGGGTTTTTAAGGATTACAGTCCTGTCTCTTGTTACAATCTCTGTGCTGTCAGGCACTTCTTAATGGAGGGTAGAGCAAAACTTTGTGATTCAATACTTCCCATCAGGGCATTCCCAGAAAGTACCAGCTTCAGCACATAGCCTTAGTCACTTCTGAAAATAATAACAAATTAATCATTCTATAATTATTATTCTGTCCTCGGACCAGCATGAAAGCCTCAGTGATACATTTGCCTGTTTAAATGTAAAGAAGAATGCAGAAAGGAGAAGGTTTTGCAGATAGGCTAGGGTAATGGATCACAAAAAAAGGTATTCCAGATAGATGATAAACTGGAGAGCTGTGGCTTTTTGAAGTCATGTTTCAGTTTCATGTTACTTCCTTTATGCTGGAGAAAGAAGTGCTCTTAAGGTCAGTAGGAGGAGTTTAATGAGGAGGAAATTATGAGTAAGATGCTTCCTGGACTCGGGTTTCAGGCATCTGACAGCTAGAGCTGAGCTTTGGAGACCTTCTGGAGCCAAAGGTGAAAGGGGGCTGAAGCCGGTTTGGCAGTCACTGTTGGTGCGGGAGGCAAGGAAGAAAGAGGGTGAGTTAGTTAGCAATGAGACTTGCCTCTCTGTGGCCTGTGAACCTGCTGCTGTTCATACCACAGAACAGAGGTAGTGGTGAGGTGGGGGTTGCAAGCGATTAATTTAGGCTTGAGGGCTTTGAAAGTGGTGATGCTCAGCCATAAAAATTGTAGATGCTCATTTTGCTCCTTTTGCTCCAGTTATAAAAGCTGTAGTGTGGTTGGATTACTTGGGGAATTTAATATTCATGATAGTTATCATCAATACAGAAGGTTTCTCTCTCTGTTAATGCTTCCAGCTTTACAGATGGGACTATTCTGATGCACATATTTCTTTTTTTTTTTTTATTTAATTCTAGGTATAAACCGTACATGGCTCCTGGTTCCTCAAATGAGAAGAAAACTGATGATGGACAGACTTCAAAGTAAGATTGAGAAATGAATTCGTTTGTCCAAGTTAACACTTAAACTTCCTCCCCAAACTCATTACACACTCATTTAGTTTAAGATAAGGTTTATGATAACGCTGAGTATCCAGTAGCAGCTCTTTTGACAAATGGATGTTTTATTGCTTTACGACACCTATACAGAGGACTTCGCTGGTTAGCCATTTTAACTTCTCTCAACAGTGAATTCTTCGAAGCAGGGTGATGTTTTTATTTATTAATTTATTTTAATCCAATGAGCTGCTGAAATGTTGACTTTGGTTGCTGCTTCAAGAATTCAAACAAATATTTTGGTGTATTTCTCTAATCCTTGCTTTAAGCTTCTTTTACTGAAACCTGCTCCATGCCTGTTTAGTCTTAAGATAAGTGTTTTACTTACACCCTCAGAAGCTATAGATGGTTTACAACAGCTTTAGGCACATAAATTTTCTGCTCCTGAGCTTTGCATGATTTTTATCAAGCAAACTTTGCCTCTACCGTAAATCCATGGCATTGGTCCTATGTACACATAACAATATGCTGGTTTTTATTGCTCATTTTACCCCAGGGTCCAAGTCTACAATCAGATGTGCAAGCTGAGCAAGTTGATAATGGCCCCTCACTCTGTTGAGGTGGTGGGTTGGAGAGCGCTGTTGGTGGGGTGTGAGATGAAAAGGGTGGAATATAGCCACTGATGAGGAAGGAGGCTGTGTTTTGGCCAGGCTTGAGGGCAGTGGTGTTGGCACATACCACATTAATTTCCTTGCACTTTTAATAGAGGCCTCACCTTTTCCCAATTTATTTCCTGGAGAGAAGCTTTTATTACCAGTGTTCTCAGAAAGAAGGAAATAATTTTTTTTGCTCGCCTGAGTATAGATTGTAAAATGATTTCAAATCATATCCTATCCTATTTGTATGTAACAGCCATTCCAGTGGACATCAGCACAACCAGATATTGGATCAGCATTAGTGAGTGACACAGTAAATAAATGTAGAGAGTCCCACAAAACTGAACAGGAAAAATTGAGGGGAGGCCGTCTGGAAATTCTGCTAATATGAGCTGGTAAACTCCTAGGTTTTCTATGCCTTCCTGACGGGCCATAAACCTGCTCTTTAGCTCTCCCAGAGTCAAACAGGTCTCTTGGCAGAAAGAACAAAGGCAGCCAAAGCCTTGGGTTCCACCTCAGGCAGGATTTGTATGAAGAGAGGCAAATGGGGCCCATGGGAGACGGAAGGGAATTCCTACTGAAGGGCTGAATGGACTGGCTGCCTGGGTGGGCAGCTCCTTCAATTGCTGAAGGTGATTGTCTGCAGCGGGCAGGGATACAGAGTGGGTTGGGATAACACCTCTTTCCTTGGTTGTGCAGTTGTTACTGGATAATTAATGATGTTGGAGAGAGACCATCAAGAATAGAGGCAATTGCTATACTCAGAATGTTTGGGTTGTAAGTATTTGCTTTCTGAGGAACGATTCAGTGACATCAGCATGGGCATCTTGGCCACTGTAGGCTTCCTTCATCCTGCACAGGACTGGCAGATACGGCACGTGGGAAAGCTCTGCCTTTCTGGAGAAGCATTAGAAGGCAGACGAGATAACGTGTATCATCTAAAATAGTGCTAAACACCTCTGTTTAGGCTTCAGAGTTGTTCCTCAGTTGTCCTAATAATTTTTTGCATAAAGTCCAGGTGAACTCTTTTGTTTTTCTTCTCTGACAAAGCAGTTTGAATTTTCTGAGCCATGCTGTGCCTGCAGTGATTCTCCACTAAGCTATTAAGTCATCTTCTTGTGTCTGGAAGCTATTTACTGCTTGATTCCATCTCTCAGAAATTACTTTGAAGTACTGGCCAGTGTTCTGCTTAAGCTTGTGCTTATTGACTAGTCTTTCATACCTGTTTCAACTGAACTTAAAACATCAAGTGCAGAAGGCAGACGTTTTATGAATCATTCAGCTTGTTTAGTTAGTCCACTATCGAATTTTCCATGAAGGTGATCCCACAGGCCAAGCAGTTGAGGTTTCCCTCCTTGCCCTGTCATTTCCCATCTCTTCAGACAGGTTAATTTTTATTTTCCTTCAAGAGGTATCATTGCTTTACAAGAAGCACTTAGGAAGAAATGAATTCTTTTTACCTCTTCCTCTCTTTTCTCTTTTTCTTGAATTTTGTTTCACTTCTACGGTTTTCTGCTTGCTCCAGATTTCCGCTTTCCCCTTTCCTATTTCAGATCCTCTGTAGCCTTGTTATCAGTTTCATGCAATAGGGTTTTTTTTTCTCCTGTCTGTATGACAGAGTAAGACAAATTGCCAGAAATCTAGTTTGTGCTTGTCTATAAAGCCCAAATCATCTCATCCTTCTCGGGTGGCTGGCAGAGTTTCAGTCAAAAAGGAGGTCAAGTTTGCTTTTCAGCTTTGCTATGGATTGCCTTTGTAGTAAGGTGGTCTATTGAATATTCCCTGGTCCTGCTGCCATTGTTGTGCTCACCATAAAGACCCACTCTGGTTCACAGCTTTAATACTATTTAAGGTAAAGGTTGCACTGTTGCAAACACATCCGAACATCTGGGCTTTTCTTCAGCAATGTCATCCTGTGCAATGAATGGAATGTGAAATGTCATATGTGATATTTTATAAGACGTAAAGCAGTAATGAAATTTAGGATTTCTTTAATACAATGCACAAGGAAGCAAAAAAGGCAGGGTAGGCATTTGTATGTGTGGCGTTTCCCAACTTCTGACTGCTTGACTTTGAAGAATTGTTATCTGTTCAATGTAGGGGTTTGTATACATTCTGTATGTTTCACAATGCTGCTGTCTTGGCAGAGAGAATTTTATTCATCTCTGCAACCCTCACCTGGAGAAAATGAAAGAAGACATCCTGTATCATTTTGCTCTTGGGACTGGTACCCATGATTTTCCGACATTGTTTGGGGATGTAAAGGTAAGATGCTTTGCTTTGTTCAGCAAGCCCAAGCTTTTCTGCAGAAGGTGAAAGCGTAGCTGTCTTCAGAATAAGACTAGATGTGTCAGCCTACCAGCAACTGAGGAATGCATGCCAAGGGGGAAAAATTTCATGGGTTCTTGTCACTTTTAGTATCCAACAAAGCTGGGGATAATTGTTTTTGACTGTCTCTTTTCATCCAGTAAAAAGGCAAATGCTGTAGGCTCTAGACAGATAGAACCTCTGTTTGTTGGGTCTTCATGTCAGTATTTGTCTTTCATTAGTTTAAACAGGATGAAGGCATTTGAGTGCTATATAGACAGTTGGAGTTTTTTATCATAATTCTTTTTCATGGCATTTTAGAATGATTATGAGAAGCACCATATCTGGGAATAAATTTATGCTAACTGAAGGCGTTTGCATACTCATGTTGTTCTTTGAACGTTCTTTGACGTACGGAATCATGTAATTGATTTTGTTTTGTTGAACACTGTCCACCCCAGTTTGTGTGTGTTGGAGGAAGTCCTTCCCGGATGAAAGCTTTTATCGCCTACATAGCGGAGGAGCTGGGGCTCGGCAGCCCCAGTTGTGACTACCCCAACATCTGCGCGGGCACCGACCGCTATGCAATGTACAAAGTGGGGCCCGTTTTGTCCGTCAGTGTAAGTACTTCCCCTCGTCTGACACGGGACACAGTTCAGTTTTGATGCTGTAGAAACTTTTGAATGCATGTTTCTTTTAAATGCTTCACAGACCAGATCAGGCTGCTCAAAATAGTGCAGTCAGCTAATTAAGGATTCCTTTTTAGCCCTTTTTTGTAAGAGGGAAAAGCTCCAATACATTTGCTCCTTCTTGCATCCTTTTTCCTCAGTGTACCACTGAAGTGTTGCAGGAATGGCCTTATAGATTTTTTGAGCAGTTACTGTTGCCTTATCCCTGTTCTGTACCCTGAATAGTGGGGATAAAAGGTCACTTGGCACATGTAGGGTATTGGAAAAAATATCTGTATCTCCCAGAACTGTGTATCTGCAATGGCACTGTCAAATGTGCTTAAGAGTAGCATTCCATGGGACTGGTGCTGCCAGCTCATGTATGCATTTTAAAGAAATTTGTAGCTTTAATTTGCAGATAGAATTACATGCTTCAATTGCAATTGCAAAACTGTAGCATTATTTTGCACCCTTCCTTGTGAGCTGTAATTATCATAATATTGTACAAGCTAATGTGGACTTATATTTGCTGAACATCAAGACTAAGTCACGATGTCTGTGTTTTGAAAAAAATAGCTTAACTATTCACTAGCACTTCAGGTTGGTGAAAAATCAGAGTGGGGTTTTTCTTGTGTTTAGGAAATGCTCCATGATGAAGTGCATTAATCAGCTGTTGGGAAAGGACACTCCTTATACTTTTGAGAATGTAAATGTTCTGTAATTCATGATTCTTAGAAATATTGTATTTCATCCCCAGTCTGTCAAAGCCAGTGGGAGTCTTCTTGTAGGCCTTTTCAGTATCTTTCTGTAGGCCCAGAGGTTGGGGTTTTGTGGGAGTGAGTTAAGAGACATTTGGGAAAACAGCATGAGGAAGGAGATAATGTCCAGCCATATATATTTTGTGTTGTCTATGTGAATGTGGAATATTAATTTATGCTTTTTTTTTCAGCATGGTATGGGCATTCCTTCTATTTCTATCATGTTGCATGAGCTGATCAAACTGTTGTATCATGCCAAGTGTTCCGACATAACCATCATTCGCATTGGCACCTCTGGTGGAATAGGTATTTCCCCTCTTGATTTCTTTCTTTCTTTCTGCAAACCAAAGTATCTTTGCGGGAGAGTAAAGCGTCTCTCTGCATGTAAGAGATTTATGATCAGAACAGTGTTCCACAGGAGATGCATCATTTTTCTTCTGTAATTTTGAAAGTAAAGGTAACATCTGTTTTTGCATAGGGAAAATGCACTTAAAGATCTGACAATGTGAGAAGAAAGACATTCCTGTCCTGTATAGAAAATACAGGAAAGAAGTGAGAAAGGAAAAATTTCATTCTTCCAGAAATTATTTTTAATAAGAAACTGAAGCAGCTAGACATGGACAAAAAATTTCTCTTGGTGGATTCAGAGGCAAAATTGCTACCTTTAAAAGAAGCAGGTTGGGTCAAGATGTATGTTTTACGTGTCTGGAAACCAATTGTTAACTACATTGTGAAGCTATATCTGTTTCCTATTGCTGCAGGTCTGGAGCCAGGCTCAGTGGTTATAACTAGGCAGTCTGTAGATGCCACCTTCAAACCTCAGTTGGAACAGGTTGTCCTGGGAAAGACAGTAATTCGCAGCACTAACCTCAATGAGCAGCTGGCTAAGGAACTGATGGAGTGCAGTAAAGAAATCGGTCAGTTCAATACAGTCATTGGAAACACCATGTGCACTTTGGATTTCTATGAAGGTAAGGCTGGTGATAGACTAACTGAAGAGTATTGGTAAGCAGCAATAGATAAATATTGAATAATATATTAACATTAGGCTTCCAGTTCACTAAGAGATCCCATTCCCTACTCTGGCTTGTCTCACCAATCAAAACCTATTTTTCATCTAGGTAAAATCAAGCATTGTACATAGCAGTTTGCTGTATCAAACTTTTAATTTTGTGGAGATCTTTCCCCAGCTTTAATAGATCCTCTGAAGTACATATAGTCTACTATACACTTCCCATGTACCCGTCAGGTATATTTGTCACAAAATTTATGTGACTTACTGAAGCATCCTAGGGATTAGAGAATTACTTGTGACTGGTTTAGGGTTGGTTTGCTTTGCACTGGTTAAGTACCTAAAGTAAATATTTTCTAAAAGAAGGGTTGGAACTTGTTTCATTTTTGAGCAAAGCAGTGATCAGACAACCAAAGATAATATTTTGCTGAGTTGTGTCTGTGCTGCTATATAGGAGGCGCAAACCTGCAAGGCCTATTTTGGGTAAGTTACAGACATTTAGGTACTTCTCTGATCTCCCGAATCTAGATGTTCATTCACAAACATCTTTCAAAGCTTATGAGTACAGAGTGTAAGTGGCACCTGATCCCACTTTCTCAGTCTGTTGCTGAGTAGGTGACAAATGATCTTCATCGTAGTGCTCCAGCTTGGGCAGGAGCACACGCTGTCAGTTCACATATCTCAGGCACCAACCACAGGTGCAAGCAATGCTAAAAAAAAGTGTCAGGTATGTTTTCAACTCATACAGCGAAAGCTGAGAACAGGATCGAGGACATTAATTTATAAGAACATCTCCCAAACCCAAGAAGATACTGAGTAAAATACAGTGTAATTTAACTCTACTGTACATAACCTGCTGCTGTCTTGTCTGTAGGGGTTATTCTTGAATAATTTGAATAAAAATTTTCTCAAAAATTTACAATAATGTTAGCTAGTTAGCTTAAGAGACTCTTCATCTCTTACCTTAGAAAGTCTGTAAGTAATTAAATGTTCATCTTTTTAAGGTAGAAACTGGAAAGCATTTTCAGGCCTGGTAGTTTTTTTAGACAGTGATTAAACATACTAAAAATGCAGCACTTCCATACAACTCAAAGTTTCTTGTGGAATTTTGCTGCTTGCTATACATGTGGGAATCTACTACGTACATTTTTCTGTTTATGAATTTGAGAATTGAAGCTGAAGAAGACCAATTAAATTACCATGATTTACATTATAAGAAATACAAGTAATATGTAGAAGCTCTAGCAATAGCTAAGAATCACTTTTTCCTATTTGTCTTGTGCACAAAAATAAAGAGTAATAGTAAAAGCTGAACACTGCATGGAGGAAACTGTAATAACTGGGTGGGTGTTTTCAAAACTGAATTTGCTCTGTGACTTCATCACTCTGAAATCTTGCACAAAATTACTTTCTAGGACAGGGCAGGTTGGATGGTGCAATCTGTTTATATGATGAAGAAGAAAAACTGCAATATTTGAAGAATGCTTATGATTCTGGTGTCAGAAACATCGAGATGGAGTCTTCTGTGTTTGCTGCTATGTGTAATCTCAGTGGTGTCAAAGGTAAACTTAGTCACTTTATCCAAGCTTTAGGAAATTTTCTGTATTGCAGGGGGTTTGTGGCTAAAAACTACAACTGAATGTTTACATACCTTCTGCATATATATATATATATATATATATATAAAATTTCTGCTTATAATTTTGTTGCTACAGTTGTTTGATTTGTGTCACAACTTATCAAACTTCCTTACATAGTTTTTACACTGTTTACTTCTGTCATTTGCTATTCCAGTCCGTGGCAACCATGTAAATCGTTAAAGTACCTAATTACCCTATGGCATTAATTTGTTTTCTCCAGTTAGCTTTTGAAGTTTACAGAAAGCAACTGCTTAGTTTAAGCAATCAGGTGATTCTCAGAGATATATATATATATGTATTTAAAACTATACTCAGTTTCTATACTTTCATATCAAATAGAACATATAATTATTTTCTGTAGACTTAAGACCGTGATTCTTAAACAGTTGAGGATTTTTAGTAGCATCATGAATAAACCATTCCAAATCATAAAATGAGTTTTATTTTTTTTTTTACACAGGCTAAGTAAAAAAGAGCAATTACAAATAATGTAATACAGTGTCTTTCTTCTTACCATATTAACTGTCTTCTCTCACTTCCCTTAGCAAGGAATATGCCAATTTAAAACACTGATGGTTCTCAAACTCCTTTAAGCTCAAGGAGGACAAAATGAAGAAATATAAGCAAAAAGGCCAATGGTTATATCAAACATCCTCAGTTCTTACTGGCTTGAAAGGGATTAAAAACTCAACCAGTACTGTTCAGGAACAATTCAGGAGGCCTTTTGCTGTCTCTGCTTTGTATGTCTGTAATGTGTATTTACTACTTGTGCTCTGCAAATTGTCACTGGCAGAAACTCCAGACAGAGCAGAGTTATAGGGTTGAGTGATAGACCTCAGCTTAGTGAAAGGAGGGATTTTGCCTTTGGAGATCTGATTACTGAAAGGCAGCAGATGAACCTGAGATGATCCTTGAGGTCCTCATGTGCTTGCAGTGTTCCCTGTCCATGAATGTGGAGGCAGCTTATCTGCTACTTCCTGAGGGATGGCACCTACAGCACAGGCACTCGATGGAGGACTGTAACTACCTCTTCTAGAATAGTGTGTCAGGTCACTTCCTACGAGTCAGGTCCTGGGAACTTGTGAAATATGCTTCCTATCAAGGAAAACATAAGACTCATGATATAGCAATAAGTATCTGCAGCTGCCTGAGAGCTATGGCTTTATTAATGTAGCAATCAGTTCTCTTGAACTATTTCTACCTTGTACCATCCACAGCATGCTTGTCCCCTAGCATCTTATGGTACTGCACACCCTTTTTTGGGGTTTGTTTTCTCTTGTTCAAATGTTTACGCTTTTGGACTGTAAAATGCAAGAGTGTCATTCCTAACTCATGCTATCTTTTAATTTCTAGCTGCCGTAGTGTGTGTCACTCTTCTGAATCGGCTCGAAGGGGATCAAATCAGCAGCCCACATGATATCCTTGTGGAGTACCAGCAGAGGCCACAGAAATTAGTGGGATATTTCATTAAGAAAAGTCTTGGGAAAGTATGAAATATCCATCTTTGTTTTAGAGAAGGAGAAGACCTTTGTTCAGATGCAGTCACGGTTATGACTTCTGTGCATTACAGGTCTTTTGCCTCAGAATTACTCACAGCATTCCGTGTCAGTGGGAGTTAATCATTTATGTCACTGTTCTTTGGGAACTAAATGTGCTGAATGGACTTCAGTTAAGTTTTGCTTAGTTATGCATTGCTGGATATAAAACTCACTTTTCTGTGAATTGGAAAGTGGATCTGTTGTGACAGACAAGCCTGTGATAATACATGAAAAAAACCTTTATTTATCCCTGCTGTAAAAGACAAACTAGAGAGAAAATCAAACTTTATTGCCAAGTATGTGCACACCAGCAAATGAACTTAAAAATGCTAACCATTTTCTTGTTGTTATAAAAAAATTATATAAGTTATAATTGTCTTTGTTGCTTCACTTGTGAAGAAAAAGTGAATGGAGTTTATTTTTTTGCAGACTTTGACAAATAAACAATACTATTTTCATATATTAAAATTTCATGGAATTGCACAGTGTGGGACTGAATTTTCTAAGCATTAAGGACTTGACACTGAGCTATTGAATATCTGTACTGCCTAGATATTGATCGAACAATATTTTAACTAAAGAATTGAATCAATACCCAGGAAATATTTATGCATTAAATAATTTTGCATTGAAGTACTAGCAATCTTTTGCTGAAGCAAGGCTCCTGCTTATGAACAGGAACTGAAGGCATTCAGGAGAACACAGCATGTTCACAGGCTCGTATTATAGTAGCCCTTTTTTCCCCCCTTCCTTTTACTTTGTTTCTTTTTTTTTTAAATTGGTATTCATCTCCATTCTCAGGATGTAACACTCACTGTTGCAGTGGTTCCCAGTTCTTCTGAAGAACTGGAGAATACCTCTTCATGGTACATGCCATCAAAACCATTTCTACAATTGCAGCTTTTTCTGTGAACATTGACCTAAGTGTTTGGGGTTTTTTAAAATCATACTCATTGCTGCTTTGCTGCTGTGGTTTGAATGTAAATATGTGGTCAGTTAAAGAAAATGTGTTAATCTCTTTTTCTTTTTTTTTTTTTCTTTTCCTTCTTTCTACTGCAGTGGGGGAGGGTCCAGTCCTAGCAGGGGTCATGGGTCAAAAAGGTCTGAATAAGCTCTCAGAACAGCTGTCGCTGACCCAGCAAAATGAGATTTTCTTTGTGAGGATTGTAGGCTGCAGTGCTGTTAACAAGCACAAGCGTTAGAACTGTAAGAGAGTGATGTTAGTAGTAGGCTCATTCACCAAGTGGCAGTGACTGGAAGCAATGCGATGAAAACATTGAACAAGGAAGGGTGACTCATGAACAGAAAACTGCCAATGAGCATCAGTCTCCTTAAATTTGATGAATTTTTCAGCTGGAAAACATATTAGTAACTTTTAGAAAGTTACTATTTAGTCTTCTTTTAATTTTAAACTCACAATTTCTCATTTATGCTCAGGATATACAGTGAATATAAGTTTTCAGAGAAAATCTTTTTTTCCCTAAGCTTAAGAGAAGGAGGGAGGTGGGAATGACTCCACATTGTGCTTGAACTGTTTCTCCCTTATTAAAAAAAAAACAAAAGAACAACTGTGTTTAACTATGCTTGCTGCTTGCCTAGGCATTGCATGAAGTCTGTGAGGTCCTTTGGGAAACAAGCAACAAAGCACATCTTCAAGGTCCTGTTCTCGAAACAGTAACAAGGAGGTAAAAACGAGATCACTTCAGTGCATGCTGCGCTCTATGGTGAAGGAAAGCTTCTATCAAATTGACCAGTATGGGTTTGGAGGAGACAGTTTGCTGTTGTCTAAGAAATACTTACTAAGAAGTACCTAAAGAGAAGAAAAAATGCTTTACCTAGAAAACAAACACCTGATGTGACTCTGTGAAGTTCTGGGGAAGCATATTACATATTACTACTACAGGACTACTATTGTCCTGGGTGTATGAATCTAAAATGATGTGATTTGTCTTTTTAAAGGAAGGAAAGCAAGAATCTGGAAACTTGTTAAGAAGAATTTCTTGAATTATATTAACAACGTGTGCTTTCAACTGAAACTACAAAGATTTTGTATTTGCACTCATATAATGTGGGCACTTCTATTTGGAGCACTAATGTGAAAATTCTTACATGCTAGATGCTAAAATATAAATGGTCTTGTGGCCTGGCTGAGCTGGAGCTGAGTATCATGCATTCATGGGGTGAGGCAACTCTTGTATTAAATCAATAGCCAAGACCCTGGCAGAAGCTCCTGAAAGATGAGCCATTCACCTTTTGCCAGTATGTCCTTCCTCCTTCCCACAGTTCCTTAGGAGACTGTACATTTCTTTCTGCTAAAATATTTTACTTCTGTGCTTCCCACCAGATGGAGTAAAGGGGTGTGTGAAAGCTTAAAGTTCAAAGGATACTGAGTATCTTCCTGCTTCTGCTGTTCCTCATCCTCTGATGCTGTATTCCTAATGCAAGAGGCAGCTCTACGGACACATCTGACGTGCCATAAAATACCTTTCCTAACTTCAGAGGAAACTTGCCAGAACGTTACCCTGATAAGAACAATGGTATTTTCCCTTATGACTGCAGCCGGATGGGGAGATAAAGAAATGAGTCAGTTGTGTGCATTCGGCTGTGAAGTTACCTTCCTGTAGGTTTTACAGAGAGTGACACAATATTTAAAGGTTTTATATGCAAGTCTATTGTTCAATATTAGCCATTCACATTCTTTCTGTAGAACATGAATCAGGATTTGGAGTGGTGATATTTTAAAAAAAACATATATGGTATTATCTATATGTTCAATATAACCTAGTGCAGTGCCTCCTGGTAGATTTACAAATCCTGCAAACTCCAGAAACCCATTTCAAATCAAGGGCCTGCTATGGTTCTCTGTGCCATCCTGTACCTAGCAAAACACTACAGAATCAATATAATTCAGGGATCAGAAGGGATGAAAACAAAGAAGGAAAGTAGAAGATATGAATAGAGTGGAAGCAGGAAGGGAGAAAAAAGGGGCTTCTACCAATGGTTTTCTGGCCCATTCCTACCATTTTGTTAAATAAGTGGTTGGGATCATAATGAAGACAGGCTATAATGCAATGGCTTTACATTTGCAAGAGACTGAAAAAGTGCAGTAACTCAGATAGTGACTTGAAGGATTGGATTTTTATTTTTGGCATCTTGATACATTTCAGAGAAGGATTTTCTTTAATGGAAAGTGTGAGAAATCTTGAAAAGGAATATTTTGGAATGACCTATGTTCAGAAGTGGTTATACAACAAATGTTTTTATATGTCCTTTAAAAACCAAGTGAAATAATTTGATAATTTCAGTATTTCTTGAAAATACATACATGTAATAAGCAACATTTTTTTTTAACATTCTTTTTTGTAAAGGATTTTCAATGCATTGTGTAACAGAACTGGATTTCTTCAAGTATGGATTTCAATATATACCCCTAAATAAAATGTTTATATGGTTGAATCAGGGATGTTTTTCATTTCTATTGAAAAGACAGGTGAAAGAAACCAAAGCAGCAAACTGGATTTTGGGGATTGGATCTGCATGCAACAACTGAATACAAGAAGGCACAGCTGTGTGATTTGATGTCACAAGTATGGTTTGCTACAAGATGTTGAAGTTTGCTTTCTCTGAAAGTTTCTCAGTCTTTGAGTGGCTAAAAGTCATGTTTTATCTTTCTAAAATAATTACCATTTAATATTATACTCCAGAGTATGGATTAAATGACAAGTCCAAAAAGTCGTCTGCTGAAGAGAAAGGAGGTAACTGAACAGAGCAACATTAAATCTGAAACTGTGAGGTACAATAATAGAAGAAAGAGTAATGCTGACAGGTACAGTGCTTTTGCTTGGGCTACAAACAAAATGAAGCAGCAGCAAAAGACAGACAAGAGCTGGTTTTACACAGCACATGAGCCCGATTCTGGGCGCTTCTTGTTGGCGCTGAGTTTGTAACTGTGAGAAAATTTTAAATTTACTATCAGTATGTCATTTTACAAGAGTGAACTTCCTAGAGCTCCCCAGAAGCTCAAACAAACTACCAGCCTCCTTGGGGGATTGAGTCTGTTTTGTTGGTTTAACACATAGCTCCATTTTAATCAGCCCTATTATTCGACCTTGCCCACAACTAACATTTTTCATCAGGCCGTAACTTTGCACACAGGAAGCGTCTCCCAGGAAAGATGCTACTAATTGATGTCATCCTGCAGGCACTTTGTCTGAACACTGGTCTGTCTCATGTAAATATTTACAAGTAGTACTCCTATTAATGTTAAAAGGAAAGCCTTGTGATCACTCAATAAACCTTGTGAAAGAAGTGGTGGGTGGTGATAGGAAAATAGGTTAGTTTGCCAGATTCCCAGCCATATTCTCCCATGATCTGACTGCATTCCTGTCTATACCAAACAGTATTTTTGGCTCCCAGGCTCTAACCTATTTAACATATAAAATTATGTTTCTTTGAAAGTGCGTGCCAGCCTACTCTAATTATATTGCATTAAAACTGTAGGCTAGACATGGCGTGTTGACGGTATGATATTATAAAGCAGTCAAATTTTAAAACCAGAGCTGGATGCTGGCAGGAGGTTTTCTGCCTTTTCAGCCCCAGTGATTTGGGATAACTTGTACATTATAAAAGTAAAGTTTTAAGTTAAAACTGCGGCAAAGCCTGCTAAATCTAAGCAGAAGCAGAAAAGGGCAGGTCACTCTGTCTTTTCCTTACTCAAAGACCCAATTCTGAGCCTGTTTTTTTTGCCATTCCAGAAGGAGTGAGTGGAGCACATGATGAAATCCACAGCATTCTAATTTGTCCTGCAGTACTCAAGATGTTGCTGTTGACTACAGCCACTTTGTCTGGGAGCCCTGAAAGCATTCAGTTAATATACCTATTACCAGTTGTTTACAGTGAAATAATTGTATAGTAAATATAGATATTTAAGGCTGGTACTTGCACAGGATAGTGCTTGATGCTGTCCTGATGAAACCTAGGGATTCAAAGGAGCTTCCAGGATGGCAGCAATATAGCTGATACATCTTTCCAAAAATATTCAGCACCCCTTTGATTTTCCTGCCTCTGTGCTTCATTTTCATATTATCATATCTTTTGTGCCAAGGGTTTGGTTTGGGGGTGGGGAGTGACGATTTGATTTAATAATTCTCATATTTCTATGACATTCAAAATAATACAATCAATCTCATACAATCTGTATCTTCTAAAATTACTTTTAGAAGTAATTTCCCAGAATGTCACTGCAGTGATTGTTCTTGGTGGAATGTTCATGGGATATCTTTTACTATCCTGAATTTCAATCTAGAAAAAACAGGTCTGCTACTGGAGGACACCAAACTAGGCAAGAATGAATTTCTATAGGAATATATAATGAAGTAAGAGGACAAATGAAGTCAACATAACTTGATGGTGAAAGGTGTTTGTCTGTTGAGTGTCTTATATAGCAAAATGGGGAGTCAGTAGTTCATTAGTACTGGACACTAATTGCATACAAAATAGTTGGTTCCTGTTACCATGAAAAGCTGTTTAGCATTAAAAAATAGAATGCCACATTTATGAGAATGTAATTATATAGAGCATAATGAATTAAGCACATCACAGTCGGATGAGCAGAGTTTTTGCAGAAAGACTTGTTCAAAATAATTTGGCAAATGGTTCATGCGAGCTGCTTTAGCTCACACACTTACAGACAGGAACTGTCTTCCATATCATTTGCTTTGATAAGTAATTGTTTGTAATTCATTATAATGAGTAATTTATAATTTCCTACAAATCACATTCCATAGATTCTGCTCCCTGGCATTCCAGAATGGCTGTGTGATCCCACACATATTAACAATTAACAGTATTTCAATTTCAGTTTCTGAAAAATATTTGTTTAAAAATGCATACTTCCACTGTGCACAGAATCTGCATCACTGCTATCTCAGAAGGTCACCTTTGATCCTAGAGAGCAAAATGACTGTCCATACTCTGAAAGAGCAGGGATTTTATCACTGCTTGACTAAAAGCAGAAGTGCCATCCAAGAGTGAAGTGGAGCTCCTTGGTGAGTTATTAGTTAATCCTGCCTCAGAGGTACATTTGTGCCTAATGTCATTCAGGTAAACACTAAACTATTAAGTTTTTTTAGTATGTCCTGAGGACTTTCACATTTTTATTTGAACTAAATGATTACTTCAGTAATTTTTCAGCCTCAGACCAGGGAATATAACAGGAAATCCCACCATATTTGAGAAATAAAGGTGATTATCTAGTTGTATTCTGCCATGACTTCAACTGTGATTTCTGTTTTTTGGGAGGTGCTTTTGACCAGTATGTAAAATTTCTGAGTTCATGACACCTACTTAGTCTGTTTTTTTCTCTATTCCTCAAACCCATGGAAAAGGTAAAAATTAAAACAGAAATCTGCACCATTTCAAATACAGAGATTTTAACAGACTAATCAGTCAGTTTCCCAGGAAGTGGACTAAGAAAGTTTACAATATGCTCTGAAGGGACAAAACTGCTGCTGGGTGACCCAAATCCAAAGCCTGGGAAAGGGAAGCTATGGCACTTAACACTAACTGATCCTGATCCCATGGAAACTGGCACAACTATTTAGACCTACAGATGTGCAGTTGTTCATTGCAGAAGTATCAAATTTATTAACTTTTTAAATTGCTGCCTTGGCTAAAATCTAATGGAAGTTGGATTCCTCTTTGATGACTTCTGTATCTAAACTGTTTTTGTATTTTGGGAGATTTTACTCTTAATGGGGAAAAATAGGAATGTTAGGGAATGTTAGGATGTGTCTTTCATTCAATAGGAATACATTTGCAGAAAGTGCAATGATGCAATTTACTCAGCAATAATAAGAAATAAAGAATATTTGTTCAGGCATCATACTGTCCTACGTGTGTGTGTGAATCATGACTCAGATTCTAGGTGGTTTGAATTACCTTACATAATGGCTGATTATGTGTCTCTATTGACCATAGAGAGAATTTTTGGGGATCAGATTCTTAGGCAATTCATTTATGTAGAACAAAACAGGAAATTTACTCCTCTGCTCACAGTGGCATTCCTGGTGGGTAGGGTGGTCTTCCTCTGCACCACCAGACTCCTGCTGGGTCTCCCAGTGGCTCTGCTACCACAGGTCTGCACAGGCTCCCCTTCTGCAGAAGGAATTGCTCTCTCACCTCTTTGCTGAAGGAAGTGCTGCTGTAAGACTGATTTTCATCCCAGGTGGCATGTGGCAATTAATTAGCATAGTTTTCTATTGTTGGAATATTCCACCTCTATGTAGGTAAAGGAGAATGAAATATCAAACATACACCCTCCATGAGAGAAAATTCAGCGGTCATATGACGATGCAATGGGACCACTACAGATGCTAGATGTGTACTTATAAGGGTCTTCTAGAAGCATACGGACATTTTTAGGGCTATGTGGTGAAACAGTGTTATTTTCCTATATATTTTCCTACTATTCTTTTTTTTTTTCAAAAATATAAGCATCTGCAAACAAACTGACATAAACACTGAAGTGACAGAAAGTCAAAAACTTTGGAAAAAGACAAATGTGTGTTACATATTCTTTCTCTGCTCCTCATTGTTTGCATTCATTTTTTATTTCAGAAAAGTAGAGACAAGTGCAGAGTGTATGCTGTGGAGTAAAGCAGCCTGAAGGCATTTTTATAAACCCGTCCCCTTACTGTTCATTGCACTGAGAAGAAAAACAGAAAGATGAGATTCCTCAACGAAAGCAAAACAAGAAGCAGAAACATAATCTCATCTTTTCTCAGGAAGCAGGCAAATCTCTTGCACTATTCTCTAGTGCTGGAATTAATCAGCTTCTGAATAATTCGTTTGGACTGCTTGGTGAGATGATTCTGAGTTAGAAAGTCCCTAAGAAGCCACTCTGCAAGTGGATGAAGGAGAGAAAAGAAGATATGGGGCACGCTGTACACCAATTCAAGGCTCTGTTTTGGAAAAATTGGCTCTGCCGTGTGAGGCAACCGGTGAGTTGAAATGATTAAAACAGGAACACTTTAAATTTTTTAGTATCTGTTGGAAAGAGTGTGTCTATCGATTTTCCCTTTTCACTGCAAATTGTTTAGGACAGGCTGGCTGCAAGTGGTTCTTGTTTTGCCTTTGGTCACCTAATTGTTGAAAACACAAGTAGAGAACATTGTGTTGTTTTAATTCTAAAATGGCTGAATGCAGCAATGCTCCCCAATTTGGAAATGAGACAGAAATCTCATAAAAGTTTTGAAGAGCCACAGCTTATCTTTTAATTAACATTAGATACTAGCAGTGCTGGTAGCAGTGGCAAGGGGGAAAATCGATTTTCTTCACATTACAGGTGCTTATAGGTAATGTAAGAAAGCTTGCAGGACTGTGATCAAAGTCTAGATACAGGGAATGTATTGTGTATTAAAATTGTATAAACTTCTAAATTTCCTTTCTTATCTGCTCTCCAAAGCCTAATTTAACTTTTCAAATTCTAATATGAAAAAGAATGTGGCAGCTACTTCAACAGAAGTCAAAATTAAAATGGTGAAAATTAGATATGAGATGTCATTCACCTTTACTGGGATTGAAATGGTTTTTTAGGACAGAAGGAAGTGAATTTTCTCAAGTGAGAGAACATTTTTGTGGAAAAAAGAAAGGTCACTTAAATTAATAGTTTCACACAGATTTCACTTGTCTGTAATGATCTGGGGATTTGCAGTAAAGCATGCTGGCTGCTTTGGATAGGGTTATTTCAATTAAATAAATACACATCTTTAAGTTTCAGAAATATTTAGCCTCAATAAAATTGTGACTTAGAGAGGAACTTCTTCTCCAAATTATTTTAAGTGATGTTTTTTAATACAAAATATACTTTTGGGGGAAGGATGCTGTTGGTCATATTCTACTCCATGCCTGAACACTTCTGTGTGTTCAATCGGTGTGCATCAAGTGGCTTCTCAGTATCTCCTGTTTTCCTGCATGTGGATCTATTTCTCCTCTTGTTCTGTGTAGTCTTCCCTCACATATTTCTGAAGGGCAAAATCTTAATTTGTGTAAGTTTTAAGTTTGCCTAAATGGTAGATTTCCTGAATAGAGAACTGAGATGCAGACTTCTCCAAACCAGGAATTACAAGGGCGATCCAAAGCAAACTTAATTCTGTCTGTTGAGAGGTAGAAGCTGCCCTGGGGAACTTGCAAAACCTCCTTGTGTGCTGTTGTGCAAACACTGAGCTGTGAAAGTGCTCTATCTGCAGTTACTCGAGGAGAAATCCACGTGGATCATCCACCTATGTAGAGGTGGTCAGACCCCTGTGAATCTGAAGAGAAAAGCACCTAGTGAAAGATCTGATGTGCTTCAGCTCTGTTTTATATCATGTAGATCTCTCTGTATAAGACAATTTTCTCCTCATGGTTATTTGTCAGCAGTTAGGGCTGGAAGACAAGTGAAGGCTGTTGAACTAACAGAGTGTCATGAGTGCCATGTGGCATTAGCTGATATTGCACAGTGAAGGGTGAAGAGGCTATGACAGACTTAAGAGCTCTGTAAGGAACAGGTCTTTTGACTGAAATTCAGATTGGCATCAGCACCTTCTATCAACATGGTTCAAAGGCAGGACAGGTTCTTTTGTACGTTTGGACAGTTGTTAGAGTTTGAAATTGCAGTTGTGCCAAAGAGACATTCTCATTTCTGTTTTCAGAAGCTTTTACTTCAGAACTACAGATTCTAGAAGTGTGGGAGATACACACTACCAGGCAAATATACTAATTTAGTTTTCCGTTGCTGCATTTCTTAACTGTTGTTTAAATAATGTTTATTACCATCCAAATTTGTAGCTAGGTAAAGGATGAAATGTGATTCCCAAATTATGATGCCTTAATTTAGAGGACAATTGAAATTAAAATCATCTGCGTCCTAAATCTCTGTTGCCAAAACTCACCATTCCTCCCAAGTGCATCTCCCCAGAATGTCATGAGCTCGCAGGCTGCAGTTCCCCTCAGTGCCTGGGCAAAGCAGCTGTGCAAGGACTGCAACCCTGCAATCTCGCAAATGCTCTTTCTTTGGACTTTCTGTGGGCACTTTTCCTGTTTGAACACAAGTAAGCCCTACACAGCAGCATTACTTTCCCATGTTTACCACAAATAACTTACTCATTAAGATCAGATTTGCATGCTTAATGTCTGCAGCATGCTAGTGGTTCACTGAGTCCTCCAACCTGTTGTTGCCTCTGCAGCTGCCTTCTCAGTTCTTATCCCAAATTCGTGTCAGCAGGAGCAGCAGTCTCTATGCAAGCTGTACCCTCCTCCCATGGACTGTGCCAGAGATGGCAGGGCTGTGTTTGAGCCTTGCTGCAGGCTGGCTTCCTAGCTCAGTCTTAGCCCTGGCTGTCCTGGAGATCCAGGCTCCCAGCAGAGCCTGTTGCCTTGCCAGGGCACTGCCGGGCAGGCCTTTCCTGACAGGGCCCTGCTGCCCCTGGCATCCCGCCCGGCTCCCCACCCTTCAGGGAGCAGCTGGCGGGTGCCGTGCCCTGGCTGCTAGCTGGGCTTGCCCTGAGCCCTGAGGTGGCACCAGGGAGCCCAACCTGCAGCTATCCAGGGCCTTCCCCTATAAACTCCCCGAGCCCATGTCTCCCACTGCTCACCTGGACTTCTTGTGGGACCTTCCCCCAGCCACTGACTGTGGGCTGTTATGGTGGTGGTGTGTGCCCCCAGGGACAGCTGGACCCCTTCCAGCCCCTCCTTGGCAGCCTGGTGACATCCCCTCCAAGTCTCTTCTGTGGTGCCCCTTCCCTCAGTTGCTGTGCCGGGCTCCATTCCCCACAGACAGCCCACAGATACTCTTCAGCAATGGCTCTGCCCCACAGCAAGGCCCTCCATCTGACCCCAGACAGGAGAAATGGGGATGGATATGCTGAGGAGGGGAGGATGCCCTGGGCCTCTGCTAAGTTTAATGGATCTGAGCAGCCTCAGTGTGGCCCAAGGCCCAGCCAAAATGGAGCTTCTGTGCCCTCTGCTCCTGCCTGGGAGAAGTCAGAGGGATACTGCCCTTCAGCTCAACCTTGTGCTTGGCCACTGTTTGGCTTGACCTGCTGTGGCGTTGACGGAGTATCTGGACTCCTGGTTGAGGCTGGCTGTGATAGTGAGGCCTGTCCTACTCCCCTTCTAGGGTGCCTGGGATGGGTCCCCTGCCCTGCTGGGTGGCACTGTTATGCACAGATCCCCTGCTCCCTGGGGAGCAGCCAGCCTTTGCTGATCCCTAAAAGATTGAAAGCACCATCCTCACTTTTATTAGGTTGGCTCCTGTATTGTTTTGAGTGTGATCAGTTTAGATAAATGGTGATTTCCCTAAATTTCAGGAAACCTTTAGTTCCTTGTCTCATGTTCAGCACAGATGTCCTTCTCCACAGGGAAGACTCTGCCACTGGATTTTGTTCTTAAGCATTATGTTACGGTTCTTAGGCATTTTTCTGACATGTCCAAGTTTAGGAAACTCTTCTGTGATGGGATTTGGTTCAACTCTGTCAGTTTAGAAATAAAATCCCCAGTGTGCTCCAGAGAAGTTAAGAGCCTCTAATGGAAGATCTTCAGCATGGCTGTCATTTCTACTGTGTTGCAGTTACAGAGTGCCCTATTCACACTTTCCTAATGCCGTTATCAATGAATCTAGAAGTCTTTTGAAACTTAGCTGAATGGCAGCTTCTTCCTTTCTGCTGCTGAAAACTGAGACAATTGCTTTTCTTTTTGTTTTTTTAGTTCCTTCCAATCTGTTTGGGGGTTTGTGCCCTCTCTGCAGAGGTGTGAATGTGCACTGTGTATGTGCAATCTGCTCAGAAAAGACAGGCTCAAAATCTGAGTCCCGCGGCACACTGGCTCCCATGCCTTGTCATTGTGGCCCTGGAAGCGGGAGCACTGGGTGATGTCCCAGTTGGCCTGTTGGCTTGGTCTCACTTAGTCTTCCCTCCTGGAGATGACGAAGGCGACTTTTGGAGAGCATTGACTGCAGGTTACAGAAAGGGTGTAATGGGAGCAGCCAGGGATCCAGGGAAGGACAAGGAGGTATGCCACCAGGAAGGGCTCAGGGAAGCATGAGGAATTGCAGCAAGGTGCAGGATGCTGCTGGCTTTTTAGGAGGCTCAGGTATGGGAGAGTTGAAGGTCACTGTCATCACCTCACCAGAGTCACTGTCTTGACCTGAGGAAAGTATTTACAAACACAATAAATTGAAATGAAAACTACTTTTCTGTTCTGAAGTGTATTTCACAAAGTTATATGGATTTCAAATAGAAGTGTCAGTTGTTAATTTGCTTTAATAATCTTATTTTTCCTTAAGCAGTTGTAGAGAGGATATTTAATGTTTTTATTTTGAATTAAAAGACATACGAATTTTAATGATTTGTTCCCAAACCCTGTGCTCTGTAGACTGATGATGTTTTGATTTCCTTTTCCAGGTCCTCTCTCTCACTGAAATACTGTGGCCATGTGTACTTTTCTTGATTCTAGCTGCCATCCGCTTCCAGGAGCCCCCAAAATACAAGGAAAACTGTATGTTTTGTTTCACCTGTGATTGCCTCTGCTTGTAGAAGTATTTAGCAAACACTAAAAATATCCTAGACGGGGAGACTTAAATGTAGTGGAGTCAAAGGAAAGAGTCCTACAGTGGGGTCAAATCTTGTCCAACTACAGATCAAGCTGAGCAAGCTGTATTTAAGTAGAAAAGAGATCCAAAGTTTAAGATTTGATTTGTAAGGCAAGTTTTAAACAGTAAAATTGGAGTAAGGGAGATAACTTGGGTTTTAGTTGTATTTATTGCTTTCTATTGAGTAATGAAGTTTAGATGACTGGCTCAGAGGTAGGTATTTACAATTAGACAAGATGAACCTTTTTGCTTTTATCTTGTCAAACTATAACTTCATTTAGAAAATAATTATTCCTGATATTTCAATCTATTCAGTTTTTTATTCTTTTACTCACCAATGTCAGTAAATAGGGATAGACCAGCTTTAGCTACATTAAAAATCAGTTTGATAAAACAATTCCAGACCTGTTGAGTGAAATATCTAGAGGGAATCTAGCCTGCACTATATACATTTCCTTTATGGAGAGATATGGATAATTCCAGAGATATGGAAAAGTGGCTGTTTAGACAGTCTTGATTGATGTATGTTCAGGCGTTGCTGAATACCAGTTCCTTCATCTTAGGAAAGCCTGGGAGAAAAGAGGAAATGCTTCTTTGTGAAGAAGTCTGTATTCTAATCCCGGTCACACAATTTTGGGCAGAGAGGCTAGCAAGCACATGATGCTGCAATAATGTTACTACCAGGAAAATCAGCTTTTCAAAGATTGCTCTCAAATGTCATCTGTACCTTGTTGGCACAGTCTGACACAGAAGTTACTCATTTTCTGTGGTGACTGAGTTTTTCTTAAATAAGACACCTGACATTGATACAACTTCATTGCTTGCAGGTGACAAAGAGGCTTTTTGGGACAAGGGAACACAATATGATGGTACGGTTTGCAAATGCAATGTCACTGGTCTTACTTCTGCTGCTGCTTGGTTTTAGGTTACTTAGAAGCTCGTGATTTACCAAGTCAGGGCCTTTATCCTTTCATGCGGACCCTTCTCTGTAATGTTGGTTCGAGATGCAGGAATACCAGTTACACAACACAGAGACACAGCCGCTTTAGGTAAGTTATACGAGTTTGACAGAGCTGTCACCATCACAGTTCATTTTTTTCTACAGCAAAGGTTTTTACTGCCCTTGTAGACTGGGAAAAATAGGACCCTTGTCATTCTGCGCTAAGAGTTTCCTTCAGTGTTCTTATGAATGCAAAAGATGTAAGGCCTTAGTCATAACTCTTTTATACTTTTGCTTTTTTGCCAATTTTTGTTTGCATTTCTTGGGCATTTCATGCTGTTACTGGATACTGAACACTCTTTGGGGGTAAAATTTTAGAGGTACTTTGTCACATTCTTGCCCTTTCTCTGCTGCCATGTGAGAGCATACTTTTATCCTTCACTAGAAAGTCTTTTATTACATGAGAGGGAAGCTGAGCACCAAAATTATATTATATGTGGATTTAAACTTTGAATAGTTTGGGAGCATACACAGTGGGAGAAGTGAACCCAGAAAAGCAAAACAAGAATAACTTTCATGTAAGACCCACAAAGAGCCAACAAGGAATAGTGAAAGTTCTGTAATAAAAAAGAATTTGGAAGAAGTTATCCATAAGTAGTCCTTGTCACAGGACCCTAGAATGCAGAAAGAAAAAAGATTGATTTGAATTTGGAATTTTTCTTTAGGAAATGAAGTAATTTCATCTACTTCAAAAATGCTGAAGAGCATTAAGATGCAAAAACACTTATGCAAACTGACTGAAGGGTATAGTCATAAACAACGTTTCAAAATATATAACAATAAAGTCAAATTAGGGTGAGCTAATCAGAATATGTATGTTTATATCTGTATGTTTATTCTTAGAAAACTGATAATATCTACCAAAAGATCTTAGAGGGTTGAGCCAGGTGTGTCAGAGCATCAAATATTTATGGTTTATTATTTTAGAGGTTTATAGGTAGCAATAAATTCAGCATACAGCAAGTTGGAAAGCTTCAGTATCACAGTAATAGGCCATAATACTCATGTATTGATCTAGATGGTCTGCTCCAGTTATTTGTACATGTAGATAGCTGTTGATTGAACAGAAGACCGTGCAAAATAAACCTTGTTTATGGGCAAACACTTTCTACATGAAGAAAGAATTTGTTAGTAGAATTGAAATCTTAACAATTTAAGCCACTATTAGTCAAGATGTGTTATTACACAAAATACTTATAGACAAAAATACCAGTATTAAAATTCTTCTCCTCCCACTAATAGAGTTAGAATTGTTACATGACCACAGAGTTTCTAGTCCTTTCCCTGGGGTTATGCTCACCTTTCCACTGCTGCTCTGGGTCATGTCAGTAGCTGCAGATGGGTGGTGATGTGGTTGTTATGGCAAGTCGTGATCCACAGTCCTTTACCTGGAGGAATGTGGTGTTGACGGCTTCTTTTTCACTCGAGGGTGCACTTGGGGTCACTTATGTTTGCTAGTGTGCTTTTATTCTTTGCTCGTTTTCCACTGGTCTGCA
Organism: Edolisoma coerulescens; assembly: GCA_013397115.1. Classification (NCBI taxonomy): domain Eukaryota; kingdom Metazoa; phylum Chordata; class Aves; order Passeriformes; family Campephagidae; genus Edolisoma; species Edolisoma coerulescens. Next base: position 713,157 of record VWZW01000832.1, on the reverse strand, counting down.
TCTCTGCAATACATTCAAATTGTCATGGTACGCCTGAATGTATATGATATCTTTTACATATGTTAGCTACCTGTTATTTTTTCTTGATGCTTAGAAATTGGCTTTGTCCAGCTATAGGTCTGAATTTTAACTGAGCGCTGATGACTTGTTTATAGCCATGGGGTCCTCGGTGCCAGCCTGTGCCCTATCTCTTATCATCCCAGAATCATACTCTGGTACAGTGGGTTCTGTGTTCCCTCCTCTCAAGTCCACTGCTATTATACTGGCCCTGTGTTCTTCTGCACTGCTTTGTTAATCATAAATATTTAATTTTGCACCGAACAGTCTCTTGCTACTTCTATCTGTATAAAACTGATGGCATTATACAATGACAAGTGAATATACAACAAATAGCACTAGTCATCTGGCTATGAAAAAAAAAGTTAAAAGTAACCCAAGCCAAAACCAAAACAAGACAAGTCCAGGCAAAGCAAAGGTGGCAAGCCCTTATGTCTTTCAAACTCAGTGCAAAGCCTGTAGCCTGTTACTTGCAGTAGCAATATTATATTACTGGGTTAGAGAGTTACAGTAACTGTTGGCCTTTTAAAAAATTGTTCCCTATACCTATAGTTTTTTCTTTACATCAGTAGTTCAGATGCCATCTAAATGTGTTAAATCTCTAGAAACTATGAGCTATATTGACTGCTCTGCATGATTATTTACACCGTTTTGACTGAACTACCCAAATTATATTCCAGCTCAAAAGAAAATCAGGAAAGAATTTCCTGGAGGCAGTCTTAGACCTACTTAAGAATCAGGGAAATTATTCAGTGGCTTTCAATTTTTCAACTGAAAAATAAAATGCATGCATGTATCCATATTTATATACTCAATAGGCTACACTGAGTAGCATATAGCCTAGGTAAGAAAAAAGGCTAAAAAGGTAGGATGAAGTTCATTCTGAGGTCAATCTGTTCCATGAGGTCCATCAGAATAAATTAAATCAAGCTCAGGGCTGCTCTGACTTATGCTGGCTGCCAACAGCCTTGGGAATGTAGACTGTCAGTTTGATCAGTCAAACATAACTGAATCCAGTCTCTGTTGACTGAAGAGATGGGGTGGCATAGGAACAGTAATACCAATCTTCCCTTTAAGGATTTATATCAAACCATAAGTCTAAAGTAGGAACATTTTTTATGTCAGTAATACTGTGTTTATTAAGAGTAAATTGGAGACTGTGCATAGTTTGCATGAAAACCTTTTGTTTTCACAGTGTGTACCACTTTGGTGCTATCAGTTTGAAATAAGTAGTTGTCTTTGGGAGAAAGTAGTTCTGTGACTACTGTTGGAACCTTCATGGAATCCATAAACCAGCAATAACTATTTGTCAGTGAGCAGCCCCCACCATGAGGGGGGCTGAGCCCAGGGTGAAGTTATCCTGGGGCAGGCCATGCCCTCACAGATGTGTTCTTGTCCCCTCAGGCAACAGCCCGTGGTATGGTGAGAAGATGAGCCAGGTGAACCACAACCCCATTAACTTTGATTTGCAGCAAGACCTGCCACCACCTCTGATGCCTCAGAAAGCATCCAGTTTGCAAGAGCTCTGTGGCTTTGCTCCTTGCTCCTCCTTTTAGCCACTGCAAAAGCTGTTGGCTGGCAGCTCACTGATACGATTCCCTAGCCTGATACACCCAGTGGTATCTCAGAGCAGAGGAAAAAGGCAGTATTCTGGAGCTCCCATGGCAGAGTAAATTTTTCCCTGCTCTTTCCAGAATGTTCCACTCCCCACCTCACCTTAGTGGAGCGCAGCGTAAAATTGAGAGCATGCAAATAAGATAAAAATCACATAGCCCAGGGTCCTATGGCCTTACACCCACATATTTCCATGCATGTGCATGGAAACATAATGATTTCCCAGTACTCTGAGTTCCATGGCAAGTCTTGCAGAACATGGTGAGATTTGCCCTTGCAGTCTCAGCTCCTAGATCTATGTTAGTTGGACTTCTCAATACTTAAAAGAAAATTAAGTTATTCTCAGACTCAGAACCACAAAGATCATGAAAGCAAGACTCTAAAATGTTATTTCTAATCACATTAGTTTATTTCTCTTTATTTAGCTACAAGTAATAGCAGCCTGAGCAGCCTCCCCAGTAGATGTGGTAGAAGCCCAGGTCTGTCTCTGGCACTTCTGCTGGATGGGCCATCCATACTCATGTGGTAGCTCTGTCTCCTTTTGCACCTGATCGGGCTCCTGGGCTCACCCTGCCTTGTTGGGGTTGTCTCTGGAGCCTGTAACACACCCCTGTGCCTGCTTACGGGCTGGGGTCCTGGGGGACAGCGTCCCAATGGTGAGGGCATGGACTCTTCTAGGGTTGCCTCAGCTCCTAGCTTGGCCCCCTCCTGGAGCCGCCTTGCTCACAGCCAGCCCCTTTCTTCTTACTGTTCTAAATCTTTTGCTTTATCAATACCTGGGCCTCTGTGGTTCTCCAGTGGATGAACATCAGAAGAGCTCACGTACAAGAGCAGGTGTGGAAGAACAATATCAAGGAAGGTCTAAGCATCAGCAACAGTCTTTGTGTAAGAATTGCTTAAAGGGTCAGATTTTTCTTTAATGAGGTGTGTCTTCAAATGAGAAATAGTTCTGCAAGATAGTGTATGGCTGCAGCAACTTACTGCAATATTAACTCTTGTGATCTTGCTTATAGATTGCCAGAGAGTTGGGGAGAAAAGGAAATTTAGACATGAGTTTTCTCCATTTTATAGCCAATTAAGAAGAAAATTTTTTTTTTTTTTGGTTCTTTATGTATTTTGGTCCACTGCATTTTAGGAAGGTTATCATTGTATCAACATGGAAGAGAAAGATCTTTCTGTGAGAGACATACAGTATGTTGTTGTCCAGCATGTGTATTGGTATTGATGTCTCCGGGCTGTGCTGATATGGTGCAGAATGGAAGCCAGCTGGGGCTTCGCAATTTTAGAGAGAAATTATTGATGAGGTGACAGGGGTGAGGTTGAGACGAGTTTGCTGAGAGGCTTATGAAAATCACCGATCTAAATGGCATTTCACATCATAGCTGAGTTCTCAGATGAACTCAGAAATGTTCTTGTTGTCATCTTGAGTAACTGAGTAAATTGGACAGAATTAATGTTTCTGAGTCATGGCTTTAGGAAATGACTATTGCTTTTACATGCTCTGAGAGATGCAGAGTCTTTGTGCTCTTTTGCAGCATTTTGTCATGGTTAAAGCTTGTACCAATGTATGTCTTTAGTTTGATTTCTGTTCTCATGACATTTGTGGAAATGTACAGTTAAGGGAAGAGCTACCATGGACGATAATGAAATTTTTTATATACACTCCCCGACCCCTTCTTCTAACATCCCAATTCTAATTATGTATGTCCTCTCCTACAAATTACTGGCTTCCTCCTTTTGTCCTTTTTATTATCCTTAGCTTTTCCTCTTTATTGTTCCTAGCAACTGCTGCTAGGAGTTTCCTTGGAATGGTTGCTGGACTTCCTTTACACATAAACACACAAGTGAGTTAATGTCGCCTTCTGCTCCAGAAAGCACACATTGAAGGCCCTTTGGGAGAGTAGCAGTACAACAATTAAGTATTTTTCTTAGCATACTGTCTGAAAATTATTTGCCTTGACTGTCTCTGCAGCTGGTTTTGAAGTGTAGTTTCTTATCTTTCTGGCAAGATGGGGACATCTTCCTGCAATTTTGTGTAACCTGTGCTGAATTAAGAGATCAGTAGTAACTTATAGCACTCTTATTAGGAGATAAATGTGGTTCTCTACTACCATGTTGAAAATATATAAAATCCTTTAATCTTAACACAGATATCAGCAAATAAGATCTCTGTAATAATCTGTTTCATAAAACTGAGCCTGATAACCAACATCATGCCTGTTGCCATTTCCCCTTCCAAAAGAGGCTGTGCTCAGCTGCAAGAATAACCAGGGGAAGGACTGAGGCAATGACAGCAAAAGAGGATCACAAAAGGCTGCTGGCTGACATGGCTGCTTCCCTGGAAATCCCCATAAAGCTAATAGCTCACACATCTCACAGCCAGCATGTCCAAACAGCTGCTCTTGTCCTGCTGAGTCTGGGAAAGTGGTGCTTCTGTGGGTTTTTCAAGTTGCACATGTGCCTTCTTTTCTGTAATAGATAAGCCTTATGCCTGGGATTTGCTCCTTTTGCCATATCCCAAACATCTATACCCGCTAGAGTTTCTCAGCTGCCGCTCCACTTTCACCATCAACTTGCTTTTCACTGCACTTTGCCCTGTTGCTCTTCAGAGCCACCATGATCCGAGTGCTGCCTGCTGTTTCCTTAAATGTTTCTAGTCAGTGTATCTTCCCAGTCCCTGTGGGACCTCAAAGGGCTGTAGCTTGTATCCCTGGTCCTCGAGCCTGGGAACAGTGAAAGGACAGCCCAGCTGAGCATGCTGTCCATTCAGCCTGTGTAATCTGGTGTGCTTCTGCTATGCATCAAACAGGTGGCTAAAGCACATAAAATTAGATGCCTAGAGGATACTTTTTTGTTGTTTCCCTGCTGTTTATCAACGCAAGCTTTGCAGATCCAAGGTGCAGCAGAGTTGGTGATGGGGATAGAGTGGAAGGAATTACTGGCTCCTTCCGTCACTGGAGATATTCAAGAACCATCTGGACACAATCCTGTGCCATGTGCTCTGGGATAACCCTGCCTGAGCAGGGAGATTGGACCAGATGACCCCTTGTGATCCCTTCCAACCTGACCCATTCTGTGATTCTGTGACAGTTGTGTTCCTAATGCAAAATAGCAATGTTTTTGCTAGACAGGATTTAGCTCTTAAGATCATTTGACTCTCCTATAAGATAAAACAGAATTCAACTGCCTACTAACGTGCTAAATATAACTATTCCCTTGTTTATGGTGTTTTAGGAGAGTCTAAGTAATTTTGTCCTGTAAAGAGGAATTTAAATGACTCTGACTTCTGGTTTCATTTAAAAGTATCATTAGAAGGTTGTGCTATTGGTATATATGCATCACCAGATAGCAGTGTGACAGAGTTAACAGAGATAACATTTACCAGGGGTATGTCTGCAAGCTAAAATCAAGAAAAAGTACTAAGAATAAAAACCTGTTTTTATAGGTTGCTGTATGTATTTGAAAAAATGAACTGTTAACTTAGATGCAATAGGAAAGCTTGAACTTTCTCATCAAAGAACTGTCACCTGGACACATGATAAACCAAGGGAGAGAAGCTGAGTGTGTTCAGAAACATTAAAGACTTTTTTTGCATGTGTCTGTCCTTCGCTGCTGCCAGAATTGGGTGACTGGCATAGGTGGCCTCAGCAATTTTTCATTGCCCTCTTTCCTGAGGTTTTGAGACTCAGTGCTGCAACTTGCATGCTAAGGAATTGAACTAAATAGAAATTGTATAAATACATAATTGTTAAAAATACCCCTCAGAATACTGCTGTGAGTATATACACATTTTTCAGCTACCTGATTTCAGTGTATTACCTCACCTGTCCCTTTTTTTTTTTCTGTCAAAAAATAGTGCAAGCCCCCAAAGTGGTCCAGAGAGAGCCACTGGACCTGATCTAGACTTCATGGAAGAGATAAAAGAACTTGCAAAGGAATTTATTGATACTACAGAGAAAGCCATGGCCCTAGAAAAGCTATGGGAGGAAAACTCAAGGCTCTCAGGTAAGCTGCAATCTTTCTAAAAATGAATTTCTTTTCCTATCAGGTAGTGATAGCCATCAAACAGAAGAAGAATTTGATCTTAAAAATAAAATCAGGCAACTAAAATTTTAGCTGATCTGAAAAAAAGCCACTTTTATGATTGCTAACACTATGGCCATCAAAATTATCAGAAAAAAAGTTAGCTTTCTAAAACTGTTCCCTTTTATTCTTGAGAGTTAAGAAAACACTGAGAGGAAAGCTTAAAAGATAAGGATTATAATCAGAGTACAAGGTTACTTGGTCTACCATGCATTCAAAGTAAATTATGAGGATTTAGCTCTCCCTCCCCATGTTTTTCTGTTGCACTAAAGAGTATAGGAATGGAAATCAACAGTAGCTCATACCTGGTGACCTTGGGTGACCTTCAGTCTTGCACAGAAAGAGTGAGATTGGAAATAGCAGGGTCTCAGTCTCCTGTTCCATTTCCACCCACATTGCACAGCCTTGTTTCCGTAGCAGGGGGGCATTGAAGACCCCCCACTACCTTGCTTTTCTGGCTGAGGTTTCAAGCAGGAAGACTTAGGTGAAATGGTAGTTTTCATGCCTGGCTGTCTGGCAGCTAGGACATTCATTTAGTGTTGATATGATGATTTTGCCTCACAAAAAAACTGAACAATATGCAATGTCTTTTAAATTGTTTTCGTGATTACAGTAAAAGTATTGGGAAGCAGAGAAAATCAAATGGACCACTATCTTTGGGTCATTAGTTGCTTCATGTGCCTTTACTTTTCTAGAAACATCCTTTGTGCACTGCTTGCTTTTGCTTATAATATTGATTCTTCTAAAGTTAATAATGCTTCTCTTTAAATGAAAATATTTAATTTTACAGGGCTCCATAACATCACCACTTTTCTTACTGTAAGTATTTTTAACAGTCTATTTCTAGATTACAATCCTGGGGTTTGAGACATCTTTATTATAATGGTTAGAAATTTGTGTCCTGTCAAGGTTAAGTAAACTATCTTAAAAAAATTAAAAATTGTGTGTTTGAAGGAAAAAATCATGTCTTGTAAATTTCATATATGTTCAGTTGTTTCTAGATTACTTATCTAAACCAGTCTGGGTTGTCAGTAGCTAAAATCCACAACTATTTGAAGGCTATTTGTTTATTAGGAGCAATTTAAAAGTGCATCTGCCAGATGTATTTTTTCCATATTTGGTTGATTTTTTACTGCCACTTCACAAAACCTAGATTTCCAGTTTATAACTTGAAATTAGATGGCACTTTTGTACTAACATTTTTTTATTGCTCATAAGATCATTGATTGAAAGGAGCCATATCAATATGAAAATTCATTTCTGAAATGGAATATAGAATAGAAAGAATGTATTTCTCGACATTAACAAAATATTTAGTTGACAGTAGCTGATCATTATTAGTAACAGGGTTTGTGTACACAAGCTTATTTTTGTATAAACCATGGCCATGTCACCTTAATGCAAAAAAGCCCTAGTGAAACATTAATTTAGAGTAGCAAAGATTGCTTGATAAACAGTGTGATAAATCCTGTTTTGCATAGGCATCATATTGTGTAGTCCTATGATAGAAGTTGTTTTCTCCCAGGCAGTTCATCTTTAAAGCGCCATTCTTATAAATTGTTATTTGAGACCTCCACAAACCCTGCAAGGAGCTGTGAGGCAAGGATGGCATGGCCTGGGCAGTCCCCTGGTCTTTATATCCTAGACTTAGAAATTCATTGTGTGGCTAAAGAGTTTCTTGTGCTTGAGATCTCAAAAGATAATCCTTCCCTTTGGAAAGGGTTACACTCCTGAGCAGAGAGAGGTTCCTTAAGCTTTTCTTCCAGCTCCATTTTTCCATCAGAGCAGAGAGACTTACCAGAAACAAAGCTCCCATAAGTTCAAAATTCCACCAAAATACTGTGGTATATTACCAAATCTAGAGGTATGTTTCTACTTTGGAAAAATATTTTGAATGGTTTAAAGTTCAAGAGGGTCAGGGAAATAACAGGAACCTGCTTGCTTTTTTTTTTTTTTTCTGTTAATGGAAGTGTTGCATGTAATTTTTATTTTTTTTTCCTCATAAAGATGGATTTGAATGAAGCAGAAAAAATTATTTCTAGAGCAGAAAATCTGTACAAGCAACCATATTTCTGGAACCTTCTGCATTCACTCCCTCATCTTGAACTGAACAGCTTTTATACAGAAGATGAGTTAGCTACCATAACACACTTTCTAAAAGTTATTCAAAAGTAAGTACTTTCACATTCTTGAAAGTGCTCTGTTTTAAAATTTTATCTGCTGTTCTTGCTCTTTTCACTGGCTATTTAATAAAATAAGCATCCTTAACACAGTGCAAAGAGGCTAAAATCTTCTTTTTATGAGATTGTGCTTTTATAAAACTGTGTAAGGAGTTTTCACCTACATTGATTCCTTTATAACTGTGTTTTTCATCTCTGCCAAACTCAACAGAAATGACCTAGGAGTCTTTGATAAGCAGCTTCATGTTACCAATGCATGAAATTTCCTCATCACGTAATATGGCTTTGAACTTTGTAATGTACTTTGGGGGTCTTTGAAAGACAGAACATATACATATGAATGTAAGAAAGTAATAGTTTTGATCCTAATCCAATCCAAATATATGTAGCACTTGGTCAGTATCAGGAAAATTACTCAGTTTTGTTTCTTAAGCTTCTTGCTATCAGAATAGCTTTAGCTGTTCTCTTGCAAGAAATGAAGCAGTAAGAACAAAAACCCCAGAGACTGCATTCTGAATCAGGTAAAGGACAGTTGGATTCAGAGGAAGACACAGAATTAAAGCATAGACCAAGACCCATATCTACAGGAATTTTCAGTAAAATAAGGTAATTGTTAGGTAAAAGTCAGATTTGCCACAGTGGGCAGTTTGTTGGAATAGGTTGATAGGTAATTGTCATTGCAGTCAAATAACATAGTCAAAAAGCTAGAGAAGGCCTCTGAACCTGGGTACCTGTGCAAGACTGGCCATGTACCTCACCAGCCTAAGCCCATGGGGAAGCAGGGGCCCAAAGACCGTGAATGAGAAATTACTGTGCTATTTGGCCATCCTTTATCATCCCACTGTCTTTCTAATTAAAAAACCCCCAAACCAAAGTAAAACAACAAAAATGGCTCCCCACACAGATAAGAAGGATATGATGACATAACTTTTTTTCAAACTGGGAAATAAGTCTCTGTTACAATATGTGGATTGCACCTATGCTGGTGCTCGATTTTTAAAATTTATTTATTTTTCCCTTCTGCCTGAGTAATTTGTAACCTTATTCCAGCTTGGTCTCTGAGCTATTAACATGCAAAACTACATTAGCTGTGCCTGTGTCCCCAAAGCAGAACTGTTTTCTGGAAGATTTGCAAACTCTCAGAGTCTGAGTGTTTGTGAGGTAAAACAGGAACTTGATTATGAGTTTACGGTTATTTTTTTCTTCAGCAGCAGTAAGCACAGACAGCAGTAACCACTGGCTGCTCTGCTGGGTGAAGTCACGAATCTGTTAATACAATCTCAGCAGCAATTTCTCTATCCTGAGCCTATAGCATGGACAGAGTGATGAGGGGACAAAACTGGAGGATGTCCATGGTCATGGTGTTTGTCTTCCCACGTAACTGCTAGGCAGGCTGAGACCCTGGTTCCAGGAAGCATCTGTCTGTTGATGAAAAGTAGGGAATGAATTCTTGGTTTTGTGTTGCTAACATGCACAACTTTTGCTTCACTTCTTAAACTATTTTTAGGTGGATCCATGGGTCTTTATGCCATCCTTTTTATTTTCCCTGTGTCTTGTGGGAAAAGGGAGTGAATGAGCAGCTGTGTAGGTGCTTGGCTGCCAACTGGGGTCAACTCACAAGTGATTAATAGGAGACTCAGATGTTTACACAAGGGTTTTGGTGTTTTCGTTTGTTTGTGGTTTTTTGAAGACTTCTGTGCCCTTCAGAGACCAAATTTGCCATCATTAATGCAATTTGGCAAGCAAACCACAAAACCCGATGCTTGTTTCTTGATTAGTTTCATATTACTATACTACATTCTAGACGTCATATGAAAGGCAGAATTTAGCCAGCAGAAAGTTTCTAAATTTATATCCCCAACTGTCTGGTCTGTACCTTGCTTTCTGTGTCTCTCACAGGTACTTAACAGAGACTTTTCACATCTGTGTGACTGGCTTTGGGTTTTTGTGGTTGGTTTTGGATTTTAATTTTCTTTCTTTTCTTGAATGTTGGAAACTGATGATCCACTCTGGAAAACTGGATTCTTTTTTGCATAGTAAGAAAGGATGACTCTGTAGGAAATAACTAGTAAATTTGACATAAATTTTAAGTAGTAAGTTACAGCGACATTAACAGAGAATTTTTTTTCACAGCTAAGGTGACTGAGACTTGTAAGAAATTCAGTGGATATATTTTTATCAATGCATCCTGTAATGTACTTTGTTAAACTTCTTGTGAGAATAAGTATTATGTTGCTTTAAAAATATTTTTCCCTGCAGACTGACTGGAAGCAAAATATAAGTGTTCTGTGTTGATCCTGCCTTCTTGTGGGGATAACAGAGAATGTTTGTGATGGTTTTGCTCTTATTTTTCCTCACCGCTTTTTCTCTCTTCTTTTTTTTTTTTTTTTTAAGAGTACATTGGTCCTCTCAGGAGTCATTTCCTTAATGGAAATTGACTAATACTCTAACTGTAAAATCTCAATTTGTGTTTTGTTCATTTAGATTTTAATTTGATAAAACATCAGTTTTGCAACAGTAAAAAGTATTTTATTATTCAGTTGCTTGGAGGTTGTCTCTTTCCAGCAAGTCCTGTCAGGTTTTTTGGGTGTATAGAGATCTTGATTTTTGTTTTCCTTTTTATTTTCAGTACCTTAGCATCATTGAAGGATTTAGCTATGATGCCACTGGGCCAAAGTTTCTATGAAGTGGTGAAAATGGCACTGAATTTGACTGCTGCATCAGTACAGGATAAGAGCTTCGAAGGTAAGAAATTTGCTTCTGATTTTCTCTGAAGTACCTCATTAGCATGCTAGAAATATATGATAGTGACTGTTGGACCTTCTGCTAAGTTTCTGATGTCCAGGGACTGAACTACATTGCTGTAGTGCTAACCCGGTTCTTTACTGATCTGCTTTTTAAATACTAATACTTATAACTAATTAACTAAACTATCAGATAAACAAAGCACACTGGTCTAATACATAGCGTTTAGAATGGTCTTTCAGTGATGAATTTTGGAGACAGATTAAATCAACACAAAGGACACTTTCTTCCATTTGATAGAAGGAGAGCATTTTGTTTTAGACATGTCTTAAGCATTATGATTTGTTTACTTCAAGCTTCATTCTTCTGTTCTCATAAATCCTGCTCTCAGCTGGAGGGTTACATTTCTTCATCTGCTGCTTCACTGAGGAAGATGAGTTTAATTGGAGAAGGTAGGCTGGCCCCAGGAAAACTCCTCAAGAAAAGGTCAGGAGCAAGTTTCATGGGCAAACTGGAGCACACAATATATAGGTGCGGCTGTCTGCTCAGCATGGAAGGTCAGGCTAAGGGTAATATGCAGTCTCAATCCCACTTCACCTGCCAAAACGAAAGCTGATATGGGACAAAGGTGATGTGCTGGAACCCTTGCACAGAGGATGTACTTGAATTCACTGGAACTTCTGGTATTCTCCCATTGCTCTCATTCTCAGCAATGATTCACATCCAGTCCATACACACACATCTGTACCCTTCAGAATGGCACCTTGCTGAGTTTTCTGGCAATCACTACGCAGGGGCATCCCACCATCATCATATCAACTGCTGAAATGCCATCAGATTAACTGACTTTACCACTAGTGCAATCATGGGTTTTATCCTAGGTAAATTTGTGTTCAGGTACACACATCCTGCTGTCCCCCAAAAAGCTGGGAACATGGTACTTGGATCTCAGCAAGTATGAACCACCAAGAAACAACATGAATAAAAAGAATGAATTACAGAAACAAAAGCTTTTCTTTCTTTCAGGTTTTCAATACAATCTTTCTTTCGGGGATGTTTTGGGGAATCTGCTTGCCGTGAAAGCAGAACTTGAATCCAGGTTTGGTTTTGATGGCCCTCATGTTGAGAAGCTGCTAAGCTATACAGCACAATTAACAGAGGTAAATCCATTGAAAATTTCAGTGTCCTTCTGTTTAATATTTTTTTTTATTTGTACCCTGAAGGGATTTTGCTGTGTTACTGAAGCTTAGACTTGTGAAGCAGATACAAGGTTGTTAAATATCCTGACTTCATTCCCATCAAAAGGTATTCAGCTTCAACTGAAGTCACTGCACATGAAGATACTGATAGGTCTAATTGTGTACACTAATGAATTTATGTTTCTCTGAAGTCACAACTGTGTGTGGTAGAGTCCTGTGTTTGTTATCCAATCCTGTAGAAAATTCTGAGTATTGCTCCACTAAGCTTTTAAACCAAATCCTTGATTTGAGTCTGCCAGGATTAGCTTGTCTGGTAGCATTTTTCATCTGGTTTGCTGACAAAGAATGCCTGCGTCTTCTCTGTGTAAATTAAGGCACACCAAGAGTCCTTTCTTCTCAGTTGTGCAGTCTTGATATGAATACACTAGATGAGTTGTCTCAGTGGTGCGTAATCAAATATCCTGGTGATGCATTACATTTGGATGAAAATCTCTTTCTTCAGATAAGGCTTTCTAACCTACCCTCTAGACCAAAGTGGTCTGTTGTGGTGGTCTGGTCTGAACTGCAGAAAACTGGAAACATCTTTTGAATTTCTACTGAAGTCCACAGTTTCTTCAGTGTTGGTATTTATGTGAAATCTGTTTGTTCTTTGCAGAGCAGTACAGTTTAGAGTTATATTCCAGAAAAGCTCATTGTAAAAATAGAAGATTTAAACAAACAGATAAATTATAAAAAAACCCCTTGACTTTTGAATGGCCTTTTAATGAAATATCATTGATGGCCTTTTGGATCAACTGAACTGAATTCAGCTGCAGTGTGGTAGCTATTGTTGACTGTGGAATCCCAGGTTACTCACTTGCTAACTATATAAGCTAGTATCTCAATATTTTATGCTTGTGTTAGAACATTGAAGACCATCAAAGACTATGTAAGTCTCGATAATGTTTGTTTTGAGCACTTCAATTCTGTATCTAATGCCCCATTTTGTTTGGCATTGAAACACCTGCAAAACTTTTTATAAATTCTCTGGTCAAAGTTGAAAGGAGCAAGGATGTAAAGTATCTCAGAAAGGCAATAAAAGAATTAAAATGTGTGGAATTATTTTTGTAAGCTTTAATAATATTTATAGGCTTGGGAATATTTAATCTTTCAACAGAGAATTGAAAAATTAGTCTATGAGGAAAAAAAATCTGTTCTCTTGGCTACTCTCTTCAAACCCACCAACCTCAATTTGAGACTAGTCTGCTGCTTGTAATCACTGGTTGAGATGTGTCATTGTAATAAGTGCTTTTTATATCAGTAATTTTTATACTTGTGAAGTTGTTTCAAGATAGTTATTCTACTGTAGGGGTACTGTATCATAGTCAGGTTAGTTCAGTACCAGCCTGCAAACTACTGTAGAAGTAGCAAGGCTAGTGTAGCTACAAGGTGGAAATTCCTTGCATATACAGGTCTCATCATTCTGTGCGCTGTATGAGAACCTTAATAGGGCCACTGGTATTTTATACATCAGCCTGCATGTGGAGCACTTTGAATTATGTGCCCTGGAATATGAGGCTGGATTAAATGGGCTTTGTTCTCATTGAAGAGGCTATGTGTTATTCTTATTTTCACTAGATAAGTAAATTGATAGGAGAGATAACACTCAGCAGCTCTCTTGAAATAATCATCAATTCCTTGTGTCCTTTCCAGATTCCCACAGGAGAGACACTGGAGCAGTTTGTGTGCTCTGCTCTGGCTGTTGTGGCAGAAGATGAAGCAAACAAAGAGAGTAATGGAGAGGGCTGTAATTCTGCACGGCATGAGGCCAAACTGTATCTTGTTCATGCTGTCAGCAAGTTCAGACTCTATGCACGGGTAACTTTAATAAATTAATAGATTGAATTCCTAGTTTTTGCATGTAGGTTGTCAGCAGTAACTCAGAACTTTCTTGCTAGTAAGATGAAATAATCCTTATAAAGAATCATTGCAGTAGAAGTATAATCTATCAACACGTGTCCATTTAATCAGGTTTTCTCATTAACAGAGATTTAGATTTGAAATCTAATAGGGAATGTAGTAAAATATACTGCAGTGCAGAGACCTGTCAGAGGAAAGACCCATTTACTGTCTCACCTGAGACTGAATGCTGAGCAAAACTGAAAGGTGACTAGAGACCTTCACTGATATAGTATATAATGAATTTATTTTTTATTCCCCTTCACTGTCTCTGGCAATAGTGGCTGAAGCAGAATAAAAGTAAACCTCCAGTATAGCATCTTAAAATTCTGATCTGGCAGAATAGCTTGGCATGCATTCTCCGTAATGACCTATGTGTGTTTGCATGGACAAAAGAATAAAACATTCAGATGTTTCCTAAGAAAAACACCTAGCTGCCCTAACACTGGTGTTGGTTTTTATACTGAAATATGGTGTTTTTCTCTATTAACAAAAAAGAATCATGTGTCAAGCTGCTTGGGAGATGCTTGCAATATTATCTAAAGGAAACATGTAGAGCTTCCTGTGTATTTCCTCAAAAGTGTAATCTTTGATAAGGTTTCCCTGCTGTATGATGAAGTATGAAGTAGGAGGTAATAATTTAATGTGATTGCCAAAACAAATGCACTAATTTCTATGTAGGAAAATCCAGTAATAATTTCAGCCATGATTTTAAAACTCTTAGCAAGGGTTGATGTTCTTATTATGGGAAGAACCTGAAATACTGTAAGCTGCTGGCCACTGTGAATTTTCTCAGTGAACAGAATATCTCTTCGAGTAAATCTGTTATACTCGGCATTAAAAAGAAAAGTAATGATGGAGGATAGGAGAGCAGTCAGTAGGTTTGGCCAGGCCTTGGTATGCTTTTTTCTGGGCTACCAAGGGGAGTATGCAGGCTCCTTCACCATCTCTTTGTGTGATGGGACTCCAAAAATGTTAAGGCTGCTATCTTCTGTCATATTGGCAGTGTAGGCAGAAGTCTGGTAAAGGAAGCCTCAGTAATTGGCTGTGGAAGTCTACTTTTAGGTGGTTTCAGTCTCAGGTCGTCTTGTTACCATTCCTGGGTCTTTGGGCAAGGTCAGCTCCACACAGGATGTCAGTTGCCTGTATGTTGTAGCATGTTACATTGCCAGCCTGTAGGTCAGTCAAAACCATATTGAAAATCAACCTTTGTCATGTCAGTCATTTCAGAATCTAGAGAGGTTGTTAGGGAGAAATTTTGGTATCATTGTTGATTGTGTGGATTTTTTTAAAGACATGCAAATTCTGTGTACTGTCTAAATAAGAAAGCTTTGATGCTCTAACGAGGTGTTCTGTTTTGCATTCAATCCACTAGATACTTGAGCAATGGCTCAGCAGCAACACTCTCTCTCAGAATGTCCTTTTGGAACTTAGAAGAATCATGGCTGATTTAACGTCTCAGTTTCTACATGACAGGGAAACCAGGAAACTTTTTTCAGAGATAAATACCCTGATGCAGCAATGGAATGAGAAATCAGATGCCTATTTTTCAGGAGGAAATGTTTCATCTCATGATTGGTAAGTAATACTTATCTTTCTGCAACTTGTCTTATAAAATTAGATCAACCTGAATATTCATTTTCACTTTGCCTTTAATTAATTTCTGATTTTTGTCTGTTTTGTGATTTTATTTTCTATTCTGTAGTTCAAAACCTTGTATACAGTCAAATAATCGTGCTGGTACTTACACATTCTGGAAAAGAAATTAGGTCTGTGCTTCAGTGTAGCTATTTACAGGTTCAGCAGAGGACCTGACTACTACGTGATCTGGACTCACAGGAATCAGCAGCTGTGAATAATTGGCATTTTGAACTCGGACCTGAATTCTTTATCTTGTTCTGCAAACAAAGTTTAATTCCCACAAGTAGTTGGTGTGACTCAGTAATGCTTCTCATGTATAACAGGTCCAGTGCATGTGAAATATTTAGAATTTTTATTGTAGAAGCCAAACTCAGTTGTGCAGGAGATCTTGTAGCAGAAGCCTACAGCAACAGCTACAGCCTCTGTAAAACAGAATTTTCAACACAGAATTAGTTGTACATATGTAGTTCGCAATCTCATCTTGGGCAATCTGACTCTATGATTTCTTTTGATGTTTTTGAACTTGTCTTCCAGTTTCAAGTTCTCTGTGTGGTTTATCACTTAACGCAAATGTAAACAGTATAAATGAAGATGTGGCTGTAAGTCCTGTACTTTTTAAGAATGATATATTTTGTCAAGCTGTTCAAATCTTCCTGATCTGGAAGGTTCTACGGCATACTTCAGTTGTACATAAAGGGAGTTAATGTTTGTCGGAGTTGGCAGAGCCTCTAGAGAGGCAGAGCACAGGAAGTGACACTTGCCTCTTTCTAACTGCACATTGGATGACTTACATTGCTTCCAGCAGTTACAATATTGTCTTCAGTTTCACGTTGCTTGTAATTGTTCATATCACACACTATAACTGGAGGAGATATGATTCATGTTATAAAAATCAACAACTGAGGATAAATCTGAATATACAGTCCATTACCTACTGGTAAGAGAGAGACTGCA
Organism: Edolisoma coerulescens; assembly: GCA_013397115.1. Taxonomy (NCBI): domain Eukaryota; kingdom Metazoa; phylum Chordata; class Aves; order Passeriformes; family Campephagidae; genus Edolisoma; species Edolisoma coerulescens. The sequence goes on along the minus strand of VWZW01000832.1, from coordinate 696,746 downwards.
GTCAAGTTGTTCAACAAATTAGTAGTGTGTTTTGAAATTTGGTTCTTATTTATAACAGGAAACTGCTGTGCTGCTGCAGTTGTAAGAAACTACAAACTATTTTTTTAGCAGTTTTACCCTTTTGTTTGCAGTACACAATGTTTTTGTGTTCTACCTCTGTTGGTTGCAGAATCTGGAAAGAAAGAAAATATATTTAAGGAGAAGATATTTTCAACTTGAGGCCTTTTCATTCAAAGGCTCTTTTTTCCATGCACCTCCTCTTAACAAATCTTGCAGAGCTAGTAATTTTTTTTTCTTTTGATAAATAGTATTGACACAATAGAAACATCTGTTTGTGCATTCCAATTTTCACTATGATTTCATGTTTTTGTAGATATTGAAAAACAGTGTTCAGCTATCAAGCAGTCAATTGGAATGTTTTAGCTTTCAATAATTATGATAAAACAAAAAATTCTTTAGAATTCATAGAAAATCAGAGGTTTTGATCAATTTTATTGATACATTCTTGTCTGTAAAATAATTGGTCTGTGGAACATAAAAGCTCTGTTCTTTTCAGCAGCTGAAAATGTGATGTACTCAAAGGTGTTTGACTCTTTGTAGGTTACAAGCTTGGTTGTAAGTACTGATAAATGCACAATTCTTTAACTTTGCTGTTTACATTCAGGTTTTGATTTGAATGAGGCTGTGACTTTCCAGTGGGGTTTTTTCACATTTTTTTAAAAATCAAAGCCATTATCAATTTGTGCTAATTCAGATTTTGTGGTAAGTAATTTGCATCTGCTATTAAATTATATTTGGAATTTCCTTGAATTAAGTAAATAAACCTAGATTCTAAAATTATATAATATATATTTAACAAATTCTTGTCTGCCTGCTAGGTAACTAACAAGAAAAAAACTTATGATTAATTTTTCAGGATTTTGGCATCTTTCAAAGAGTTTTTGAAGACAGAAGAAAACGTAAGGACTTCTGGTGAAAAGAAAATGGATCATCTTTTTCATCTTGTAGAAGTCATAGGAGAAATTATAATGTTTGATTTCTCAGTTTCTTCAAAGAAGTCTCTAATTGAAAATGCCTTGAATAATGCAATTATATGGATAAAAAATTTTGCTGAGGGGGAGGAATCTGCCACCAATTTCTCACTTGCAGTTTCTGAACTCCATAATGAGCTACAAAAAAATTTCCAGCCTCTTCAGAGGTTCTGGACAAAAAAGAAGACAGAATTTTTCTGGCATATAGTGGAAATTTTATTCCATGAAATTGATTCTAGGCTTTCTCACTTGAGTCAAATAGAAGAGGAAGAGGTAATTGACACCTTATCTAGAATTCTATCTTCTATTACAGAAAACAAAATCTATAATAGAAGTATGGTGTTACTTAAAAATATCCTGACTGATTGGCCAGAGCTAAATATTACTGCTTTGAACCATTTAAAACATTTAAGTGTACACTTCCAAAGAAATCTCTATGAAGTTGGATCGTTGTCTGGTGATCATGTCAATGTGTCTTTTAGCACAGTTCCTGGAGTGAGTAATACCTCCTCTTTATTTCTCTCGAATGCAACTTTTATGTATAAGGTACAAGAATTAGGAGAAATTGTACATGATTTCCTCAGAAATATCCAAAAATTAAACAGTACTAGTGTGGCCTCACTTGTTCCAAAAATTTTCTCTCTGTACCAGAATTATGATATGGTTTTAAATATTAAGAGCAATAACACACTGTTAAAGCTTCTTTACGAGACTTCAAAAAGTATGCCATCTTTTCAAGTATGGCATGACCTGCAAAATAAGGAACTAGTTTTTGATTTTCTGTTTGAAACTTTTGATCTTCTCTGGAACCTCACCAGTAAGTCTTTCTGTGAAAAGTTACTATTAATTTACAACTTCACAGAGTTTCAGGCACAGTTTCTTGCACAGAATGGAGAAAAAGAGATACAAGTAGTCTATGACACTCTGAGCAGCCTTAAAACTTTGTTTATAGATGAAGAGCTCCAGACAGCTGTCTTATGTTATTTGGAAGAGTTTCTTGATCTGTCTCCAGAATGCCTGGTAAATAATGGGTGCACTGATTTTTATCTAGCAAACACGACTTCTGTAGAACATTCAGCAGAGGTTTATAACTTACTTCTGCTTCCACTGGACAGTGTCCTGTCTAATCTAACCAGCTGGGGACATAAGGTAAGTGTGCCTTCTGCTTTGCACTGCACTTTTACATGGCTTCAAACTTGGACAGAGATTTTTGAAGAAGCATCGAAAATCTTAAATTTGAATTCAACCTGTTTTGTCTGTCTAAGAAATGATCTGGCATATCTCTCTGAAAGCCTTTTAAAGGCACCTACTGATGAACTGTGCAATAATACAGCTATGGCAATTGTTGAAGCTACAAGAGCAGCAATGAAGGTATTAAAAGCTGTATTTCAAGAACACGACAATTTAAATGACTTGAAAGATTTTGAGGCTTTCCTTGCTAATCTTCAAAGTATAATTAACAATGCATTTGATGTCACAAACGTGCTTAAAGATAGCAGTTTAGAAAGTGTTTTAGAGACAATGGGAGTCGTGATAACTGAATTTCAGAAATCTATACTGAAGATTGTTAATGAAGAGTTTTTGAGTTCTTGGCTTGATGCTTTCATCTCAGGAGGATCTGAGGGAGAAGATAAGGGTGCTGGTGTATTTTCCATTGGAAATTCCCTTTCCACTATTCTCAAGCTCTCTCAAAAGGAATTTGAAATTATTCTCACTGAGATAAATGACACATCTTCTTTTTTAAAAAGTGTACCTCAAGACAAATATATGGTTTGTATCAGCATTTTCCAGAATCTTACCAAACTAATTTTGTACAATACTCTAAAAGACATAAGATACTTGCAAACAAATTTTTCATCTCATCTTAACTCCTTTCTAAACTTTCATAGTAAAATGGATGAAGCAGAGGATTGTAACACATTGATACATGGATTAAGTAATCTCACTGAAAAATACAAGTCACCTTCCCACCCTGAAAGTGCAAAACATATTTTATTTCTTCTGCAATCTCTGGGAAATGCTGAGACAGACGCTAAGCTAATGAATATGATGGACTTTGTAAATTTGGTTTTTAATTTGACACTCCCTGAATGTTCCCTAGGTGGTTCTGATTTGATTTGTGTAAATGTTTACTTCAATATCATGGCAAAAACTTTAAAATTTATTCTCCCTGAATTTTATGTAAAAGATAACATTAGTAGGCTTGAGTTTATTTTTAAACTTTTAAATAATTCTGGAGAGCAAATACAAACGGTTATCAGTGATTTAGTTGGGAGCTCATTGTATGTGTCAAATAAGACCCATTTTAGTCAGTCAATCCATGGTTTTAACAGGACTTCAAGAATGCTCCTTAATCCTTTTCACCACATTTATCTTTTATCAGTGGAACTTTTGTCAGAAATTCAAAGTCTTCTGAAAAATAAAACTTTTGAAGTCCAAGAAAACAGTTCCTCTCATTTGGACAATGAGATTGAACCTTTCTTGCATGGGAAAAATATCAGTTTGCTTATGGAGTTCTTTCAATATATCATTAGAAAACTTGACTCAAACTTGCAGAGTGAACACAAAACATTTCCTCAGAAACTGATAGAAACAGCAGGTCTGAATATTGAACTGGTAAGAAAGGCACTTGAAATTTTCAAGACTCCTACTTTTACTGCTTTTCTATTAAGAGACGAAAAGGAGTTTCTAAAGTATATGGTTGCCTTGGTGCAAAACATGACAAACATGGATGTGGAGTTTTTGATAAGTAGATTCAAACATGTCCAGGAGAGCCTAGAAAATTTTTTTAAAAATATCAAAACTTTTTCTATTGAGAACTCTGAGTTAGGTACTTTAGCAGACTGGTGGGATGCATTTGAGAATGTTTCATGTTATTGGAACCTGACTGGCGTATGGCAAATAACACAACTTTTTGAACAAGATGAGCTCTACAATATAGAAGATGTGTTCAACCTTCTCTTTGATGTCATCACCCTTACAGAAAGATTGGCTCATGGAAATATTACAGAAGCCCTAACTGAAATACATGCTTTCATATTGACTCAGGAAGAAAAAATGCCAATGTTTACTGATGAGGAGTTCTCTAACCAAGTAGAAGGTCTTCTAACGTTACTGGAGGTATTGGAAGACATCTCTGATGAACCTGGAGAGGCCTCTGTTTGTTTTTCTGCAGCATTCTGCTGGACTCTCACAACAGCAACGCCTCAGAGTGATCCCACTGGTATACCTTGTGACTTTGTGAATAGCAATTCTACTCTTCATTACAATGCAGTCATTGAAGTCATTAAGGAGCTTAAACTCATCACTCTGGACAGTTTAGCTTGCTCTATGGAAGACTTTCAGATGAATATCACTCGCAATCTGACTTGCTTTTTTCATCAGATCAAAGAATGGAACTCTATTCTTTTGAAGTTTTCTGAGCTCCATCATATAAATAGCTCAATTCTCAAAGAGCTGCTAGATTTTTGGAATAAGCTATCCCTTTATGCTGTGCCACTGCAGGTGAATAATACACATGCAGTCAATTGTTCCTCCACATCAAAGAGCCAAATGGCTTTACAAATCGTGGAAACACTGAGCAGCATTTCAGTGTCAGAAATGGAGATGGCCAAAAGTCTTCTTGAACAGCTGGGTGATCTTTATGGTGGCCTAAGTTGGAATAGACAGTCAAGAACATCAATTAAGAGTGTTCTTACTAATGTTAAGAATATGACCAGTGAAGTTGCTAGACTCCTGGATACTGAAGCTGTTCTTTCTTTTCTTTCCGTAATTAAGCCTCTAATGACGCTGTCATCTGTTGGAAACCAGACACACTCAGTGCTTATGACAATATCAGCTTTAAGTGGGAACATCAATATATCTGGCAACTTTGAGAACTTCTGGTTTCCTGTAGTTACAAGCATAGAAAATTTATTGGTGAATTTTAGTGTTAGACACTTACTTGTGGTGATAGATCAAGAGTATCAATTACTAAAGTTTGCCACTGGACAGTCCTCTTCAATGGCTCCTGATGTTTTACTAGAGCAGTTTAAGACATCATCTGTAGATGCTATATCAAGAAATTTTGAAGATATACAAGACATTGTGAAGAGCATTCTATGTGAGTGTAACAACAAACATTATTCAAAAATAATGCATGCTCTAATTCTCCTTATGACTAATGAAAGTTCATCAAATTACCTACTCCTGGCTGTCAAAGATATTATTGACTTTCTGGAGCTGTTCCAAAATAGGTCTAAGAAGGACTACACTGATATGTTGTTTGGTGACAGTCATCTTAGCAGAGAGAAATTGAATTCTACTCACACTGCTGTTTCAGTTTTGCTAAACAGCCTCCTTCATATAATTGCTGATCTTGATGTTGTAGAAGAAGCTTTGCATACAAACAATACTGAGCTTCATATGGCTGACTTCATTGATTCATTTTTTTATAATGAACCATATAGAGAAACTTCTACTCAGTCCCAAAACAGAACTCTGGAGATCATGCAAGAGATTTTACAAGTAATAGTTCAGTCTACTGCAGAACATGACACCAATAAAATAAAACTCTTACTAGTGAATTTGCGTAAGGATGTAATGGCAGAAATGAGGTGAGTATTTTCCATGTACTCATTTTGGGAAGGGTGCTGATAGTGACAGAAGGGCTCTCTGTTTATGAACAGTTCAATCAAAACTTTTATTAAGTTAATTACTGTTTCATTTTAGATTTGTTCCAACTTATGTTGTTCTGACCAGCCATATTTAGTATCAGAATACTTTGTGTGGACCAGATTATTGATGTGTGTAGTCATATATATTGATATGTGTATTGATTTCTTTGGAACTATTATAGAAACAATTATTTGAAGATACTTGTGTTTTAAAATCCTTGTAGGTCTGAATAATGAACCCCCACTAATTGGTGGGCAACAGTCATTTTTGCCTGTGGAGCTAAATATTAAGGAATGCTTGGGACTAATTCTTTGTGGCGTGTGTGGGGTTTGTTTTTTCTGTATCCAAATATAGCAATACAAAATTTCTTTAACTTAAATTTTTTGATGTCTTATGTTATGGCTATTGTGTTAAATTGTTCAGATTAACAAATGCAGTTTCTGAAGGAATCTTGAGCCCAAGATAATTTTTGCCTGAATACTCAGATCAATTGTAATCCAGCAGCAGACGAAACTGCTTCAGGAGAATGTTCACTGATGGTTTTACTTAATAAAACAGCTGCTAGACTGGAGCTGCTGCCTTTAAACAATATTGAATGAGCCCACAAGTTGGTTGCTCCAAACAGCTCTAGGGTATCTTGCTGGTGGAGCTGCTGGTCGTACTGACATAAATCAGCTGAAAAATGGCTCTGATGTGGTATTTTGACCTTTATGATTAATTTTATACAAATACATGAAACCATTGTCCATCAGGAACAAGTATTAACCTAATCTGTTGAAAAATATCAAAAGAAAATACTAGAAAAGTGGCTTATTTTCCCTCCATGCTGATTATCAGAGATTTGGAGTATTCTGCACTTTGCCATTAAGTCAGCATATTCTGTGGGCTCTCAGTATTTCTGAAGTTATTATGATTTTGCTTATTTTGTGAAGGTACTATCTAGCACTCCGAGGGTAATTTTTTAGCATGGAAGTATTATATTCTGATTTTGAACTAGTTCAAACAAATGTAATAACTGTTAAAATTGAAATCCTTGTGTGGTTCATTGAAGACTGCATTTGTACATTGTCACTTCTTGAAATTTTTCTGTGGTACCCTTGTAATGAAAATAATGTTTTCTTATTGATGTTTCTGCAGAGCATTTAAAATCTGCAAGATTCTTCAGGAACGTTTATACCCTGATAGTGTCGTACTATTGCAGAGATTGCAATTTACCATTTTGAATATTCTCAAAACCTTTTCAGGTTGGTTACCACAGCAGTGACTCTGAGTCACCGTACGTGTTAGTTCCATTAAGTTAAGGCTTTACTCCAAGCAAACCTTTGTACAAATAAGGTAATTTGGGTGATGCCAAGCAAGGCACACATACTGATGCCTGGAAATTAAATCAACAGAAGCACAGGGGAAAATGTGATGCAGGTCATAAAAAGGGATGATTTCTTTCTGGAGTGTTCATGTTGATTTAAAATCCCAGTGAAAGCAGATCTTGCTGTTCCTCTTCAGCTAGTGAGCTGGATCAAGTCACAGGGGTTTTTTTAATGAGACAGACTTGCCACAGGGCAGCATGTAGCTGACAGTAAGGAAAACTGGGGCAGGCATTTAAAGGACGTAGCATCTCCCACTCTTGGCTGCGTTGAGACAGTGGATTCGCTTCCTGTAGCTGAAAAACTCACCTTCAAAAAATTGTTCAAATGTTAATGTTTTACTTTGTTTTATTCCTTATGGATATGCTCCCAAGATGTGCACTTTAAGAAAGGCTCTATATTGACCTGAGTATAATTTCATATTATGTTTTCTTTGGAAAACAAAAGCCAGTGCTTTTCAAACCTCCTATTTTAGCCAACTATGCTCAGATTTGTTTGCAAAGGGCAATTAGGAGGCATTAACCTGCCATTCTATAGCAAGGGATGAGATCTGTAGTGTCTTATGCCAAACTAATTTCCAAAAAGCGTGTAAGATGTTACTACAACCCAATTCTGACTGTCTTCTCCACTCTCTTGTGACAGATATAGTTCCAAAGAGTAAAACAGTAGTGATGTTGAGCTAGAATAAGTGCTACTGAAATTGCGTAGCCAGGTACCTGGCTTCCGTCCTCGACCTCTGAAGAACGGTCTATTTATCGAGAGAACTGAGATTAGGGAACTAAATTTTTGTCATTCTCATTTCAATACTCTAGTTGTGGGAATGTTTCACAATGTTTCATTTGTTACAGAAAACATTATTAAATGTAATGAGAAAAGATGAAAACTGCTTGATTTGGTTTGATATGATGAATTGTATTGTATTGAATTGTATTACTTCTATGAGCAAGATGAAAGTTTGCTTGTTTTAGAAGCAGCGCTTAATGTTTATTATTCTTCCTACTTGACTTAAGAACCAAACATAAGGAAAAAAAAACATGGTTGAAAGAATTACCTTGATACTGAATGATAATTCAGCAGTCAAGTCAAACTCCTTCACTACTATCCCATGTACAAACCCACTACAGACAGCAGAAAGGAGTTTTTTTCCAAGGATATGGTGGCTGCAGGCTTGGGTAGACACTGCCATCAGGGATGACCAGGGAGATAATACTATCACCCTGTATGGGTTCATTATCCCAAGATATGGAAAATGCTTATGTAATGCTCTTTCCCTCCCCTTGTACTTTGTGTTTGAAAGTTACTGCTCACTGGAGGGTTGGTAACACCCTGGTGTTTCTACAGGGAAATAGCATCAGGGCAGCCTGCCCGAGGAAAAGGTAGATGTGGTTAATATACTCAGCTTCTCAAAGTTATGCTTCTTGCTCATGAAGAGCAAATATGAAATTTTCTTCTCTGGTTCTGTAGCAGGTACAGATATTCTTATTATTTATCAGGAAAGTGTAAAGGAGAAGAGTACCTGAAATTGGATTAAACCAGCCTTTCTTGTTGTCTGAAATGATATATAAGTTTAGGTAGAACTATTTCTCTGTGCCTTAACACATCAGACTTTCCTTGCTTTTAAAAACTTTTCTCTCCCTTATTAGTTGGCTCACTTTTAATTTGATTCCAAATTTGGTTTTTTTTAAATCCAATTAAATCTGGACATTTTCTCTTACAGAAGAACCCGTTGTCTTTAGCAAGATTTTCTGTGCCGTTACAAAGTGTAAAGATGGATTAACGAGTCACTTGCTTCTCGCTGTCTTTGAAGGGATTGCTGTGGTTCAAGATCATTATCAGGTCTGAATGATTCCCTCACCAAGCGTACTTTGCAACATGCATTAAACTTTGGAAACTAATGAAAGTTTCCTTTTTTTTCCCCATTGTCTGAATGACAAGTCCCCACAGTGGCTATACAAAGCTGAGGTTTATAGAGGTATAGCTCTGATGATTTTGGTAGAGATACCCAGAAGAAATTCCTTAAATAAACATTGGTGAGCTTTACAAGCTGTAAGTATGACTTAGAAAAATTAGAAGTCCTATAACTAGAATAATTGGATTGTCAATCAATATCAAACACCAGCCCATTTTTAATTTCTTTAAATTTTGTCATACTGTTAATTTAATGACTTATAGTACATTTATACTTTTAAATCTTCACAAGAACATTTGTGAAATTAAACTAGATACAAATAAACTTCTTGGCCAGAATAATTCTAGCTAAAATAGGAGTTGTGATTACCCATTGGGTTCAGTCTGTTTTCCTTTAACATGAAATTGCCAGCAGGTGAGAGTAATATTTGTCATATAGAGACTCATTGAGTTGGAAGCAGGCCTTTGGATAGGACACACATGTGTACACAGACAAAATACTAAAGTCATACTTTTTAGTACAGAATTCACCTTCTCTTTATTAAAAAACTCTGCTGCTTTGTCTACCTGGATGTTTTCCTGGTATGAACAGCAATGGGTTAAAGTAAACAGGTGGCAAGTGGCATCACTCATATCTCAAAGCAGACTTTTGCAGACCAAATGCATTTCTGTAGTCACCAGCCTTCTATATCCTACTTCTGCACATATTAAAGAAGCCTCATAAAATCAAAAATCTAAATATTCAAGAGAAAATATAAAAGTGCATTCTATACAGAGCATAATGCTTGAAAATCTTTGGATATGAGGATCCAGATATTTTGCTTTGTTGAATGGAAACTGATGTTGTTCAAAACAATTTCTTTTGAAAAAGATAAAAATTGTCATCCTAAAATAAAAAAAACTCATTTCATTTCGAAAGAAATTAAAAACGTTGGCATTTCTATTAGTGGATGAAACTCCTTGACAGGCTAGTTCAAATTCCCAATTTGATTGTTTCCAAAACTCAAATATTTGAAAATTCCTTGATTCTCAAAAACTTTTCATCCAGTTGCAGTTAATCATACAATGAGTAAGAGAGTATTACCTTACCCATATTCTCATTTGAAAATATGAATCATCTAGTTGCCAAGAGCTGCTACTTCAAGGTATAACACAATCTCATGAATTTACTGACCATATGATCAATGTGTTTTGCAGAATGTTGGAAGATACTGGCCTGCTTTCAACAAGGGGGATTGTGCGAGTATGGCATATATAAACCAAAAACTTTCCAACACTTTGGAGAGCTTCGTGGGAGCCTTGCAGAATACCAGCAGTGACAGCTGTGAATGCCAGCTAATGTTGGGGAACATCCAGAGACGACTACAAATGTAAAGCCTTTTACATTTTGGTACCCCAAACGGTTCTTCGTCATTAATGATGTTATTCTGTGCACATGTCTGTGTTATAAATTAAGTAATTACAGGAGAAATACTGTCTTTTTAAGCTTTGTTCATTTAATTGAAAACTGAGTGGATAAAAAGTAAAAATTAGTTAAGTACTTTAGAAAAACTCTGAATATTTCTGAAAGCCCTTAAATTTTTTGCTGAGCACTTACAGCAGATCTTGCAGCTCTACCAGCTGAATGCTTTGAATCACAACTAAGAAAATTTTCAATTTCCTGTGACTTCATTTAGATCACAATTTTGATACCTAAATTTCTTATAGTTCTTTTGATATGGCTTGTCCTCTCAATAGCTGAATATCTTTTTGTGAAATATTAAGCATTCAGATCAATTCAGCAGTTCAAAGAGTCAGAAACACAGTATGGTGTTTGTAAACTGATAGGATTGAACTCCAGATAATTTCTGATAGCTGCTATTTGCTTGAGGAAAATAATTAGATTGTAAGTAAAGCTGCTACTACAGAGTGTTTCAAACTTGCAATCAGCTAGAAGTAGGCATTGTTGTAATTGTCGCTATACTGGTTTGGCTGTTGGATTGTTTTCATAATGGGCTTGAATGGTGTCTGTGAATTGCAGTAATAATACAGAAGAACTTGAGCCTAGATGCTCCTAAGGACGTGGGCTCATGTCCAGTTTTGAAGCGAAAATCATATCTGATGTGTGCATACTCTTTATTACTTAAATTATAACAACATAGACTTTCTTCATCCTGAACTGCAGTGATTTGTATCCTGAGGTTTTAAAAATGTGTGTTCAGTAAGAAACATGGAAGTGAGATATTGCTAGACCTGTCTTTCTTCATAACCTACTGTTTGCTAGAGCCCTTAGCCATTATGAGAATCTCTATATCTCTACATATATATATGTTTATGTAGAGATATACATATATATCTCTACAGATGCAGTCTCATTTACGCTTGAAATATGATGACCACTGCACCATATAAATACAGCATGAGAAGGTCTGTAAAGGTGCTGACTGCATGCACAGTGTGTGCCCACAGAGTGTAATGGGACCTTATTCTCTCATTTAGTGTCTGTTTTACTATTCATGTTAGTCTTTATACATTGAAATGCCAATGACTTAGTTCTGATAACTTGTGAAACTAAGGTTGTTATCATTACAGGGTGACTGAAAATTTGGAGCTACAATTGTCAGAAAATCCAGCGGCAGCTTTCCTCAGCAAGTTTAATCTTGTGAATGGTGGGTTCCAGTTTTCTTCACTTATTCTATAAACCACCGTTGTGTAATTTTGTAGGACAAAAACTGTGTCTTTGTTCTTTTTACTTCAAAGGGACACTGTTTATGGAGACTACTGACTTAAGGCAATATTGTCGCTCACAGTGAATTGAATGAAAAGGATACAATCTGTAGGAAATTTACGTAATCAAATTGGTGCTGTTGGTACTATTTTCTTCTCTTCCAGATGTGAAAGTCAAAGATTTTGTGCAGAATATTACTCAGTTGAGGCTGGACATTGGTTCTTCTGTCAATATTTCTGAAGAAACTGTCAATACCCTCTTGGAAGCCAGTGTCTCTCATTCAGAGGTAAAAGATCAAAAAGAGATGTCAAATTAATGGATCAACCTATAGCATGATGTGCCAGCTGAAGCAAAACAAACCGTGTCGTTTGTGTGGAATTCTGTAGTTTTCACTTATCACTTCCATGTGAAATACTTTGTGAGTTTTAGGACTTTAAAATAATAATGTGATGCATTGAGAGACCAAATTATAGTAGCACTATTCCTTTGGTCTAAATGGCACTGCTTCATTACTTTCAGCAGTGTTTTACCCTCTTGTGCTGACACAGAATTGGAGCTTTGCTGTCTTGGTATTGTAGAAAAGATGAAGGTTTCTGAAGATATCATTTTGTACCTTACCACCTCTGCCCATTGCAGTGTGGAGTTGTTTTATATATATTATTTTTAAATTCCTTTGTGTGCTCCTTGTTGTTCTTACGTTATCTTACCACTTCTTGCTTTACTTTCACTTTGAGTATTATAAGTTTTCTGAGTGAAAGGCTGTGTGTTACTATTGCTGTTTCTGTGATCCCAGGGATCAGTCAAAATCGTGAGAAATACCACCTGACAAAGAAGGTGGTCTCTGCTGCGAGTGTGTCTGTACGACTGTTAAGAGCTGAGGGTACGTTGGGTGTGAACCGATCAGCTCAGTCAAGCAGCCACTGGGTGTCAGTGCTGCTCCACTTGCAGCAACCACCGCAATAGCTGTTCGTGAGAAGAGCAGCACTAAACAGGCAGTTCAGACCATCATAACTACTTATAGATGATTTGTTCTTCTGCTTCTGTGGCAGTGTGACTGCCTTTATTGTTAGCTTGTTATTGTGATACCACTAAATGGTAATGTGAGAAGTCATCTGAAAGCAATTTGGTTAAATGGGATTCGGTGTACCTTTGATCCTTTGGAATAACAATGCTAATTGGCTGAATTGTCAAATTACTTTCCATCCTTACTTTTTGCCAGTCATGTGTAGAGCTTAGATATATACACATGTCGCACATTTGAATTACTATACTGAATTGTTTGTTCGCTTGGTGCTTATATCCTCCCCCAGACCAACTGCAGCGTTAGAAAGCCTGCGTCTCTTGCTGATTATGAAAACTGCACAAGCACTTTTTAGAGCTATATTTTAGGCATGTCCATTATGTCTATTGTCTATACAGCCACTTTCTGATAACCCTAATGGTAGCTATAGGCCCACTGTAGCCCTATATTTCTGTGATTATATACTACTACTGTGCTTGTCTCTGCAACGGTAAGAGTAAGCCTGGGAATTTTCTGTGCTTATTGTACTTACCCATAATTTCTGCCACAATGATATGTGCTGGGCATGCTCATTGCCATGTGATGAAGTGATTTGAAATTGCTTAAAACCTGTAACTGGAAGACTACAAGCATTCATTTACTGAATGTAGGAGTTTGGGTTAGCTCTGGTACCCGGAAAGCTGCAAGGAAAGTTCAGAGGAAGTTAACTTAGGGGATAAAACACAGAATGGGTTAAAACTACCCTGAAATGGTGATATTCATGTGAGGCACAAGGAAATAAGTTTCAAATTGTATCACAGTCAAATTTCCTCTCCAGCAAGAAGTCCAAATCAGTATCATTACGCTGCTCGCAGAATTATGTTCATATTCTGTTCCTTGAATGCACAGAAAAAAAGTGAATATTTAAAAATATAGGAAGTCTTTTAGAATCACAAAGGCAAAATTCTGTTCCAGAATAAAAACCGAAAAGTCAAATTATGAAGTTGGAAAATAAAATTCTCAGATGAATTAAAGAGTTCCATTGCATTTCCTGACTATCTTGCAGATCCTCTCTGTGATTGGGTACTGTTACCAGCAAGAGATGCATTCAGTGGGGGCAGTAGAGGCAGGTTCTGTCCTAAGCAGTACAATGGAGCCCTGTATTTTGGCTCCTACAGGCTCCCACAAAAACTTGTAATTTTTCTGGACTTGTTGAGAATGGGTAACTAAGAACTCCTGAGATGCCTGGACTTCAAGCACTTGCCATTATCCAAGATGGTTTTACTACAGTCTCACTCGAGGTCTGTTTAGGCATTTGTCCCTTCATCTGCTATTAAATAACACTTTAAAGCAATGTTTAACTGAGAAATGTGAGCTGGCTCAGAGTGGACATTGTGCCATATAGGCATCCCCAAGTGTTAAATCTGTGTGTCCTTTGAAAGAAGGAAGGACCATGTTGTTTGATTTTAGTGATTCATATGCCAAGATTTTGACCTTCAGGTGTTTCTGCAGCAGAGGTGCATATCTGCTAGAAGGAGTATACTCAGCATTGTAAATATGCCTGCTTATGGTATGAATGCTCAAGAATGAATGATTGATCTGTGAAAAATGAAAGCAAATTCTTATAAGAACTACACTTCATCTTTTTATATGCACATGGAGTATAAACTAAGAACATACCAATCTGATATAAAGCTGTATGGTTTATTATCTCAGGTCTGTTGGTGCCTGCAAATTGTCATGTTACTGTGACACAAATTTTCACTTTATTGACTATAAAAAAAGGTGATGCATTTCAGGGAGAAAAATTTTTAATACACATACATTGTGATAGGCTCTTTACAGTGCCTTTGTGGTAGCTTTAACTGGAAGATGTGATGAAGAAGTACTTAGCCTGCTGCTAAAGCTGCCTGAAAACAGTAGAACTTCCCTGGTAGTGGAAGAATTATGTTCTTTACCAGCACTGGACTTGTACACCATGTTTGTATTGATTATACAAAATTTGAACGTACGTCACGTCATTTATAAGGTAAGATGTTTTCTTCTGAATGTAGTATGAAACATACAGATAGATTAATAATTCTATTATTTCTTCCATATGTTTTTTCTCCATGAAAGGAAACAATGGACATATGGCATTTTTTGTCTTCATTTAGCTTCCCAGAATATAACAATTGAAGAATGGGGCTGATTGATGCTACTGCATTCCATTTCTTGCTTCCTCAGAAAAATTATCACTGAGAATTTAATTATGAAAGCTTTACAGAAAACACAGGAGGTCGAAGACATAGTTTTATTAATCTTTAGCAGAGTTTGCAGTTCATGCAATTAGTCACTTCATTATTTGTAAGAGTGAAAAATGGATCTGACAACATTTGAACTAAAGCCAGCATAGGAGCTCACATCACGAGAATGACAAAGCAATTTTCTAGGAAGAATTTGTACTGTGGATGCAAAAGTCTGTAGCACAACTGTATTATCTGTACAACTGTAGATAATCTGGGATCTAGTATGAGTATTCAGTGAGATAATGGTTTTATCCATAAGAGCAGAATTGTTGAATGGGATAGTTAGAAGACATTTATTTCAGTTCTTTTGGGGGTAATTGATTGACAGAAGATAAAACACGAGCATGAATAGCTGAAATATAGTTACAACATCGTGAGAAAGAATAATTTGTTCTAAAGCCGTAGGTGTCTGGCTGTATTCTGGATGCTGCACGCTCAGTTAAGCAGGTTAGACATAGAATTTTAAAAACAAGAAAATTTCCCAGAACAGATAAAGGTACCAGAGGGAAAAGAAAAGATTTTTACTTCCTGAATTATCTGCAAACCTGGAAGGAAAAAAAAATAGAAGGAAATAATCCAGTGCTTATTCTGATGAGTGTTTCCACTGAACTCTATGGAAACCTAATCAAGTCCTAGCAAAGAATAAAAATGTTGTTAGCTCATCCTAAATGATAATGGAAGTTCTGCTACTTTTTTAGCCAAATAAGATTTTTTTTTTTACAGGTGTCTTTCAATTTTAGGTTTGGTTTGTTTTTTTTTTTTACTATGTAAAGTTGGGTGAAGGCTGAGAAGAAAATCAAGCACCGACATTATAGTGGGAAGACAAAGGTGGATAAAGTAACGATAATCAGAGGAAGAACTGAAACTATGTAATGAGATTATAGTGGTTTATTATTTTGCATAGACAGGTAACAATGAATCAGTTTGTATTATCGTGTCATCTAACTAATCCACAAAAGCAAAGGGAACAGAGAGAAAATCCATAATGAAGAATTTCCATGGTGGAAATAGCAAACAGCCAATTGAACTTAGGTCAAGTAGGTAATAAAATGCACACAATTATTTTGGGTATGAAAATTCAAAGGTAAGAAGAGTGTGGCAGGAAAGTTAGTTACTTTAGGAGTCATATTGAGCAATAAAAGTGGTTTCTAGATTTAATTTAACTTACAAATTCTTTTTAAAATATGAAATCATTGCATTGAATGTCTTTAAACAGGTGAAGGAAAAGTTTCCATTTACACTGAATTCTAAGGGGATAGAATGTTGCAGGTCCTATTAGCATCTTGGGTTGGAAAGCTCTCTTCAACTTGGCAGGTGTAAACATGTTCTCTGAATATTAATTAATGATTTGTTGTAAGCCAGTTCTAACATTACATTACAGAGAACTTCTTTTCAGCTTACTCTGAGAGCAACTGGGGAGTTATATCAAAAGGAGTTTTGTTAAACATGGTTTATAGGAACATTGTATAATCAGTTTTAGAAAAAAGCTCAATAATTTTGAGTGTTTCATTGAAAGGTTAGCATTTGTTTCTAACTGGAATTTACTGTTGTGATTTTTTTTCCTTCTTTTCCAAGGTCCAGATACCACCTGAGATAGGCAATGTATTAAATATGCTACTGGATGTGGTTTCTAGTATCAGTTCACTTCTCAATAAAGTGTACCATGTCATGGAAAAGCTTCCAGTGTTCCTCCAAGGAATTCAAAATATTGGTGTGCTTGACATCTCTACATTGCAGCAGGTATGTGTAGGATTTCAATATGCAAAATTAATTCCCATTCTGAGGTGATTAGGTAAGGATATGTGCTTAGTAAGGAGGCACACTAATAGAAATTATTTCCTAGAAAGTTGGGAACTTGGAGAAGAGTCCATAGACCCTAGGAAGATTCATTTGGTCTCTTTCAAGCAGTCTGGTAATTCTGAGACTATTGATGTGTTGTTTCTGTAATCTCTTTTTTTTTGTTAATTTATGAGATGATAGTCTAAGTTACTTCAGTGTTTGTCAGCTGACTAACATTATCGTCTATTATCTGTGATTTGGAGATAGCTAGCCAGGCCTTTTCTGCTAACAGTGTTTGCATGTGGTTTTTTTTTATGAGCAGACAATTATTTTGTTTACAAGAAATAGCTTTGCTTTTTTAAAAGGATATAATTTCAAGACAGCCTATGCAGTTCTTGTATCTACCACGTGTTTCTGTTCATGTCACCTAAAGGGTTTGTGTGATAGTTCTGCCTGACATTCAAAAAAAAAAAGTGGCATGAGATGTGAGTGAGGGGATCTCTTTTGTCCCTGCCTTTAAGGGCAGTTGCTGAATGCTCATCTACGCAGCTAGCACAGTGGCGGATCTAGTGTTAAATGAATCATGAGAAAGATTTCTGTTTCTAAGCAGGTTCCAATTCCATAGGAAGACCTGCTGACCCCCATGGAATTACCTTCTGGGTTTGCTGTCCTTTGTGGAAACTTGAGGACTGAATCTGGTTTAAAATTGCAAACCTCTGAAGATCCCGCAGTGGCAAACAGTGCAATCTGGTTTATTGATAGAATACTGAGTAAACACTGCTTTAAGTACAATTTGCCTTAGTGATATCTTTTTCAAGATCTTCTAATCTGTGTGATAGAGACACATTGAAAAATGCTGTTCTGGTGCATCTATCAGTTTTGGTTTTGAGCCTCTCTTTTTGGGGTAGCTCTTTGGCTGCCGCAATGAACAGTGCCTTTCATCAGATACTTGTATCTTTTCTGCTTTCCTTAAACTAGTTCTGTTTGTGTCAGACTTTCCTTTCAGCAAATGAAATATTCTTTTTGGACTGAAATCCCGAAGTTCCTTATTTGATAGAAGAACCTCTCAAAAGGTGCTGTTAAAAAAAAGTATGCAAAGGAACTAATGGAACAGCAGAGGGCCATCCACTCACAGTTTTAAGCTTTGCTTGATGGCCACCCCTATTATCCTGTAATATACCATAGATTTAACCTTGGAACTTTTGTTCTTTTTTAGTTCTAACCTTTTTTTGATACAATATTTATTTTCTAATGTTTTGCTAAATCCCTTTTTCTTGTGAAATTGCTGGGGTTTTTTTGGTCACCAAATAATTTGTGGAGGATTAAAACAATCAGTGCCTATTTCTTTTGTTAATAAATTACATTTTTGATTTCAAGGGATCTTCTGTCTCTGTAACATTTTTTTAAATTTTGAAGACTAATAAAAGTGTGTCCTTTTTTTTCATGTTTAACTCGATTTTTTATACTTTCCAGTAATAGTTTTAGTTATTATTTTTCGCTTCTTTTCTATGGTGGCCAAACTTGTGCTATTGAATAAGTGCTCCACTAAAGTGAAGATATTGCTTATACACCTCTCTCCTTAAGTGTTTTCTTGTATTTCTCAAATGAGTCCATCCTTCTGGATTTTTGTTTTCATGATAACCAAGAGCAAAGTAGTTCAGTGTCATAAAAAGATTGTCAGATAAAGAATGTAAATGTTCTTAAGGTAAAAATATGTGGACCTTCATCAGAAAGACATATTGCCAGGTTTGAAGTTGATTAAAAAAAATAATTACTTCTATAATGAAAGAAGTAATAAAGTAATTGTCAACTATGCGCATATATTTCTGTCTAAAAGGAAAAATGAAAAGGAAGAAATAACTTTAATATATCTGTAAAATGTGAAGTTGAATTGAAAAGCTACACATATTGTAATAAAAGATGATATAAAAAATCAATATCTATCCATCAGCCGTAATTGGAATATGGTGCAGCATTCTACTATTAAAAACACTGAGTGAATGGATAACTCCCCTAGGAAAAACACTGCTGATTTCAATCATGACTTTTGCTTGTTTTTTGCTGTTTTAAATTATTCAGTTATGTTTTCATACCTAATTTTTTGGGTGCTTGTCACTCATCAATAGATAAGCTGCAGGGGACTTCCTGAGTTGCTGAATGCTGTTAGTTGTGAGTGGTGGCGTCACTCTGTAATCCTTCCACTAACTTGAACAAATTCTCTGTTGAACCTATCATTGCAGAACAGCCTGTTGGGGTTATAAATGTATAAAATTCTGACTTAGGTTTATTTGTGGCTACTATGTTTATTCTTGTATCAAAAATATTCTGTAGCATTTTTAACTTCTCTGCCTTGCCCATATGTTTGCAGAAGGCCAGTTGCAGTCCTCTGTTTTGATAGGTTGAATAGACTTATTTTAGTATTTGTTTTCTGCTTTAGTTTTTTCTTTTATAACAGGCTCTCAGTTGCCTAAGACAGCCTAGTGTCTTTTTTGCATGCTGGGTTAAAGTTAATCCTGAATGTTTGGAAGAAGAAACGTGTACAGTCTTTGAGACTGATAACTCTTGTATCCTACTCATCCTTGTCTATACTTACTAAAATGACTTTCCTAAACTTGCATTCAGCTTTTTCATAAACTGCACACATTTTTGTCTCTTACATGATCAAGGATGAGTGATATACTCAGGTGACCTCCATTTTACAGCAACATCTCATGATTTCAGTTGATAAATAACATTTTGTACTGGTTATCTTTCTATTCAGTTTGCTTTGAATTAGGTAATTGGTTTCTTGCCATATTGCATTCTGATCTTCTTTTCTCCTGAAATGCCTTCTGGTATTAAATGATAGGCAAATTTAGGCAATTTGCTTCTTTCAGGGCTCACAGGAATAACACTAATAAATTCTCTGTAATCCAGTGCTTTCTTTCCTGTTAACAGGCTCCCTGCAATATCTTCTTTTACCCACCACTACTAATCAGCAATTGGATTAATGCTGATTAATATTTTCTAGAGCAAGAACATTAATTGGTTGTTAGAGTTCACCTAATTTTGAGACAGCATGTATCTCTTTTGGGGAGAAAGGAATTGTCCTCCCATGTAACTGTTTTGTTGGTCAGGAATGATAACTTGAGAATGCACTAAACTCTACTTCTCAAATATTTTTTGTCTTTAATGTTCTCCACTTTAAAATTTACGGTGTATCTTGACCTAATAAACATCAGAACCAGATCCATTATTTCCTGGATCATTATACTACTCCTTCCTGAGTATATATGACTTTTCTACTTTTCAGATAGTGCCATCTAAATTTAATAGGCTTCTGAAAAACTGTTTAATCAAATCAGCAAATTTTCTATTGTCCCCCTGATTCTGTCAGTTTCAGGAAAAAAAGACTTTGTTCTGTTTACATTTTTTCCCAGAATTAGGATTATCTATTTCTCTGAATTTGTTTCCTTAAGCCTTTTGGTTTCATCAAATTTTGAATTATCTCTAACCTCCTTGTAGTTTTCCAGGAAAATTGCATTATTTTTTATCTCTCTTTCTTTCTTTCTAATGTAATGATTCTGAATGTATTTTAGTTTTATGTGCAAGCTGTACCCCAGTATGGCTTTTAAGTTTCTTTAAGCTACCTGCTGGTATTTCTATTCCATGTGAATTTGTTTTTATCCATAATATTTTTTTTAGGCATACAGCTGTTCAGTTAGGTCAGAAGCTCCTATGCTATGAGGTTTTTGCCTCCATTTGAAAATCCAGTCCCAGATAACCTTTTGATCTTCCATACCAGCCTTCTTCTTCCACGAATTTTCTACAGTGACTTGCTTGACTGATTACTTTGTTTGTAGGAGGCTGGTTGTTTGGATTCATCAATCTTGATTACAGCCCTGCTTTACATAGTTTAAACTAGAACAACTGGATCAAAGATAACTTTTTTTTTTTGTGACATCCATCCTATATATTTCTCATACTTTATCAAAGCCAAATTTTACGAAACATATCTTCTCGAGTCAGTGGATATTTAGTTGAAAGACAGTAAGTAGATTCAGCCTGTTAGTGGCAGCTTACCACATAAATATTCATTATTTGAATTTCTAGTTGTTTTGATTGGAACAGGAATTAATTAGCAAGTTTGTGCTCTTTGACTGAAATAAGCCTAATTTATCCCTCTAGTGCAAATAGTCACTAATAAAGATTCATAACCAATTTTATACAGCATTGTGCATAAATAAAGTTTATTTCTCCAGTGAAGGCCATGCCAGCAGATTCATTCAAGGGCTGTGGGTGATTGTATTATGAAATATGGGTATTATTTATTTACTATGCTCTGTGGTGAAACTGTATGCTAAAAGTAAGATTTTGGGAGCAGCTAGCACTGAGGTTTAAACGACACTTCCTAATATTCCCCCAGGATTACTAAAGAAGCACCTGGCACTTCAGTAAATGCATTGATCAGGATAAACTGTTTCTAACAGCGCAATTTCTAAACTGTCTGTGATTATGTCTTTATGTAAAGTGCTGTACTACTTTGAAAATTGACTCTTCTGTTTAAAAAAATTCCAACGATAAAATGCTAATTTTTTTCAGTGCCAAATGTGTATGTTTGACATGTCACAGTGTTTTTTCTATTTGCCAGTTGTGGAGTCTTCAAATGATGTCTGATAGTCTAGTTATGCATTTCTTGTTGCAGACAAGCATCTGCAACAGTAATGAGTATCAGGAGAGCCAGTGCACTCTTCAGTTGTACCACAGCAGCATGATGCCTTGCAGTTGTGTCCTCTTAGAGCTGTGCACCTGTACAGCCTTCCATGAGATATCTCTTACAATTGAGCACATTATTGGAAAAGTGGAGCTGCACGGAGGATGAGACTATTGTTCTTCTTTCTTTTTGAATGCCGTGAATGATGGTGCTTAAGCCATAAAAGCAGGCAGATTGCTCTCTCTCCTCATTAGAAGTATGCTAGTCATGAGCAAATGGCAATAATAAATGCTGGTATGACTCAAGATGTGCAAAAACTGTAAGCACATCTAACAAGTTAAAAGATGTACTTGAAAAATAGGCTTTTAGGGCATGTGCATCTGAATATTATTTTTTTCCTTATTATCAACTGTCTTCACTGCAAATGTTCATAACAAAATTGTTTTCGTTGTTTCTTCTACCTTTGTGACACAGGAATAATCTACCAGAAGAGCACATTTTGTGAAAACTGGCATTGGAATCAGGGTATCAGTAGTCCAGTTGTCTTGATATTTTCATTCTTTTTCTGTCTAACTCCTACACAGTATTTTTCAACTTTCAGTGTAGTACATTGTGCTACTGTCTTTCACTGGGTATCCCGACAATTAATACTACATTACCTTTCCCTGTAGTAACAGCGATCAGAAGAAGAGAAATGAGCACAGCAGGCCCTCGTCCTTATAGGCTGTTTCAACAGCCTAATTTTGTCAATCTCCTTAGATGTCAATATTGACAGAACACCAGGGCTACTCCTTGAAGCTACTTAAAGCAACTTCGATTCATCTGTATTTTTGTTCATTTGTTCTAGTTTTTGCAAGGTGGGCAGTTCAGAAGTTCAGCTGTTGGATCCCTGGAGTCTGTAATCAAGGCAGTGTGTAAAGAAGAAACTTCATTTTTCAGCAATGCAAACCTGTTCATAGACATGCCCAGAATCATGGGACTTTTGGAGGACAATATGGCAAAGTATGGCATTCCTGAAGACTCAAGTAAGAAAAAATATCAATCACAAGTTGCAGTATGCATTCAGAGTTAAGAGAAGTTTTTTCCACTTAAATGGAAATGTTTATATACGCACTGACATCTCAGTTGATACTGATTCAGTTGACTTCAGCACAAGATGTTGATCAATAAAAGTTTAGTGGCTATGAGATAATTGTGGGTGAGACAGAAGTGACTCTCTTTTTCCTATCTTTGCAAATAATAAATAAGAGTGTTGCTTTCTTTGAAGTATTTTTATTGACCGTTTTACAGCACTTGGTATTAAAAACATATCTTTGAGATACCAGATTGAGAATGTATTGCTGCTTCCCTTTCTTCTGTGAACACAAAGCTGCTGTATTATTGAGCAGTAAAATATGCAAACCTACTGGATAGAATGAGTTTTTTAATGGTTGATATTCCTATTCTCTTTGTCAAATGCTCAGAAAAATCCCTTAGCTCTCATATAGTTTCACCTTTGCTCCGTTTCCTCAATACACATTTGACTTACCCTGATTAATCTTAATATTGTTAATAACCTTGTTAGTGCCTCAGGTGGCCCAGTGCAACAGAATACAGTGATAGAGTGTCACTAGGGATGCCTCCGTCATCTACTGGTTTCTGCAGCCCTAAATTGCTCCTGGCTTGGCTGGGACCCTTGGGAGAGAGCCAGAGCTCTGCTTTGGCCTTCTCACTTACATGTGTGGGATGTAATGGTAAGCAGGCAGCTCTGCTTTTATTTCCTGCTGGAAGAATGAAGTCAGCTGGATGGCTGATTAGACAGACTGTTTGGAACTTAGTCTCTTTAAAAGCTGTTTAGGCCAGAAGCACTTTTCCTTGATCTTTTTTTTTTCAAGTTGTCACAACTCTGGTGTGCTGTGAGACCTTCTACCATAGGACTCTGAAATATTTAAGGCATCAGTTCCAACATTCCCATAAGTGAATTAATACTGTTGCCCATATTTTAGAAATTTGTATATGGGGCAATGGAAAATGAAAAAACAAAAAAAAAATCAAGGCCACAGAAACCTGATTCATACCCCTTCACAGTGATTAACTTATATGTATTTTTTGTATACCTAACACTTCCTAGTGACTTTTCTAAAGATCACAGCAACCTCAGACTAGCAGGTCTTCTGTGTCCTTAGCTTATTGACATTTCTGACTGGCCAACTTGTAGCCTCTTTATTCTTTGCTATTGTTTAGCAATGATTGTGTTTAGTAATGATTGTTTCATACAAGAAAGTAAAAATTTGGGCAAAGAGCTGGCCTTTCCTAATGAAACATTTCTGACAGTCTTTCTTTCACTTTCTTTCAGGAGTTTAAATGTTTTTGGCCTAGTTTTCCATTATGTAAAAAGATTTGTCTTCCTTGAGGAGTTAATGCCATTATTTAATATTTCTTCAGAGCACTAGAAATGGGATATTTTGAAACCACTTGTAATAAATAATAAAACCCCCCAAAACCATGAGTTGGGCATAAAAATCTAAATGTTTCTTATAGGAAACTCTGTGCCTTTATATGAGTAAAAATGCAGTGGGATATCTTTGAAACTATTCCTTAGATCCTAGTTCTGAAGGACATACACCCCAATGTATTAATAGCCCCTTGTGATGCAGGAATATGGGTTTTTATTAAAGAATAGAAAAGACAATTGATTAGATTTTTCAAATCAAGAAGTTAATGGTCAAGACAATTTTTTGCCTGTCTTTTTGCTAGGCTCCTATAGGATTATACAAAAAGAAAAGTCAGTATTTGTGACGGATTTTGTGTATTCCTACTTCTTTCTTGTATAGCAATCCAAAGCTGAAGAACAATGGAGGATGTGGAAGGACATTTTTTTTCTTTTAATGTGACTCTTCCCTCTGAATTCACTTTTGTGTGCAGAGGTTTCACATATGTCCTTCTGCTCTAAAAGGCACTAACTTTTAGGATAGATGGGATTCACAGGCTGCTTTTCAGAAATGCGAGGAGCTCTTTGGATTCTGATTTTTTTTCTCTGTGTTCAGTGTTTAGAGTTCTGCATCCTCAACACTATCATAGGCTATGGTTAAACAATTTCTATAGGGGTCTATACTGATTGTTTAGTGGCAGCTGGATGGTGTTGTTACCAAAATACTGGTGACAGTATTTGGCATGGTGCTGTGGTAGACTCTAAAATAAGACTCAAACTTTTCTTTGAATAAAAAAAATCCAATCTCACCTGTGTTGTCCATCTTAAACTGTCTTTGTTTTCGCAGCTCCTTTTTGCTTGAAGCTTTATCAGGAGATTTTGCAGGCTCCTAATGGGGCTTTGCTATGGACTTTCCTGAAACCTTTATTACATGGGAAGATACTGTACAATTCAAACATCAACATGATTGACTTGGTGATGGAGAAGGTGAGTGTCAAAAAACCCCATTATTTCTGTGTATTGATTTTGTCTTCGTACTCGGTTTTAAAGGTCCACTTCTTCCAGGGTAGGCAGAAGCAATTGGATAATTGACCTTCAGAAAAATAGATCCAACCTGCCCCCTGAGGTCTCACCTGTTTCCCACTTTAAACTTAATGCTTCTCTTAACTTTTATCCTACTTGTTAAGGTGGTTCCAACTCAGTGTGAAAAGCAGAATTTTGCTCAAAGTCCTTTAAACCATGAGTAGAAAGATTAAAAGGAATGCGTTAGCAGAAGTGTCATGGGAATCATACTGAATCAAGGCGTAGGGTGCATGTATTCTAGGCAAGCTTTTGCCTTCAACATTTTCTTATGATGGAGACTGTAATGGGGCAGCACAGAGATCTGTGGGAAGGGATGCCCCAGGAAAAAAAGCCTGTTCTTAGGGAGTCACTGAGCTGAATTAAAAAAAAAAAAAAAGGACAAATCTACAGTTCATCCTTCCTGATTGTTTCTAACACCAGTTGTTGAGTGACCAGTTGTAACTGAGGTGCTGTATGTATGGGTGGTGATGGTATTCAAGAGTTTTACTGTCTTTGCAGTTCTGCTGTGGCTGGCGTTCTGTCTTGAGTGTGGTTATAGACAGTGACATGTTTCTTCATGCCTAGCTTAGAGTCACTTCTGTAAGAGAAGGGTTTATGACTTGTTTTAGATTTCTCTGCAAATTTTGCATTGATCTTCTAAATGTATGGCTTTTATCCTGCAACATTAGTTATTGCAAGAATGACAATTTGGATTAATTTAAAATCTAGAAAAAAAAAAATTTCTGCTTGTAAGTGGTACACAAAAAAGCCATAGTAACTTTAAGTGTGATGGTAACTATATTCTCTGTAAATTGAAAACTTTGTGGTACTCTGATTTGTGTTCTAAAAAAATAATAAAAAACTAAGCCAAAACTCACATTCTAGATAGCAGATACTAGGTGACTTTATAGTTTTTGTTCTGAACTGGAAAAAAGGATTGAGTAATTTCATATTTTGAAGTTAAATAACTTAATTTGGGGAACAGGTTATCTCTCTGGAGTACAGTATAATTAATTTAAAATTTTTAGCCAGTTAAAAATGAAGCTGTTCTTGATGTTTATAGATGGAAATTCTATAAAGAACAAGTTGTAAGAAATGATAAATATTACATACCTTTTTGAAATTATATTCTATGGTACAATGACATTTAGGATGTAGCACCTAAAACATTTCCACATCATTTTCCCAATTAATATGCCAAACCTCCATTTTTAAAAGCATCTGTAAGAAAGATAAGTGTCTTCAGGTGCAGTATGATCCCCCATAGGCTTTTTAGTGATATCTGGACTGAATAATACAGTTCAGAAAGAAGTTTGCTTGTGGGTTGGTTTTTTGCATTTGTTGGTTAATTAGTTGGATTTTTGGGGGTGGGGTTTAATGCTCTGGAACAATGCAAAGATTCTGGTAGACGCCTCTAGCACAAGCTCTCATTCTTAATATGAATTCTCAGGCTCACAAAAGTTCCATCAGCTTATTCAGAAATCTGTGTAAAAACACTCCTGCTCCTCTCCCTAGTCCTGTAAATCTAACAAGCAGTTATGAATGGGTACCTGTTTATGTGTAAATGTGAAAGTAGTGGGAAATTTTCTTCCTTGTTTTATTGCAGAAATGTCTCAGCTATTACTTGAACAGAAACAAAGTTTAAATGCAAAATATTGTCTCCAGCCTCTCAAATGTAGCTACTAAACCCCAACCCTTTAGCCCTTACAAGCCTGATCTCCTACTGAAATTGGAACAGTTCTAGTTTCCTTTAGACTATGTGGCCACATGTCATCTATTTACTAGAAGAAAAAAGTAGCAGATTACAGCTTCGAAGAATACTGATGTTTGTATACTCTGACATATTCTCTAAGTTTTTCACATGGACTATTGAATTTGAGACTGTGTAATTGACCATTCTTCGATAAATTGTGAAGTTGCTGGATTTGAGTTTCAGAGAAGGCAGCAATTCTGCTGTGTGGAGTAATGGTGACAGTCACAGAAACAGGCTGTGGGGATGACTGGGGGTAAAACAGTTCAGTGCCATATGGCATCCAGGAGTTCAAAGGCCACATGTGATGTCTTTGATCTTTGCTTTCGCAACTAAACTTTCTTGCCGCTGATGAACTGATCTTATGGAAGTATTTCTTATTTCAGAAGATTCTCAGAGCTGACCTTATATTCAGCAATCATGCTAGAAGAACCTTCTGCTATTTTTGAAAACTTTGAGGTCAGGCTTGCTAGGACTTTACTGCTATAATTTGTCCACTTGCTTTTCAGGTTATATGAATTCCTAGTATTTATTGTGCCTGTGGTGAGTTCTGCATCAACGACTTCTTCCTCACTTGCTTGTTCTTCCACTTCAGACTGCGGCACCTTCTATTTTATAGTTTTGTGTTTTTATCTCCTGGCTGTAATTATTTATATTCTCTATTTACTACTACTCTTTATTTTAATTTATTATTAATATAAAAAAAATTAAAACTTACTTAGATTTCAGAATTATTAGTCTGCAATCCTCTGGTTCCCCTAGCATCTTTATAAATAGCTTTGCATTTATTATTTGCCACTTCCCTCTTAACAAGGGAATTTTAATCAGGAGGTTACTCTACAGTGAGTAGTTCAGCTATTTAATCCTCGAGTGCCTTTGAAATTCTTCACTGGACATTGTCTTTTCCCAGATATTACTTATTGTTCATTTTGTTCAGTTGTATGATTTTATTTTTTACTGCTGCTTCAATTAGAGACAGATTCTCCAAAATGTTCTGCATGTGGAAGGCTTCTGACTCAGGAACTTCCCAAATGCCTACTGTCATGAATGAAAAAGCAAAACCACTTTTAAACTAACTCCTCCTTTTGTTTTTTTTGCCTAAGGTTTTGAGGTTTTTTTTCTTATTCAGATGTAACCTTCCTTTGAAGGGAAATTTTCTAGTGGCTTCCTGCTTTGTAATGTATGTGTATATATATATGGTCTTCCTCAAATATTTTTTTGATAGGCAGTAGGTAATTGTTCCGTTTCCTCTATGCTGCCTTAGAGTCTGTACCTCCTGCACACAACCACTTTGCTGCTTTTAACTTCTTTCAAATAAGTGCTTACATTATAGAAAATTCATATTTTCTGAAAATCCATGCTGCTGCAGTAATTCGTTTTTTTAATTTTTTGTTTAAGGAGGTGGAATATAAGTACATTATAGTTACTGTAGCTCTTTGAAAGCAATTTCAGCACAAAAATTATTCCTTTGTGCTGTTCAGAATCAAGTCAAGAAGCACTAAGACCTACTGAGCCCAGATCTTACAAGCTGCTTGATATAATCGTTTCTAATGGTGTCTGAAAGTTTGATTTCCTTGTGTTCTGGTGTGACCTGTGGTTGCTCTGTCCTGGGGAGAAAGCAATCTCCAAGACTGGCGGCTTACCACCCCTGCAGCCTTCCTGGTCTCCTTCATCTTGTCACCATCGTGCCTGGTCTGGGGGTTTCAATCCATGAGGTTTCTGTGTTGCTTCTGATGGGAAGAACTTGTTTAGTCTACTTGACAATAGATTTAGTTTAACGTTTAGGATCACTTTCTTTTTAATCCTAATGAATGATCACTCTTTGAAGTGAAATTGGGATTCTTGTAGAAGTTAAATGCATAATGTTTTTAAGAGAAACAAAATTACATGCAAGGTCTCTTTGGGGCCTTCTGTGTAACAAAGAGGAAGAAACAGCAGCAAGAAATTGTTTTCTCATCTTCTGCTAAGAGAGGGATTTTGAAAAAGGCACTTAAAATACTATGGCAGGAATTTTTTACTTTCAATGGGAATTATTGCAAAAAGTGTGGTCCTAAATTGGAGTTTACAACTCACTGCAGACACTCTTTGCTGGAAAATGTCACAATTTTTACCACAACAGCTATGCTGGATTGCTCTTAAATGCACTTCTGTGACTGAAAACACCAATTTAACTCAAAGATACTGCAATATTTTCTGGTCTTGAGTATACTTGTGATCTGTTTTAAACAGGCTGGAAAAAAAAATTGCTAGTTGTTTGCTAAGAGAGAAATTGTAACCTGTGTTTGGCTGGGACAAAAAATGTTTTACTTTACTCAAGTCTTTCCCTGGGAGAGTATTTTGAAACAGATTGATCAGTTGAATTTATTGTCCAAAATGTTCTTTCAAATTTCATTTTTATTATGTATTCAGTCTAATTAGTTTGAATAAAAGACCCACAACTGAAAGGCTTTCTTTCAAATATGTTCTAACTGTATTTCTTCTTCTGTCTTTCTGAAGCACCCCCATGATACTCTGCATGAAAGAGACACTATAAAATAAAAAAGTCTTTAAGATACTTCAGGTGGGAAACATACAGAGCACAGGAAAACTTTGATTTGCTTGGTATAAAAAAAAATACTTTTAATTTCTGTAGTGAAAAAAAGAAAACATGGATATTCTTACTGCTGACTATCAAAATGAAGTGGAAAGGAGTTGCAGAAGATTTAAAGCATGCCAGTTTTTTCTGTTTCTTGAGATTTATTGTGCCCACATTTCACTTCATTTGTTTCCCTGTATTCTTTTCCCAGACTAATTTCACTTTTGGTTTTGTGGAAAACTTGAAGACTTATTCTGAGACATGGCTTAGGATGTCTGAGGTCTTCAAAACCAGTGGAAATGTTCTCACAGTTTCACGGCTGCAGGTTGGTGAACTGTGGTAAATCTTTCTATTTTCCAACTTTTTGCTGTGTGATCTAGACAGTATTTCTATACATGTAAAACCACAATATATCTGACTTCAGGTTTAAAAAGAGCCAAAAAAGAGGCAGATTAGCTTTAGGTTATGAACCTACAGCCTGATGCTGAGAAACTTCTGACATGAAAATAGTTAAAAGCAATGTTGCCTCACTATCTCCAGTATCACTCCAGTACCACTGAACAACAAGGGAAATAAAATGGTTTTGGTACTTGTTTGTTCATTGCTTATGTTTGCCAGCAAAATGTGGAACTGATGAAACAAACTTATGAGGGAAGTATTGACTATAAAAGAAAAAAAGCATTCTTGTTACTGGGGTTTTTTCATTCTACATACTTGTGTCTTCCCCTGTCACTTCTCCTAAATCCCTTCCCACCCCCTGCCATTTATTTGAAAGGTGTGGCATTAGCCTGTTAAGAGGGAAAGACCAAAGACATGGAGAGGCTAAATGACTTCTCCAGTGCCATGCAGGAAATCTTGGTAATGGAATTGAACATTATTGCATATATATATTTTGTATTTCCTTAGAGAGGATAAACCTGAGGTAACATCTATCACTTTTCATTTTAGGAAGCACTGCAAAACAATTTCGTAAAGCATTTCATAGAAAGTAATTTGGATGTCAATATGGAAAAACTTCTTAAAAAAATGCAAGCATATGGTACGTATATGAAAGTACATGTAGTGTTTAGCCCTGTTAGACTTCAACTTAGAACTACATTTAGTTGAAACTGAATATTTTACCTACCTCAGTGATACTTAAGTAAAGTAATAAAAGACTTTACCCTCTTGAGTTAGTCTCAAATGTAATTGTCTTTTTTCTTTTGAGTGACTGGATAATTTGAATTTCAAATATTGAAACAATATCGGTAACAAGTCAGAAGTTGCAAAGTGTCATGGGAGAGTCCCAAACATATCATCTATACTTAAAAGGAGTGAAGGGGGATATAAACCAGTAGCCACAATTCCATTAGGTACAAGTATATTTTTGTAGTAAATTTTGAAGGAAATAAATAGAAAATAAGATTGGATACAGTGTGTTTGATCAAAACTCTCTGTGGTTCTTTTTCTCCATTTATTCAGAATCAGTTGTGTGTGGTGTCCTTGAGCCTCAGAAAAGCCTGAGAGAGGGTTGTAACCTGGGAGCTGCATTGTCAATAGGAAGCAACCAGCATCAGTCCCAGTCCTGGGATAGCCCAGTGGGGCCATGGGGATGATGCCGAGGGCAGAACATCACCCCGTGGGAAGCAGTGCGGGCCCAGGTCCATGCCCAGGCCCAGGACCAGGTGTGTAGCGATGGGAGCTGCAGTCTGGAGCGGGCCCAAGCCCAGCTCTGTGCAACTCTGGTGGGAAAGAAGTGGCCCTGATTCATGGGTCTGCATGGGTCTGCCCAGCAGCCTCCACCTGGGCACAGCCATCCCTGGCTGCCCCCTTCCTGCATTGGTAGTGAGCCCTGGCAGTCAAGCAGAGAGCCTCCAGAGTTAGATAGATAGCCCAGGGAGAATTTTTCTTAATGGAGAAAAGGGAAATTATTATTTTGACTAATTTTGGATATTCAAGGATTTAAGTAGGAGAAGAGAAAGGATTATGCTGTAAAATTAAGTTACTTAACTATTTTATAAGAATTTGATAATTGAAAAAAAATTCACCATATCCAGCTGTCAGTGAGGTAGGTGCATGATCATTAAAATACTTGCCAGCATGTGCCAGAAGGAAAAGTCTGTACTGAAGCAGAGTCCAATATCATTTAAGAGAAGTTCATGATTTTGAGGATCAGGAAGAGAGAAATGTGGGATGAAATGCAATAACAGACAGTATGACGTCATGCACAAAGGGAGCAGGGTACTTCCTAGAGGAGGATTGTGGTAGAAAGGACAATCTGTGTGGTTTCAGGTCAGTGAGTGTTAGAATAATTATGAGCCAGACACAAATCTGTTCCAGTCGCTTTCTGGAGGAGGGCAGTGATGAGCTCTCAGATACCCCCACAGAGGGGCTTTGTGACCCTCTTGCTTTGAAAAAATGGACTTTACAGAAATATGGGTTATTAAGTCTGCTTTACAGTCAAAGAATTAAGACTACAGCTAAAATAAATAAATGTACCTGAAGCACAGCTTTTGTTGGTTTTCAGCATCTGCCTCTAGGCAGGAGATGGACAAAATCCACAGAGGCTCCTGAGAGCTGGTAAATGAAGTGTGTTCTCATCATTAAGTGTAGTCTTAAGTTGTATTACTGCCCTGAGCTGGTGCAGTCATGGTTGGTGTGAGCTGGTGTGGCTTTTCTTTTGCAGACAGGTTGTGAGATTTAATTGAAATTTGCCTTGGTTTGAAGGCTTTGTTTGAAGACTAGGACTGGATGTGCACAATTTCACTAAGAAAAATGGCAAACGGCATCTGGAATTCAAATTAAAAAAGAATCTGGGCTCTGCAAGGGACTCAAATTTGAATCTGGTTTCTCTTCAGATGATTTTATTAACCAGTGAACTGCTGGCTAGTCTGGGTTGGGCCAAGCTCACCCCTCCAAGGTGAAGATGGATCATAATACAGTTGAAAACCCAAGCCTGCAGAATCACAATACTTGAAAGACAGGATGGAGGAAGGAGCAAGTCTCTTATACTGCAGGGCCTACTAGAAATGTAGCTATCTCAATCTATTAATTGAGTAATAGCTGGATTTGTTTGTGTGGACCTAACATTGACAACTGCGTGATAGATTATGGACAAACCATATTCCGTTAAATAGTTATCATGATCTCTGGAATTATCAGATCCATCCTCACTGATGCAGACAACATCACAGAAATCTGTACCTGAGTTTCTCAAGCTATAGCTTTTTAATGGAGCTAAGGAGGTTTGATAATATGCAGTAAATGGTTAATAGTTTGGATGGTCAAGACAGAATATGGTTTAAGTAGAGTGGCTTATGAAACTAGAATTTCCTTACTTTAAAGGAATGCAGTTGATAAAATTAACATAGAATAAAAAGTGAAAATCAATATGGGCTACAGATCACAGGAGCATTTATGCCTTTGTGAAACTGATCTTTCCAAAGTGCCAGAGCACTCCTCTGCATTTACACATTGATTACACTTCTTTGTATAGATTTACTTGGTCATTTTACTTCTTGAAAAATGATATGCATTCTTATTTTTATCTTAATTGTGTATTTTTTGTTTGTTTTATTAGTCCATAATCATGTGTCACTTAACTGTAAACATGTGTTCTTCTGTTAGTTTTTTTAAAATTTCATTAGTCTTATATTTCAGCAGCTGTTTGGTTCTGTAATTACCTTGCTTGTGTCAAATTAAAGCCTTGAATATATCTATATATTACTGGTTTTACCATTCACAATCTTTTTTATTTGCATCCAAAGCTCCGGTTTTATAAAATCTCCCACCTCTGTGATTATGTCTTCTAACTAAAGCAAATATTCACTTCTTTTATGACATCTTCACTCTCATTCAGCTGACTTCTAATTATCCTCAAATACAAGTTGCTTGTATTTGTATCTTTTTTTATTTCTCTACAATGATAAAAAAAACCTGTTAACAGACTTAGTGATGTTATTCTCCCTGCTACTCCTGCTGTAAAGTGTCATGGACAGAGTGGATAGATGTAGAACTCTTCCAAACTCTCTATAAAATCATAATGCTGCAAGACCTCGCAAAGTTATCAATTTCTAAAAGTGTTTAACGGGGTTACTGTGTCAGATTTACTCATGTGGAGCAAGGTAAACATTTAGCTGAGGGCTGAAAAGCTTGTGGTTTTCTTTTTAAGCCCTTTACTTTCTAAGCTAGCTGTGTGTGGGCAAGGCAATTATTTTCCTCTATGCTTGCTTTCAGCTCAGCAACTTGCAATAATTTTCTACCAATTTTATATAAACCCAGTCCCACTAGAACTTGTGAGCTCCTTGCTGGGTGCAGTCCTTACAAACCTTCAGGAAGGCACTGGGAGGCGTTTGTGCTGCAAGCTTCTCTTTTAAATTCTTGCTTGCTGAGTCTCTCTCATGCTTCTGTGATTTCTCCCAGACATGAAGATTTTTTTTCACTATCAAGGACTCTCCCTTACAGAGGGCTACATGTGACTCAGTATATAACAGCCAGGGTGATAAAAAAATAAAACCAAAACAAGCAGCTTTCTTTTGCGCTACCCCTCTGCTGCCCACATTGTAATGAAGTAGTTTTGTATATCTTTAGAAGGCAGGAAACAAATTGCTGTAATGTCATCACTGAAAACTGTGCCACCTCCCAAAGCTTCTGATAACTAAAAGCTTTCTTCTAGTTTCTGACCTAAATGTATTTATTCCTTATTTACTCCAATTTATTTTTCCAGCAACTTTTTATTTTTACTTAAACAGCACTTCTACCTGATGGTTTTACATAAACCATTTATATTTCCTCCCAGTCACTTAATAATAGGTTAAACAAACTGAGTGGAAGATGTTGGCTGACTTGTTTTTTAACAAAATATGAAGATAATAGTGAACACAGATTTGCCATGTTTTTCACTCATAATTGCTGCATTTATAAATGGGAAAAAACCAAGGTCATCAACTCTACAGATCTTGATTTTAAAACTTTCATGTAGATTGCATTTTTTCATATATGTGTTTCTGTGATAGAGTACAGAAGTTCATGCACATTGTGAAAGACATATTTTCTTCCAGAAATATTTAGGTATGCCACACGCCAAGCCAACAGCAATATAGATGTTATTTCTTATGCTAAAATATTGAACAATTCAAATAATGACAGAAGCTTTTTTAGCTAATTATTGATTTGAAATTAAGGTCTTGTGTGCATATATATCACTGAATGATAGATGCTTTCAGTAGGAGGGGACCTTAAGGATGATCTAGTTCCAACCCCTCAGCCATGGGGCCACCTTCCACTAGACCAGGTTGCTCAGAGCCCCATCCAGCTTGGCCTTGAGCACTTCTAGGCTCAGAGCATTCACAGCTTCTCTGGGCAACCCATTCCAACCTAAACCTACTCTTCTCCAGTTTAAAACCATTCCCTCTTATCCTCTTGCTATACACCTGCTGGTGTAAGAAGTCCCTCCCCAGCTTTTTCGTAGGCCCCCTTCAGATATTGGAAGGCCACAATAAGATCTGGTAGGTGCTATAAGGTCTGTCTGGAGCCTTCTCTTCTCCAGGTTGAACAACTCCAACTTTCTCAATCTGTCTTCATACAGAAGAAAGTATATAGGGCTATATATAATTGCATACACATATATAAAAATATATATGAAAACTTAACCCTGCCACTTGGGCTTAATGTTAGGAATATTCTCTTCTCTCTAATGCCGTAAAAAAGGAGCAGCATAGGTGTTTCCTTGATTGTCCTCCTCAAGGATAGTCATAAATAAGACATCTATTATCTCAATTCGGTTCTGGTTTCTCTCAACCAATGAATTCACCCTGTCATTGTTTGCCTAGCTGTTGGATTCTAGACTGTCAGTTCCTCTAGTTTTTCTCCCTGTGCACTTCACCCTTTCTCACTGTTAATCATGCCTCTTCTTTAGACTGCTTCATACATTTTCCTCTTATCTGCCTTCCTATTGTAATATTTCCTGTGCTGATGCTGAGTAATGTCTATGATCCAGGATTTGTCTGTTGCCATTGTTATCATAGGAGGTCATCACCTATTCTTTTTAAAAACTGTATCTTCAAGTGAGTCTTGAAAAATTTAAGATGGAAAGTTATGTTGGATGTTTTATAGATGTTTATAGCATTGCTTATTACCTGAGAAATTCAGATGTTTTCATCAAATCCAGATGCGTTAAGATTGTTTCTAGGTCATGCTATCCTTCTGGTCATTCTCTCAAACATAAGGATATAGCATTATCCCTACGTTCTCTACCAGTGGATGAAGATCTGAATTCCTCCAAAGGTTGAGTGGTTTGCAAACCAGGTTTTGGTTGAGGGATATGTTCATCCTGGATCCATAGATAAAGTGAAAATGTAGAGATTATTAGAGTTTTTTCAGATGCTTTTAAATGTAGGACTCCTGCCAAAATGCTTATGCTCTGTATAACGTGGTTCTTGAAATATTCACAGTGTCAAGGAGAAAAGAACTGGATAATATGTTACTAAATGAGAGATTAATATATATTTTGATGTCTAAAGTACAGTAATTCCCTTTTATTTGTGCGAGTAGTTATGGAAACTACTATGGAAAAGTTATGAAAAGGTTAGAAGTCCTACAGTTTTACAGGTGTGTTCTCTTTCTAGAACTTCGCTAGAATTTGTCACTTTTTTGTTCCTCTGAAATTGAAGGAAAGCATAGCTGAGGGCTTGTAAAAGCCACTGAAACATGAACTGCACTTCCACAAGTTCACACTAAAATTTCTATATTTTTTAAACTTCTATTTTTTTAAATACAAAGAGCATTTACTCTTATAGGATGTGCAAGTGACAACACACCTTTCTGTTCAGATCATTGAAACTAAGCAAGTCCAATTTGTTTCCTCATCTTAGAAACTATGATGAACAAGATGCTTAACAGCTCAACAAGTAAACAGATTGACCTGTTGACACAGCTTGTAGTAAATATCTCTTCCTGTGTGTTACTGGACCGTTTCCAGCCTTTTGACTCTATTGAGAAATTGGAGGAGAAGGCTCATGAACTCATGCAGGAAAACAATCTTTTGGCTAGTAAGTACCTTATGTAAAATGTATTTTTACAGAAAATTTCAGACTTTGTAGTTGTTGTCTGTGTTTATTGGTAAGGTAGGTTAAGGTTACACAGTTTCAAAGCATGCACTAGAACACATAAAATTCAGTCAACGTAGAGCATATTTGAATGCCCTAATGTAAGCTGGAAAGACTAATTATATTGTTTTAACTATGGAGTGGCCAAATGAATCATTGACATTTTTTATTTCTAAAAAAATATTTAAAAGAATGGTCATAAATATTTAAAGAAGAAAAAGATGAAAAATGTGGAATACTGAAGAAAATTAACAAGATGACAAGACCATCTAGTTAATCTAGTTTACATGCTTTCAAAATTTATTTTTTATATTCTTGACTTTTCAAAAAGGAGGAAAGAAAGGGGTTTTGGTAAGATTTACTCTTAAACCAACACCTCAGAGAAATTAGCTTGTTTATTCAGAGTAAATAAATTCTTAAGGAATTTCTTTTCTTCCCTGGGATTACACTTTCTCTCTTTTTCCTGCATCATATGCTCATTACTGGGAATCAATTTATTTTACAAAGGATTTAAAAAGGCAAGAATGTTTTCCTTTTCAAGACACTTGTCTTGCAGAAAATGCTGTCTGTTGCATGTAGCCTTTCCAAAAGAGAGGCCCTTTTAAGTCTATAAAAAGTATTCCACAACATTTTCCCACTGTTGTTTTGGTTTTTATTGTCTTTGTTATGCCTGTAAGTGTACAACAGAAGACATGAGAAAAGCCCTTGAAGAGAAGGAAACTGCTCAGTCTGGAATCCCTTGCTTGTTTTGTGATCTGCATGGTACCCTGGCAATGGCCACGCTCTATCAATATAAAACCAACAGGCCATACCTTGAGAAAAGGAGAATTTCTCAGGAGTACTTAGGAGAAGACAAGCTGTTTGTCCCTTCAAGGAAAGAAATGGACAGATAAATCTTGGCCCTCAAAAAATTGAATTATCAAATTCTAGATCCATTTTGCTTCCACTTACCTAGGGAAGGGTCATACGCTAATATAAGCCAAGATATTTCTTGGGAGTATTTTTCAATACTGTGGCCTTATTATCTCTTCACATTATTAGAGAGAAAGAAGATGGCATTTTAAGTAACCTAATGTGTCCATCATGTCAATGTTACATACTCTGATGTAGGCATACATTCCTCTCCGTAGAAAGATGTTAAACTGCAATGGAATTGCCCTTTCTTTGTTTGTGGTCTTCAGAGCCTTTGTAGCCTCATGGAATGTCTTAGAAAATCAACTGTTTGTGTAAATGGCAAAATGAGATTGGCCAATTGAAAGAAATAGGCTTTGCAGTAAAGTAGTCTGTATTTCATCTTTCAGAGAACCAGACGGTAGGTAAGATATCTCTCCCTTTTCCTAAGGAAGAAAAGGGCAACATTTTGTATTTATCCAGAAGTCCTAAAAAGTCTGGGTCACCCAAAAAGAGAACACAAGCGGTTTCATGTATTTGGCTTCATCTTTACAGCTACATGTCAAGCTTTCATCTGTTTGATTGGGTTTTTTTTCCTTTATACAGAGCTAGCGAAAACAAACATGTGAATTCTGCTGTGCTAAACTAGAAGTTCTGCAATTGACTTGAAAATTATTATCAGAGTAAATTTTAGTGGGTTGGTAATGTTTTCTTTGTCATCTACTTATGGAAGTTGGTGTCCTTTGATGGACAAATTTCATGGCTGCTGCTTTTGCTGTGGAACTGATATCAGTCCCCCAAAAAGTGTTAAATGTGGATGCAAAGGGAAAACTACAGGCCAAAAAAAGACAAATGACCTCAGACAAAAATGGTTGTTACAAACTCATTTATCCTGTGAATAATCTTTTACATTTCATATTCATGAATGTAAAAAATGTGTCTCTGAAACCTGCCATTTTTGGGCTTGGGATCAAGAAAGTTTGGAGGCCTGCCCTGACAGATGAATGTATCCTATATCATATGGTAATTAGCCATGAATTAGCTATGGAAACAGCATACATTATATAAACGTAGTTATAAAGCTTCCTTTTGTCTTGTGTCAGGTATCATCTTCTATACACCAGAAGACAAGAAGCAAGATTCTAACAATCTCCTTCCAAGACACATTTCATATACAATTAGAACTAGTGTTCTCTACAGCATGAGAACAGATTTGATTAAAAACCCAACATGGAAATCCCATCCACATAAGTTGCCAGCTGATGGGTTTAAATACAACCATGTCTTTATTCCTCTTCAAGACATGATTGAAAGGGCAATTATTTCAGCACAGACTGGGACAGACACCTCAGAGACAGCAATTCAGGTGCAAGCCATGCCTTACCCTTGTCATACCAGTGATCTGTAAGTAAACTTTCAGCTTTTTAATTTGATGTGTTATCCTTGTTATATTCTAGAAAACGTGGGATCCTACTAGGTTCCCACTCTTCAGTGGGTAAATGTATATCTCTGCACAGGATTAAGGTACATCACCAGAGTATTACAGCATAGCAAATATTGTCTAGCAGCTGTGTTTAACATAACATGTTATACAACATTTGTCTGGCAAATGACCCCTTACAGAATGTTTGCAGCCATAATGTGGAGTAGTCTGGGGGACAGAGGCTGTATCAACATAGTGTGCAATTAACTTAGATTATTCAAAGAGATCCTGTTTAAATCCTTAGTTGCTCTGTACACAAACTGTATGTTTGTCCCTTCAAGGGTGAAGTCGATGAAGCCAAAGTGTAGGGTTGTTCTCTAAAAAAACAATCAAAACATCCCAACTATAAGATTTTAAATTTAGTTGGTAGTAATAAATTTGTTAAAGTGGAATAAAAATTGACTGAGTCATGTTATTCCTCACTGTCCGAATATAGTACTTTGCCATTGACACAAATCTGAATTTTGTTTGACTTTGAATGGAGTCCTAAAGAGTAATTATATCTGTTGTATTGTTTAAGTTACTAACATTCATAATAATAATATAATAATATTGTACCAATATGCACATTTAGCTTGTAAAAAAAAAAAAAATCTAACCAGAACAGGAATAAATCTTATTGGTCATGTCAGATCTTATTTTGTGCATATTTTGAGAACAGTTCCAGTATTAACCTATTAACATTCTCCTAGAAAATAGTTTACCTTTGAAGGCTGGCGACTCTTCCTATACATTCTTTCACAGATTCTTGAACAACATTGGGTTTTTTTTCCCACTTATGATGATGTTAACATGGATGGTTTCAGTTGCTGGTATGGTTCGCAAGCTGGTTTATGAAAGAGAAATTCATCTTGAAGAGGTAAGAGGCAGAATAACCTCTGAAAAGAAAATTTATTCATTTAAGTGCACTGAAATGCAAAACTTGTGAGGTACTTTTATGTACTCATAATCCAGATGGCTTTCTTTTCACTTGTTTCCTCTGGGCAGTAGGTTCTAGTTCTAGCTGCCAACTCAGATTCACAACATTGTTTGAGCATAAGTATGCAAATATTGTCTGAGACAGAAAAAGCAACAAGCAAAAGTTGAAGCTGGAAAGTGTTATTTGGGAAGGCCTTGTGATTAGAAAGCTTTTTGGTTTGGATTCTTTTTCGTATTTTGCTCTATGTAGTCTATAATGATAAAACTACCTAAACCAAGTAAAGAATTTGTCATGTACTGTATAATTATCAGAAATATAAGGGAGATGGCATACAAAAAAAAAGAGACAATTATTTGCTTCTGTCAACGGCTAGTCTTCACAGGTGCTAAGTATATGGAAGGACAGGGTCCTTGTGATACATTTTCTATAGGGATAAATACACATTTTTAAAAATTTACACTGATTTCACTGTATCAGCAGAATTATTGCTTGAGTAAGATTTTTAATGTGGGGAATTATTGAAGACATCTAATTTCTCTAATATTTCTGTTGTAAGGTAAAATTTTTTAATGCTTCAAAACATTAAATCAATTTAATATTAATTTTGATGATCTTATGAGAAATGCCTCAGAGGTTTCATTAGATTGTATCCAAAAGCATTTTTTTTAGAAAAAGAGGGATGTACTTGATACCTAGCTAAATTATTATTTGCCTGGTAATACATAAAGGTTACAAAGTGTAGAAGAGCAACAGGCTGGGAAAAAAAATATTTGTTCGTACACTGTTTTGGATATTCTCAGTACTTTTTAGAGTATAAAAAGGCAAACTCCTCGCTGGAAGAACTACTAATCTGACATCTAGTCCTGAAACCCTATGCAAAAGAGAGTTGTGCTGAGCACTGTGACTTTTTGTGCTCATGTGCGATGATCTCGGAGACTGTCCTGCTAAATAACGTGTCTGGTCCAGGAGAGAGCACAGGAGAAGGAACAAGATGGAGGAGATGACATCCTTTGGGAAGTTGGTAGTGCCTTGATGACAATATGATTTGTTTAAAAAAAGAAAAAATAAAAAGGAAGTTTGTCTCCTAACTTTAACTCTCTTTGCTACGTTGTCTTGCAGTATATGAAGACAATGGGTGTGTATCCAGTCATTCATTTCTTTGCTTGGTTTTTGGAGAATGTCATTGTCCTCACAGTAAGCAGCTGTGCTCTGGCCATCATTTTAAAAGCAAGTGGTATCTTTGCTTATAGCAATGGCTTCCTTATCTTTCTTTTTCTCCTGGAATTTGGAGTTACAGTTATCATGTTAAGCTATTTTTTGGGAGCGTTTTTTAGCAGCGCCGATACCGCAGCTCTGTGTGCCAGCCTTGTCTATATGATCAGCTTTCTACCCTACATAGTTTTGTTGGTCTTGCAGAACCAGCTGAGTTTCACCAGTCAGATTATAATGGTAAATATTTCTTTTTCTGTTCTAATTTTTCTCCTCCAACTATGCTGTGAATTTTAATAGTTTCAAAACTTTAGACCATAATGTACTTATTTTTTCCTATGTTCCTGTTTGCTTTTGTGATTATTTGAAATAAATCATACTGACAAACCTCCAGTTGAGAAAATATTTACAAGGTAGAAAGGAATGACAAAGAAATTGTCTGGGCAATTTTGTAAACCTACAGAAAATATCAGGAAGCTGCATTCCTCATGCTCATAAGTTCTCTTAATGTGTTGACCTTAAAATACTTGTAACATTAGTGTGTTTTCAAGATCAGCTGATGACATGCCACTTCTCAGAGTCATTATTTGTTTGGAAGAAAACTAGTGATTGGTTTTCTGTTAAGTATAATTGGAGAATAGATCAGAAATTTGTCCAGCCGTGTAATCTGAGGTATATGTTTCTTTGGCGTAGGTTCTTTCAGTCCTTTCCTGTTTTATGTCTTTGTACTGTCCTAACAAACTATATCCCTGAATGTGAAATCATATATCACCATCGTA
Source organism: Edolisoma coerulescens (assembly GCA_013397115.1). Classification (NCBI taxonomy): domain Eukaryota; kingdom Metazoa; phylum Chordata; class Aves; order Passeriformes; family Campephagidae; genus Edolisoma; species Edolisoma coerulescens. The sequence continues at coordinate 655,157 of VWZW01000832.1, read as the reverse complement.
TAATGAAAACAATATTTCACACATTATGGCTTCACTATTTCAAAATGACTCACTAAGTTGGTGGAATAATTCATACACTGTTAAAAAAATGCTCATTTTTTCAGTGTCGGTCAGATAAAATAACACTTTCTAGTATTAATAACTAGGTCAGTGGAGCTTTGTTAGGTGGAGCAAATACTATTGAGGTTTGTGGGGGAGTATGGTTAAAACAAAAGGAAATAGCAACCATTAGCCTATGTGAAGGAAACAAAAGTTCTATTTAGTTTGTGCTTGATTTTTGTAACACAATATATTTTATTTCAAGGAACTTGTTAACATCATATTTTTATTTGATGTTCACATCTTCTTTCTCCTCTGGTGTTGTAGTGTCTTCTTTCTACAACTGCCTTTGGGCAAGGAATATTTTTCATTACATATTTTGAGGGCCAAGAAATAGGTAAGCTCTTTGGTTAGGAGAAAAGCTTTATAATTATTATTTCAAAAACTACGGTTGGAAATGTTTTTCAATGTGTTCTGAAAAAATCTCTAATGAGTTAATAAGACAGATCAAGTTCAGGTACTTAAAGGGATGTAATCTTTTTTTTTACTATTGTGGCAAGATCAATATTGATGAGAATGGATGTTTCAAACTATTGAAAAAATATCATAATGGTACAACTGTTGGTAAGAGTGAAAGAGACAATTGCTGAAAATATTACTTAAATTTCCCACCAGACACTTAATCAAAATGACTCATCTTTACTGAAGGAAGGGCAAAATGTGTTTTGGGAAAAACTACTTTCCTTGACAATTGTAGAAAAAGAATTGTAGAAGCAATATCATGACCCACAGTACTGCAAACAAAGTAGCATTTTCAGTAAAAAAAATATGATATTTTTAATAAATATACAACTTTGTTACTTTTTTTTTCCATTTAGCAGTATGGTACCTTTTTGTAGTACTAGAGTCTGCACCTTCTTTTTTCCTTTCATGTCTTCTGCAACATAATAGTTTTTTGAAGCAATTATTCAGTGGGTTCATTCCTGTTTAACTCTGAATGCAGTCAATGCACGCAATGCTTCTAAGTTAGAATTCACAGATTTAAATCTTCAGATTTAGCATTATAGAAATGACATTAAACTTTGTGTAATCCTTTCCTTTATATCAGCAGAGTGGCTTAAAGCTTGATTCATTGGTCAGTGCCCCATTTTATCAGTGCTGTAGCTTTTTCTTTTGCAAAATAAAGGGCCAGCTAAAACTTCATAAAAAGCCCTTTCTACAACAGCTTCTCTACATTTGCCCAGCAGCAGTGTCACCTGCTGTTCTAAAAACAGGGTTGTAGAGGCATAGAAATCTACTTCTGTTCATTAGGATTACTGTTATTAACTATGATTTGTTTTGTGCTGGTACTTAAACACCCAGAAGTTTGTGGTGTTGATGTGTTTGTGATCTTTAATGATGTACTGATTTAGCTTTGAACTTTAAAAAAAATCATTATTATTACTACCAGGAATTCAGTGGAATAATGTGCACCAGTCAATGGCACAAGGAGGATACACGACCTTTGGATGGATGTGCTGGATGATGTTGTTTGACTCCATTCTATATTCTGTAGGTGGCTGGTATTTCAGCAATATTATTCCTGGTAAGATCATGGACTTGTTCTTATTTCATGTTTTTGAACAACTTATTTAATATTATTCCTCCATTAGATCTCCACCATGTAAACAGATCAGCCACCATAGGAAATGCTTATCTTGGCAATGTCCTTCTTGGTTTTATGCAAATAAATCAAAAATATGTCTTTTTCTGAGTTAAGGTTCTTTTGTCCAAAACTGTCTGATTTTCTTTAGGGACTGGGAAATAACGTCTTCCTAAATACATAAATATTGACTAGTGCTAACACATGGACTAGAATTTCTAGCCAGACATGAAATATCTTTTGTTTGCTGATGGGTAGGCTGAATATTTGATAGAATTAGGTATTTATTGGATCTTCACAGTAACAGAGCTTACTCTAGTAACAAAACTTCCTGTAAAAATGGTGAATTTTCTGAGTCAGTACTTGGGCTGAAACCTATGAACAACAGCATGTTTTCAGATCAGAAAAACTTCAGACACCTGGTAATTGTATCTTGCTCCCAATCAGTCCACCATCCAGTGCATAAAGAAAACAAATTAATTTTTCAAGTACACTTTCAGAAAGTAGTGGTGTGTTTTTAAAATTTTTTTCATGACCCAAGTTTTACAACTCTTATTGAGTTGGTTGATGTATTTTTAATCATAGCCTCATGCCTCACTGTATGTTTTACCTTTCCTCTGATTTGCATATGTCACTTTTTCTTCTTACTACTTTATTTTTTTTTTTAATTTAAAATTAATTTTTCCTTGAAAGAGAGGGGTGGGCGGAATATGCAACTGAATTTTGAAAACTTTATCTTAAAATGACACCTGCCCTTCAGTGTCAGTGTAATGACACTCCAAATGGAGAGAGTGTATATTTTGTGATGGGTAAGTGATGCCTGGAAAGATCAGGCAATGCCAAAGATTAGGTTGTATATAGGAGTATGTTTTTGCCCTTTCTGTTTATGTGACACAATAAGTGTTTCCTACGGTGGCTGATTTGTTTGCATTTTGCAGATATTAATGGAAGAACTGGTGCAATGGGCTATTTTTATAATGAAAAAATTAGGCTCTTTGTCCTGGAAGACTATTTGGTGCATTTTTGTTCCTGTGCATTACAAGATTATGTTAACTCTATGACTCTGTTACACTTTGAAGCTGATTTGGAGACAGGGTAAAGCATCACTGAAGTTTGATTATTTTATGGTAGGACCTGGTTTTATGACTAATGAATTTTTTTACACTTTACTAAAATTTTTAAGCAGAGCCAAATATTTGGGCTAATTAAATGGTCTAACCAGGTCATTGTAAGCAATAACAGGAAATTAGTAGTCTACGGATGCAAAGTGACTATAAATTTTTCAACAGTTTATATCATAATTCTAATACAGGAAAATTTGGATTAAAGAATCGATGGTACTTTCCCTTTACTGTTTCGTACTGGAAGAACCTGTGTGGTACAGAGAGAAGCAAGAGACATTATCTGAATTCTAATATGTTTTTCTTCAATGAAAACTTCCAAGAGAAAGGTTTGTAGAAACAGAATTTGAACAATGGCTCTTTTTTCTGAATGGTGGGCTAGTCGTGTTCCATCTACTTTTATCATTGCTTGGTCCAGTATTATACATTTAGATCATGTCCCTTTGTCTCTTTCATTATATAGAATATACTACAAATATTATATAATAACTGTTACATTGTGCTACCCCCCTTTAATGCTTGATTTATTTAGAGAAAACAGTTGTGCAGAAATATTTAAGAAAATTCTTTAAAATATGTAAAGTAAGTATCTCTTGGGTTCATCTCGTCCCAGCGTATTGCCTCTTTGCTATGTTTGGTTCTTCTGGAGTTCACAGAACCCTTTCATACTCTTACTGAATCTGAAACGTGTTGGGTTTTATTAACTTTTAAAAAATTTGTTTCTTGTTTCAGTGGAAAAATTAACTTTGTTCATTTCTTTCCCTTCTGTTTCTAATTTCCCTCTTCTATAATCACTGTTCTTTCTGTCTCTGCTTCTTAGCCTTTTGTCTGGAAAGCTGCTATTGTAACTAATTTTTATCTGCCTCCAGATACTTTCACTACTCTTCTATGTATGCTCACTTGCTTACAATTAACTCAAATTTTTTTACATTTTTTCCCCCTCTCCAGTCCCTTTAAGGATTTTCTCACATGTAGGTTAGATTTTGGAAATGAAGGAGTAAGTCACTCTCACCCATGTTCCATCTTGGGCCTTAGAACAACACGATGGATTGTTGTGTTTTTTTGGAAGTTACAATGTCTTAGAAATGATCCAGTTGTCTGTAGCATAGATGAAGAAGCTGAATAACTCAGCAATTTTACACAGAGGAGTCTCCTAGATTAGAGCAGACTTCAAAATGTCTTGAGGTTCGTTTAAACACTTGTCAAAAAACTATTTGTATGAATTTTGTCGGAATTTCTGCAATTTGGAACAACTCCATTTTGTTAAGATGATTGAATTTGGTCCTTCCATAAAATTAAGATTTCCAGTGTTTCCCTCTGGGTTTACCACATAATCTGTGGAAAACAAAGAGAGAAATTTCTCTGCCTGACCAGTTATTAGTGTAGTCTCTGGCTCAAGCCATTTAAGTGATTGCCTATACTTGGTGGGTCACTCCCCTCATGTCATGTGGTTGACAGCAAATTGCCTGTGTGTGAATGCTAAAACTGTCATGCAGCAAAGGAGCTTGCTGTCTTTTAAAAGAATTGTGTGCCATTGTACTGACAATGGGATAAATTCATCCATGAAGAATTTTCTTGGAATAGCAAAGTGGCTTGCTACAAGGCAATGTCTTCAGTTGTTCCATACAGTCCAGGAAAGGGCTGGTTCCAGGGGCGTGGAAAACACTTAGGAAATCACAGGTGTGTGAGGGAGGAGCTGGGAGTGTAGGTCCTACCAGCTGGAACAACTAGAGCCGGGCTGGCAAAGACCAGGGTGCTGCATATCCACTTGGAACTCCCCTTTGGAGAAGTCCCAAGGTAATCAGTTTAGTGCTTGCAAGTAACTTGGAGCTCTTCCTCTGAGTCTTTGCTGAGCTCCATTGTCTGAGGCCCACTCTGCACTTGAATGCTTGTTAATTTCCAGGATGAAAATTTAGGAAACAGTGGAATGGTACCTAGAAGAGAGGTGCATGGCTAGAAAGACCTCAGTAGTGTCACAACTGCTGGTAGTACCTTGCAAGCAAGTGACCTCAACTTTAGAAAGAGTTTTTGCCAGAAGCTTAAAATGCAGTGTGAAAGGAGCAAAACAACTTCATGCACAGCATAAACAAACCAATCTTTGAAATAATTATGTAATTTTTTATTTATAATTTGATTTATATAATTCAAGCTTTTTATGTATAGAATAATTCTCTGTTCTTGTAATGTTTACATTTTATTTACGTAAAAGTGTTGCAAACAATACAGCTATAAACCATAAATATTTTATATAAATGAATATTCATAAGGATAATTCTCTCTTCTCATAATTCTCATGCATAAAAGTTTGTTTCTTTGGACTAAGATTCCAATCTGACTTGCCTTTGCTTAAAAAGTACATAAACCAACCCACTGCCAGATCTCTGTTGTAATGAGTCAATAAAATATTACACATTGATAATGTAATGGCTGCTGATTGACTGTGCTCATGTTTGGAAAGTAGTACCACCCTGACTGGAAAGGAAGGAAAATTCATTGGTGTGATATGGCATCTCAGTTTCCTGAGGATGTTACCTCACAGTTAGAAAACTGCTAGATATCTACTTGCCTTGAGCACCTTGAATTATGTTTAGTCTAGGATGCTGCTCTGAATCATTTCAGGGATCTGCTTTGCTTAGTTGACTGAGGGGAATTGAGAAGATTAACTGCCTATGCCCGTGAATGTTATGTCAATGTTGTGTGCCTGAAACTGAGTGACATATGTGAAGCAGCTTACACAGTTAGAATTTTCTCATGCTTATGGGCATAAAAAATGATTAAAGTAACCTTATTATAAGTAATTTTTTTACTAGAAATAAAATATAGCAACTATTTTGTGACTTTATCAAGATGTATGTAGACATGCACATAACTTGGCATAACTGTTTTAAGCTGCTTTTTAAAACTGCAAATGGGCAAAATTCTCAGCAAATATTAATTGGCATGGTATCTTTCATTTCAGTGTAGTTTGTGTCAGTTCAGACAGTTTGAACACCTCTTCTAGGCTTTGGTAAATGGTAGCATGGGTTAAGTTATTTTGTTATTCCTTTTATACATATACACAAATGTTTAGACTCAGAAACCTGCTTGTTCTGCTTTTCTTCCCCACACAGACCCAGCACCTCAGATCTGGAAAGGCCCTTGCGCTGAAGAAGCCACCATTGGCGTCGTGCTGCTGTCCCTCACCAAAGAGCATGTGGATGGTCAGAAGGCCGCTGTTAAAGATCTCAACCTCACTTTCCATAAGGGCCAGATAACAGCGCTCTTGGGACCTAATGGAGCTGGCAAGACAACCGTTATGTAAGTCTGACTTTTAATGTTATTACTATCCCCTCTGACCTCTGCTATGCTTCTTCAATTCAAAATTATGTGAACTATTTGCTATGCTTTTTTTTTTTTCCCCAAATAAATATTTGATAAACTCCCCAAAGCACATGGAAAGTGAAGGTTGTATATCTATGACAAAAGCAATGTAATGAATAGAGAACTGAGTCCTCTGTGCCACTTAAACCATGATGTAATATCTCAGGAATAGCTGAAGTAGGACCTGGGCATGTCTGGTTGTGGAGTTGAACACATCTGGAAGGAGTGTTCTCTTCTGGCAACCTATATGTACTCATCACATGGAGAGTTTAGAGTTGTATGGTGTTTCTGTCCCTAGGGGTCGCAGGGGACTTCTTTCTTGGCAGTTGACCAGAAATGAAAGTACTGAAGTGAAAAATGACCTTTAAAAAGGTCTCAACTAAGAAGTTTATGTTTCTTCCTTTCTGTTAGCTGTGATCAGGTTTCATCAAGCCAGCAATGCAAGATGGGACATAATTAGGAAATACTCTTCACAGAATGCCCATGTGAAAAAGGAAAAAATCACCTGTTAGATTTGATTGGGGAAAAAAAGTGGATTTTTTTCTGGAAGAAGGGAAATTAAGAACTCTTGAGATCATGTTCAAAAAACAAAACAAAAAACCCCACCAACAAACCAACCAAGCAATCAAAAAAAAAAAAAACCAAAACAAACCAAAAAACCAAACCAAAAAAACTCAAAAAGCCACCAAAAGCAAAAAATAGCTAAACCCAAACCCACAACTGAATTGGTGTTGCTCTAAGGACACTAGAACATGCCTCGAGATATCCAAGTGATGAGCTAATTGCACGTTAGCTTGCTGAATTATTTTTTTCTTTTCTTATATCAGATCCCTGTTGACTGGTCTGTATCCACCGAGCTCTGGTACCATTATTGTTGATGGGAAGGACATACGGACTGAGCTGGCTGCCATCAGGACAGAGCTGGGTGTTTGCCCCCAGTACGATGTTCTGTTCAACACACTGACAGTGAGAGAGCATCTCCTGCTTTACGGGTCAGTGAAGGCACCCGGGTGGACAAGAGAACAGTTGAATGAGCAAGTCAGTGGGTAAGTTTCCCGTCCATTTGTTGAAATCTGTCACGTAAATTGGCAATGACTATTGCAAGACACTCAAATAAGAAAGAGAAAATGCAAAAGTTGCAAGCAAAAGCCAATGGAAACTGAAGGGTTTTGTGAGGTTTTATCACATTTCATGTTCTGAAATCGTGACTTGAAAGTAGATTTTCTAGGTTCTAGCTCTTACTTGAATATACTTGTAGTGGAAGAGTCAATGCTTAAAAACGTGGTATGCAGAACCATCAAATAATGGTGTTTTGACTGGAGTGGAGGTGGTTAGTCTTGTAGCAGATGCAGGGGTTCTGCCTCATGCTGTCTGCCTTACCTCCGTCCTTGCTGAAGAGGCAGAGAGAAAGTAAACTGCTGTGCTTGCCCTGAGTTTTTAGATATATCAACAATGACTTTATATATTTAGTATCCTGTATTGCCCCACCTGCAGCAGAAGGAAGGTTAGAAAGCTAGAAAAAACAGGTAAAAGCCGTGCTTGTTACAACCTTAAGTAGGCCACCTTATTTTCCTTTGCCAAATCCAGCCTTGAAATGTTTTTAATAAATGAAGAGTTTTAAAAATGAACAATCCAATAAGAAAACGAGTCAGAGCTCTGACATTACCTCAGAGGATTTGCCACTTGTCAGGTTAAAAACATTTGCTAGTGTTTTTGTGCTGATACTTTCTTGATACAGGACTAGATCTTATTTTTGCCTAGTGTGTATTAAACTAACCAGTAAACTGTAGAAGCTGAGATCTGGTTCATTAATAGCAAACGGCATTTTCTCTACTTCAGGAATAAAAGGTATGCTTTCCAAACAGTGTGGCAGTGTAAATAGTTTTTTTTTACCTTCTGATTCATGCTAAACTCTGTGAAGGGCTGGGCACTTCCATGCTTCAATTGAAATAAATATCATGTTGATGGGACTTCTCCTTACGTGTACAATCAGGCATAAGCAGAGGCATTTGTGGCAAAGTGGCTTTCCTTTTAAGTAGCTATCATAAAAGCTTGTTACTTTTAAATTTTGATCTGAACAAACTCAGGTGTGGGACACTGCATTTCACCAGAAACAAGAGAAGCAATTCTCCAGAACTACAGAGACAAAACAAACCTAGTACATGCTTTAAAATTTATGCAAAGTAATATTCTGTATCTTATGGTACTTAGACTGCTGAATTGTAATTCTAGCAGCAGTCTGTCGTGCTAATGGCACATAAGAACACTCAGAACTCTGCAGGCCTTGCTACTAAGAAAAATTAAATTATTTTTAAAGGCAACAAATGCTTTAAAAGACTTCATAGAAATTAGACAACAACAAAAGAATGAAACAAAATCTTTTTATTGACAAAAGAAAGGAGGGCTTCTAAAGAGAGTAAGAATAATTTTCCTCACTATATATCTATAGAACAGCTATTGAGACACGTTTTCTTAAAAATGAGAAATTCTCTCAGGGTAACTGGCATGCCTTACAGACTGCATATTCACTGAAATGATTCAGGAGTTTAGCTTAGGACTGTTGAGCCTTCTATGTCTTGCTTGCCAGGCTGATAGCAGCTGAAAGCTCTTAGTTCAGTGACTGGATGCTCAGTGTGATGAAAAATAAAGGTCTTATACTGTTGCCTTTATTAATCATGTTTCCATACCATGCTCAGATGCAAGATCACCATCAGACGGCAAGGACTGAATTGGAAACATCTGTAAGATATCTCCCAGTCCTTAACACAGGAATTAGATTAGATTTGATTAGATAGTATTATTCTACCCAGGGGTCACTAATCAGTTTACTTCACAAACATATGTCTTCTAAAAGGAAAAAGAAAGGAGTGGAGTTACTTTATTTACTTCAAATGACTACACATTTTCTAAAATCTCAGGCATCTCTAGTGTTCTTTAGGTAGTTTGCAAAACCTGAAGCACTGCTTGTGTTATGAAACTCGCAGTCTTTATCACTGTTTAATGGGGCTATAATCTGGAGTTTGCTGAAGTTGTTGGACAAACTAGTATTTATTTTATTAGCTTTAATTAAAAATTTTTCTCTACAATACTTATTTAAAATCTGTGCATCAGGTAATGAGGAGCATTTATGCTTTGTAGGTAAAGACATGTTTATTTTCCTACCTGTTTTTGACACCGAAGTATATAATCATTTGGAGATAATGATTTTATCACTTTCCATTTACAGTGACTTTTCAGTAGTTCTTGTCTTAGTGGACAGGATATGACTAGAAAAATACTTTCAAAATTGGTCCTGCTTCTGTACTCCTATTTCAGAGCTCTGGAAGATGTGGATTTATCCCAACATCAGTACAAACCTGTTGGAGCCCTTTCTGGGGGAATGAAAAGGAGGCTGTCAATTGCCATCTCCTTTATTGGAAACTCAAAGACAGTTGTTCTGGACGAGCCTACCAGTGGAGTAGATCCATGTTCTCGCCGTAGTATCTGGGATGTTCTTCTGAAGTACAAAGCTGGTACAAAGTTTATGTGTATAATCTGCTTCTTATTTTCCTTACTGTATTTTTTTTCAATAAATTTAAATTGCAGAGTCAAAGTGTAGTCAAAATATTATCAGAAGCTAAATACATTAATTTCTGAGGAAATATTAAGTTGAACTTGGTAACTTTAATGCGAGTCAAATGGCATTACAAGAATTATCTGCTATTTTACATAAAGATGCCCAGTCTAAAAAAAGATAGAGCTTAGTTCTAAGTCCTGTCCTGAAGTTTCTCCCATCTCTCTAGCTTCTCAAAATTACTTTCTGGTTTCCATTTCCCATTTTGCATATACCTGTATATAGATGCTTATATACTTCTAATGAAAATATACTCATCAGTCAGTCTGCTACACTAATTTTAAAATTGATTGTGGGAAGCAAACTCTTCAGCTAGTGAGCACTCAATTAGCTGTAATAACTTACTTTGAATGATCCATTGAAAGAGACACTGCTGTTATGCCATTTAAAGGAATTTCTTAAGCTTTTAAAACAGCTGGAGGTTCTAAAGCTTTAATACTGCTTGCTGTGTATAAAATGGGAAAAGCAAGTTTAGACCTGAATCTAACTCAAATTGTAAATCTGACAGCAGATTTTGTTTGTGTCCTGTAGTGAAGATTTTGAAGAGTCCTGAAAACATGTTTCCTTAAGGCTAAAGGACCCTCGTGAAGTGTTTCTCTAGAAACCAGGTTTTGTAGACATGTACCAATCTTTCTCATGCAGGTTGCACACTGATCTTTACCACTCACCATCTTGATGAGGCCGAGGTGCTCAGTGATCACATTGCCATCCTGCAACGTGGCCAGCTGAGGTGCTGTGGTTCTCCCTCTTATCTGAGGGAGACATATGGCCAGGGACACAGTCTAACGCTCATAAAAAAGGTATATTAAGAATGTACTGTATTGAACTGAAGAGTGCCTGCCAAGTATGTTTTAAGGGAGATGCATGTCCCTGCCAGGAAGTAATATGTGATAGAGATTATTAGACAGCCTGCAAACCATGTTTTTATGAGCTTTCTTGGTTGTTTTGGGTGGGTGGTATTATTATTGTTATTTAGATGAACACAACGGCATATTTGGAAATGGTGAATACCAGTATTTAGCTGAAAAGGGGCTTGTCTCACTGTCCTTTATTCCCGGGAGGTAGTCTCTGTATCCCAGTTGTGATGCAGTTTCTTCAGTGGAAATCTTCCTGCATGAATTCTACTATTAAGATCAATAATTCTGGTAATATTTAATTTTTTGTGCATGATTATCTTTCTTTCTTCATAGCCCTCTGTGTTTGAAATCCAGGACCCTAAGCACATTGTTCAGGTCACATCTCTGGTACAGACCCATGTTCCAGAAGCCTTCTTGAAAGAGAACAGTGGGACTGAGCTGACCTATGTGATTCCAGAAAGGGCTGATAAGACCTCTTTTAAAGGTCTTTTTCAAGCTTTAGATCAAAGCCTTCAGCATCTGCATGTGACTGGCTATGGCATTTCTGACACAACTTTGGAAGAGGTACTTGTAGTTTTTCTGTGTAATGACATTTTCTTGGTTGGAGAATCCAGTAGTAGCTTCCAGCTAATCTTGATTGTATCTTTTATATTGCACAATTTTTTGTGGCAAGCTTGTTTTCTAAAAAAAAACCAAAAAACAAGCAAGTAAACAAACAAAACCTCCCAAATCAGGTAAAACCTATTCTTTGTAGTTTTGCTCTGCTGTTAATTTCAGCACCTACTCTACTATGACATATTTGTTATTTCAAGAATCTAATGTGAAGACTGATGAACTGTTTAACCCTTGAATGTTTGTTTCTGCACTAACTTAAGGAAAATTTAGTGTGTCATTGACTTAATGAGAAGCAGCACTGTCCTAAACCCACAGCATTGGAACAAGGTTTGAACTTTCAAGTCTAGTGTTTCAGTTCAGGTTGCTCTTTGGACAGAAAAAAATTGCTAAGAGTACTTTCCAGTTTGCAAGTTCTAAAGCTTAGGACTTAGCCAAACTGTGTGGTGAAATATCTAAAGAATATTTTCTGTGTATACTGAGAGACAGAGACTTTAATATATGTATACATGAGCATATATACACACATATATAAATATACATGTGTGTGTGTGTGTTTATACTAAATGGATCAGAGGAAGAGACTCTGTTATGCATCTTCATCACTCTGAATTCAGCTCTGCGTAAATAGCCATGTCAACAAGAGATTATTTTCCTTGGAGTCTTTTTACCCCATATATAACTTCTAGATAACAAGATTCCCTAAACCACCACTATCCAAGTACTGTACTATAGATCCTTTAGAACTGATTTTTTTTCACTTGTTCAAGTGATGATAGGAGACTAATGTCATTTTACATAGTTTACAAGTTTAATAAACATTTTATATAAAGTTATGAGGTAAATTACATTCCTGTGATGCAGGCAAGTAAAAAATTTATTGAAAAGTTTTTATTTTCTTATATAAGGTGATTAACATGTTACAAGGAATAATATTGTTCACAGCCAAACATTGCCGATTTGGAGGTAATGTATATATTGAGAATACTTTTGGATTACATCCCCATGGGATAACACAAGACTTTCCAGAACTGACATGTATAAAGTAAATGTGAAGTTGTTATGGATATGAGGAAGATTCCTCAGTGTGCTGAATCTAGTACTCATTTGAGAGCTTGTTTTTAGCCGTTTCGTGAAGGGGAGGTTTAAAAACATCTTTAAATGCGGTATTAGATATTAATGTATCATTCTTCAGCTTGAAGACTTAATGCATTAATTTGGGTTGATTTCTGTCATCTCTGCATCTCATCGTTAGTTGTCGTTACACCTTCAACTCTCTATTCGCTTATCAAAAGCCTCTTTGCCTTGGGAACTAAAAGGAGAGCACATAATAGAACTATTTAATCTATTCAAGCAATTCAGTCTGGAAACAAAGAACCCTGGCTTTAAAGGAAGAAATGTGTTATAAATTTTATTTTATCCTTTTTTTTTTGTTCTCTTATACACTCACCATTACTTTTTTTCAGTCTAAGGGATACTCACACTCTCTAAAAATCATATTCACTGAGGGAAAATGGACTTCCATTCATATTTCAAAGGAATCTTGAAGTTCTAACTAATCAGTTTCTGACACCTTTAAATCTCACTAATATTATATTTGCTCTAATTTAGGCTTTAGATATCTTTTCCAACCATTTATATTTATGCATTTTATAATACTTGTAATCCAAAATGTTAGTAGAACCAAAAGGAGAATAGAAGGGTAGTTAATTAAATTAAGCGTATATTAAGAGTTCTCTGGAGGATGCTGTTTCACTTTCTGGCAACTCTGGAGATTTCAAAGCTTATTGCTTTCTTACTTTTTTTTGAGGAGAGAACAAAATGATTGTAACATCTTTTCAAGATAAGATGTGTCAAAATTTGTTAATTGAGTACTGCTTTTAAATTCTCTTCCTTGAATTGACCTGAGAGTTTGCCTCAAAACTTTCCAGGAAAAGCCATATACCTCCTCGAAATGATATCTCACCTTCTAGTGAGATGCAGGATGCTCTAACAACTTGTAGTGATGGCACAATCACATTAATCTATTTCATTGTAGTATTGTCATTTGGCCAGACTTATTTCCACAAGGACAAAAAGCACTTGCTATACTTATTGAGAACTTGGTGGTTTGAAAGAAACGCCAGGTACACAGTCCTTCTCAACAGTCATCTGGACAAGTCCTTGGTCAGACATAGACTTGCTGGTCAAAACACAAATTAAACAGAAGGGATACACAAGGGTCGTCAAGTCCAAGTCTTAACTGAATGGCCCCTACAGGGATTGAACCCACAACCTTGATATTATTAGCACTGTTCTCTGACTGAACAAGCAGGAATTGCTAAGGTGTGCAGGGAAAGGATTCTCTGCTGAGGTCTAGAATACACTTTCTTTTAGATACGGCAAGAACGTACTGTCTCTTTGTCATGGTGCCTAGTCCTGACTTTTCCACACCTGTTTGTTTTGGAGGGTACTCACTCTGTTAATAACATTGTTAGGCTAATAGTACTTCTGTCCACAATATCTGGTGCAACATTAGGTAAATTATCATATCTTCTGTACAATGTAGTCCCTAATGATTCCCATTCCTAACAGGATGTTTGAAAACTGGATACCATGGGGAGGACTTGCCCCTGGGGGGCAACGCAGGTGGCCTTCTGCCTTTATAGATGTATCAGAATAAGTGTCAGTGAAGACACAATAGACAGGATGTATTAAAAAAGCATTTGGTGGGTTTGTTCCTTTTTTTTAAGGTATGACTACATCTTCTCTACAGTGATATAATGAGATTAAAGAGAAAATATGTGTCTGCAGCTATTTTAACACTGAAGTAAGCATATGCAGGCAACATTTTGTAGTGTAGCCTTTTTCCTAGCCACAGTGTTGTAGTTACTTTGTGGTTTCACCAAGTGGTTGACACACCTGAAGGACAGGATGCTATGTGGAGGGACCTAGACAGGATCAAGAATTGGGCCCATGGGAATCTCATGAGGTTTAACAAGACCAAGTTCAAGGTGCTGCACCTGGGTCTGGGCAACCCCCAGTACCAACACAGGCTGGGGGATGAACATATCAAGAGCAGGCCTGCCCAGAAGGACTTGGGGGTGCTGGTGGATGAGAGGCTGGACATGACCCAGCCATGTGCACTCAGCCCAGAGAACCAAACGTGTCCTCGGCTGCATCCAAAGCAGGGAGGGGATTCTGCCCCTCTGCTCTGCTCTGGTGAGACCCCACCTGCAGTGCTGCATCCAGCTCTGGGGTGCCCAGCACTAAAAGGACAGGGACCCATTGGAGTGAGTCCAGAGGAGGACACCAAGGACAACAGAGGGATGGAGAACCTCTCCTGTGAGGAAAGCCTGAGAGAATTAGGATTGTTCAGCAAGAAGACAAGAAGGCTTTGAGGAGACTTAATTGTGGCCTTCTAGTACCTGAAGGGAGCCTACAAGACAGAGAGGGACTTTTTACAAGAGCATGAAGTGACAGGACAAGTGGGAGTAGGTTTAAATTAGATATTAGGAAGAAATTCTGTTCTGTGAGGGTGGTGAGGCACTGGAAGAGGTTGTCCAGAGAAGCTGTGGATGTCCCATCCCTGGAAGTGCTCAAGACTAGGCTGCATGGAGCTCTGAGGAATCTGGTCTAGTGGAAGGTGTCCTTGTCCGTGGCAGAGGGGTTGAAACTAGATGATCTTAAAGGTCGCTTCCAACCCAGAACATTCAGTGATTATATGACTCAATTGTTACAGTTTAGTTTGGTTTGCTTGACAGAATTGGTGTTCGGAGCCATAAGCAAGCAGATCCAAGAAAACAAAATATAATGTGGCTTTAGACTGTCAGGATTTGCCACCAGGGTCTAATACAGAAATATCAGGCCAGAAATTTCTGGCCTTGCAGTTGTTAATGGCAAAAATGGTTCCCTGAAAGTTGGCAGGTAACAAATGCAATCAATAACTACTGTTAACTGGCAATTATATTGACTAAGCAAAATATGGTTTTTGTAACAGTCAGACCTTAGCAAGTCAAGAAATATCTTTCAAGAGCTATAAAGTACTTCACATTGACTGGTTTTTATTGTCTATTGTATGAGCTCCTTGGAAACAAGGATTTTTTTCTTATAGCTGATGTCAGGTTCTTTTGTGGGAAGAAATAAATGGTTTCTTAATGATTTCTGAAAGTTGCACTGTGGGTATAATCTGTCTTGCAGCTCAACCCAAACAGAGAGGAAAGAGCAAAAGAAAACTTTCATCAAGATAAAGCAAAATTTGGTTGTACTTTTGCTGTTTGATTAGAGATGCTCATGGTACCTGTATTTTCTGTTAATTTTTCTTTTCTTTCTTTTTATCTGAAGTTCTTAGATCACTGTTTAAATTGCAGTTCAGTTAAGATAAGAAAATGTGAATTATGTTTTTGGTTCGTGCTTACAAAAGTGGGGAGTGTGTGAATAAGGCTCATTATGAAAGCCGTTCCAAGCTTCTGCAAGGCTGAGGTACAGAAAAATGAAATACATGTCTATGAAATTCAAAGGGATTTGTGGGGACAGAACTGTGAAACAGGATTAGCAAGAAATAGTAGGTTGAACACAAATCTGTTTGGCAAAGTATATATACCATTTAAATAGACCTCATGATTATGAAGTTGGTGAATTCTTGTGGGCTTTTATAATTTTAACTATAAGTCCCTTCTGACACGTGTTCCCCTACTCAAAAAATTCAGTCCTTTCAATTTCAACCTAGTGCGTATTTTTAGATTGTTGCTTTTATAAAACAATAACTTCAGTTTTTCTCATGGAGATTTTAGGTAACAGGATCCTATCATCTCTACCCAGTTTGGGGTATCCCTGCTAATTTTTTGCTACAAAGCATACATTGTTGCCCAGTCCTCTCTGTAGTATTAGTTTGACAAGACTATGTCTTTACCATGTCCTTTAAATGTCTTCCAGTAACATTATTGTCCATGTGCTTGCACATATCTAGGAACTTTTCCTGAGTGCCCCTAGACACTGTGAATTCCCTAGAATCTGTATGTTCTCAGCTCTGTAGGATTTTGTACATCAGATTTAGCTGTTCTAGTACAACTAGAACTCTTTGATAAGAGTTCTAGTTGTGCCCATAGGTTTCCAGCTGGGGCATCAGAAGAGAGTTGAAGCAGTCATTGTTTCCTTGGTAAAAACTGCAGTAACTGGGTTCCAACACATACCACGACTTAGGAGCATGAAAAGTCAATCAAGGGCAGACAGCCTATTGAAAAATATTCACAGATAGTAGTGATCATGGGTCAGCAATGTTTTGCATAGGTGCTTTTGCATCTATTAGCATTTATTTCATTTCCCGTATCCCCAGGATTTTCACTGGAGAGCTTGACTAATTTTATAGCCATATTCCAACAAGGTGGTTACAGCAGTCACTTGTAATTTCTGACAGTCGATGGTTTAGGATATATATATATATGTGTGTGTATATAATAGTTCCGTATATATATGTGTGTGTATATATATCTATGTGTGTGTGTGTATAATAGTTTTAGAAAATGGATTCTAAATGACTTTTTTCTACTTTCACGAAAGGTGTTTCTGAAGCTGCTGCAGGACTCAGAGAAAATGCCCTGTGTTCCACGGGCAGCACATCTGGACCATACAAATGGTGCTGAATCAGTCTGTAAGTAAAAAATTATGTGCCTTCTGAAGCAACTGGATCTATAAAGATCAAAAATGCAAATGTAAGCATGCACACAGTTCCCAAAGTTGAGGAATGCACAAGCAGATGGAGAATACTGCCTGCTAATATTTGGTAATTCCTTTTTTGTGTGTCTACCTTGGGTAGTAGTTTTTTATATGTCTGCTGTGATTTACCTCCATCATTTCACAGTCATCTTCCCACCCTTCTGTGCACGCATGCACAAGTGCGTTCTCTCACTGCAGCGGCATTAACTTACTGCTTCGTACCAGTCCCTGGAAACTAATTATCCTCTTTGTCTCATATTGAAAATGGATAAATATTGCTGAGATATACCACAGATATAAAATCTATAAGCTGTTAGAAAGGTAAATTCCTGTTCATCCATGTGCAGTTCAAAAGAAAAAAAAAGCTGTTTCCCCTTGTAATAGGAGATCATTTGTCTTTCTGAGCGGCATGTTATTTTAGGTTCCCTTACTTCTTTTTAAAGAAAAACCCTTCATACTTCCTCTTTTTGTGCTCTGCAAGCCTGGGAGGAGGTCCTTGTAAACATTTCTGAAAACTCAGGAAGCTTGTTCTCTTTTAAAAATTCTTTTTAGAAGAAGAATCACTAACCATCACTAATGATCAAAATGTGATGCCATTACAAAATCCAAGACTCAAGTTTTCTAATGTCAGTGTCCATCAAGATGATGAATATTTTCTCATTGTTTCTGGGATTTTCATGCTTCTATACTTATCATGTTTCTTTCTATTTGAAGATTGACATCTAGATTATAGTTCTCTTTGGTTAGATGTCAAAAATTTTGCTCAACATGCAGTACTTTTAATTTTTGTTTCTTTGAAGTACAGGCACAGGGAAGTCCTGATCTGTGGACCTTTAATGTTACAGTAACAGAAATAACAATTTTTAGCCAAGCTTTCATTATTTGTTAAGATAAATTCGATTGGATCTGCCAGTAATAAGTAATCATTGCCAATAATTGTGGCCTAAGGTGAGACCTTTTCTCACAAAGTGCAAGCTTGAATGGATGACTTTTTCCAGGTCTGTTTGCTGGGCTATTCCTGTCCCTGTTGAATCAGTGGAGACATAACTGTATAAAACTAAAACAACCTCTCTAAAAAAATAAAATTGCCACTTCTGTCAGTGGTGAGAATGAGACTTCTATTCAAAACACAGTTTTGAATATCCCTTATTTTATAACAGTCAGTTTATTTCTTCAAGACTCAGCTAGGACACCTGAACTAGTTTCAAATGAAAACAATCTGTCTTCCCCACATTGAATTTTCATTAAAGACTAAGATTTACAGTTCCTAAAGCAATGAAGACAGTATGTACTAGCTAAGAACCTGATATACTTTCCCATCTGCATCTCAAAATGCATAAAGTAGTATTTGTTCAAGTTATTATATTAATAAAGAATTGAGTAATCAGAGACTCTGTACTTTTTCAGCCTGATACATTATAGCAAGAAAATGTGGTGATAATGCCATTTCTTTGGGGATGAGAGTACTGTAAAATTGTCATTCATTGGAGATGACTGTCATTCATCATTAAGGACAGTTGTGAAGTGTAGGCATAAGGGATCTGGGAAATGGTCATGAAAGGTATCCATCATTGTCAAAGTCAACCAGAATACTCCATGGGCAATAGCTTGACCTGTGTAACTTTGTCTTTGAAAGCAGATTCAAAGGCAGTCAAACTTTCTGTTGTCAAAATAGTCAAATGCATTTTCAAAACCCCCTAGAGCAAGCAGCTGGAATTATTGAGGAGATCCCAGGATGCTGCTATTTGATTTGTAAAAGCATTTGGACTAGAGAGATGCTTTGACAAAGCACAGGTCTGAGCTCAAGCAGGGGTGTTGGCTATCCTTTACTGCTGCTGAGCCCTTGAGGTGTCAGGATCGTGCAGTAACAAAATGTTGTCTCATGTCTCCCAGACTAGGAGGTGTAGTGGAGAGGGGTGTATGTCTCTTCTTCAATGAAACTGCAGAAAATCAGTACATGATTTAGGCTGATGACCAATGCCAAAAACAGGCAAGAGAAATTATTTCAGAAAAATATGACAGTATCTCACTGAAGTCAGAGCTTTGATATTTTCTAGTTGTGTTTTAGTATCTTAGTATACTGTGTCTGATTGGAATTAAATTTCTTCATAGCAGCCTCTGTGGTGCTGTGTTTTGGATTTGTGACTGAAACAGTGTTGATAACACACCAGTGTTTTGGCTATCACTGAGCAGTAATTGCGGGGCCAAGGCTCTTTCTTTTCCTGTTTCCCTGCTGTGAGTAAGCTGAGGATGAGAAAGAGGGTGTGAGGGGACATGACCTGGACAGATGAACTAAATTGACCAGAGAGTTATTCAATGTCACACAGTGTTGTGCTTGGCAATAAAACCTGAAGGAAGGATTTTTTTTGAGGAGATTGCTGATGCTACCGGTGGCTGAGCATGTCTACTTGTGGGAAGTGGTGAGTGATTGCCTTTGCATTACCTGGGTTGTATTTTTTTGGTTTTTAGTTGGTTGGTTTGTTAGTTTGGGGTTTATTTTCCTTTCTTTTTCCTTTACTGCTTAAACTGCCTTTGTCCTGACCCACAAGTTTTCTCACTTTCTCTTTTCCTATTCTCTTCCCCATCCTGCTGGAGGAGGGGGAGTATGGGCGAGCAGCTGTTGGGTGCTTGGCTGCTGCTTAAGGTCAACAATGAAAATAATGTAAAATAAACTCAGAATTATTTGAACATTTCTAAATGCAAATGTTAGAGGTAAGTAGCAGTCCATTAATTAAATTAATTGTAACAGTTTTTAATATTGGTAATTTTAAAGATGCAAAGCACACTGTAATAGCTAGTAGTTTGTTTCCTTTGTGGAAGGTTTTCTTAAAATTTTTAGTTTTGTTCCAATAAAAAAACCTTATAGTAAAACTCACCTTTTTGTGACAGCAGTTAAAATTTTGGTTTTAAGTCAGGGATGACTGTGTGTGCAGACATAGTACATCCATATATTATAATACAGTCATACATAATTAATTTCTACACGGTTGGAACACATGATAGATGGTTATTGTTTTGTAGATGTATACAGAGCATGCAGAAAAATGGTTAGATTGAGCTTGCAATGGCTGTTTGACAAGACCATTGAAGCCAAATAGCCTAGAGAAAATGGAGAAACCAACTCCATGGAGGCCAATAAAATTATCATAATTCACAGCAGGCAGAATGTGTACAGAAATAAACAGGAGAGCTAAGAGCTAGTCCAAGGGGTGAGTAGATAACCATGGACAAATTACAAAAGAATCTGAACATATGCAAAAGCAGGTAATAGGCTAGTGAGCAGTCTCATTGCCTCATTCAGGGAACAAGATTGTTGAATAAAGATACTCAGATATTTTGCTGAAGAGCCAAATAAATTCATTTTGTAGCATTTATTGTCTTAGAAATTTCTGGGAGATACCAACTTTGGATCTAGTCCCTTATGGCAGTAAAATACAGTTGGAACCCCTGAGGTATAGTGAAACTAAACTGTAGAAAATTCAAAATGGATTCGTTATATTTTTGCACACAGTAATATATAATATTTGAAACTTCTTGCCATATAATGTTACAGAGACTAAGAGTGTTGTAATATGTTTTAAAAAGCCAAAGAATGGTTATTAGTGGATATAGAATATGAATAGCTATAGTAACAGAAGTGCTATTAAAGCTTATAGGCCTTTGAACTTCTTGGATAAGTTACCCTCTGAAAGTGTGGGTGTGGAAGCAGGTTGATGCATAACGAATTTTTAACATTGCTTAAGTCTTTCTCTGAAGCAGCTGGTGTTAGCTGTTTTGAACCGTATTGGGCCAAATGTTACATTGCTCCTGTTAGGATTGCCTTGATCAACCGTACACCGTACTCATGAGTATACCATACTCATAAAGCACATCTAAAAGCCAATTTGACTAAGAAATTGTAGCTGACAAAAAGCAGTCATTAATAGTGAAACATCAAACTGAAGAGCTTTTGAGATTTTCAGTTGGATTTCAATGCTGCCTTTTCATTATCTTCATGAGTGATGCTGAAGCAAACATAACCTTGCTGATGAAAAGAAAAAGACAACTGCTGAAAGGTGATGAATAAGACCAGTCCTAAGGACTGAGTTAGATCACTTGAAAAGCTGAATCCATTCTAAATAAAGGGTATTTTAATGAACTCAAATGCTAGGCATGTCTGCGCGATGGGGAGTAATATCCTGGAAAACATTGACTCTGAGTTATCTGCTAATCCTGGTGGAAAAGCATTTTAAGACAGCTAAGGTGATTTATATTTAAGCTTAATGTACAAAATGATGTGAAGAGGTCACTTTGACTATCCATTCAAAATTGATTAGACTGACGCTACAATACTAGTACAACTTTTGTGTCCACATTTTAAAGTTTGAATGACTTTAGGGAGAAATTGAGAATTCAGAAAGCGAGCAGAGAAGAATTAATATTGGAGGTTGTCAGTGAAGTCCTTATAAAGGCACCATCAAGGCTCCTTTAATGTAGTTTATCAAAAATAAGGTAGAGAAGTGTTTTGCTTAAAAATCCTAATTTTTTTTTAAATGCATAGAGACTATTGTCTTTTAAGGTATAATTCTACTTTTTATTTGGGCAGAGGAGATAAATTAAATAAAGGAAGAAAAAAGTAAACAAATAGCTGTAATCTAAAGACAGACACTTCTCCTAAAAGTTGATTAGCAGTTGGAGTTATTCTACCCAGGGAAGTCTGTTGCTTCTCCTGGTGCATTTGAAACAAGGTTTGGGTCTTTGCAGAAAATATGCTATAGTAAAGGGTGTTATTGATTTCTGCACATGAGCAGCAGAGTGGAATTTGATGTCTTTTGGTAGGTGATCAAGTGGTTTCTTCTCTTCTTAAACAGTATCCTTTAATCCACTATGACAAATTGAGTTCACAATTACTACAAAAAAAAAGGTTTGACAGAGATTTTTTATAATATCCTTGAAGTTATATTTTAACGTCAGTTTTTAAATGGTGCTCACTTCTTTCAATTCTCTGTAAAATTTGCATAAAGGGACAAAGGAATTATTTCAATACTCCACCTTACAAAATGTAACTTGATTTATGAGAAGAATATTGTGGACATGAAGCATCAGTGTCTCCATTTAGAAGTGGCTGCTGACATGAACACTGGTATTAAAATTTTCAAATTTTTGCCATCTACCAATGAGAAGATAAAGCCTAAATTTCAGTCTCTGGCAGTCTAACAGTATAGATAACACTACCACTTAAATTTAGCATGAAACCCTGAAAAAGAAGTGTCAAAATAGCTGGTCTAAAAATCTTGGATACATTGTATTTTCCTTCAGCTTTTTTTACTGTTGTTTTAGTTTCTTGCAGGAAATTTCATGATTCTTGCATATGTTGAAAACTTAAGTTTGCCTCTTCAAATATTTAGCTTTTAATCCCTCCTGAATCTTGCTTTCTTCACCCTTTCAAGATTCTCTGAAGCATAGAATAAGGATGGAGCATCTTTATAATGTTACCTATCAATTGTCACAAAAAGATAGCTGATTTAGAAAATAAGATCATTTGAGTTGTTCAAGGTTTATATATGAATTTGCTTTCTCAGTAAGTATGTAACTGTAAATCCTTCTATCCTTCTGAAAGCAAATGGTCAGTTTCTTCCTCCTTCCTCGAGTGTTTCACCTTTTTTACCCACTACTTTCTTCTCTCATCCAAATATTTTCCCTACCAGTTGTTTTCTTTGTGATTGCTGCCTGGGTCTTTTCTACTTTTCATCCACAGCATGGATATCTTGGACTCTCTCTTAGGTAGGCTCAGACATTAGAGGGCTGCTAGAAAAACAACGGAAATGCAGCTGTTTCTTGGTAAAGGATGCTACTCTTACAATGTCAAGAAGCTTGCCCATATTCCCAGCCGCCTTGTCCTCACATTCATCTCCTTGCTTCTGAGACATGAAAGAAGTCGACCTTGTCTGCCCTTCTCACAGAGACCTTTTGTTATCTTCAACTCTAGAGAAGAAAATGGTCAGTAAAGCACTTGCCAAAAGGGGGCTCAATTGGAAAAAAACTATAGATTCCTGCAAGTTGTACAGAACCAGAGAACAAAAAAACAATCTGTTTTGAAATTTGTATTTTGAAAATCAAATTAATTTCTCATGAAAGCATTCTCTTGATGGAATCGAGCTGGTTTCATAAAAGTCATTTTATGAAAGTGACTTAGTACCTCCTTTCCTGTAATTTGGTATTTGTCTTGTTCTTGAAACATATGAATCTCATTTTGAGTGGAATGTTTGCTTGAACCAGTACATTGTGTTATAGATATAGATTCAGACTTCAGTAAGTTAGAAACTGGAAACAGTCAGTAATCTTCAGACTACAATCTGAGAACAATTGAGGAAAGTTGTTGCATAGCCCCATTTTATGATGGAAGAGATGATGCCTCTTCTATCCTGGCTAAGATAGAAGAAGCAGAATCCTCAGGGAGACTTCATCTAAGTTGTGGGTCACAAGAACTAGTATGCATGCAATCTCTGATGGCGATGACTATATATTGAATTTACATATATCTCAAGGGCTTTCTAAACATAAAATTGTATTTGATATTAACATCTCGCAGCTCTTACTGCCTGATATGCATGTATGAGAATATGAGAATATTGTGAATCTGATTTTTTCTGACAACCTGTTTCCTTGCCTTTGGCATAACCTGAATTGTTTGTGTGTAAGTTATTAACTGTGCTTGCTTTAGAAGTGAAACTGTTTGGAAGCTCATCCACTATGTTCAGATATTTCTTTGAGATGAGGGATAAAGAATACAGATAGTTACAGGTGCATTAGGAATGCTTTATTTATCCAAAGGTAATTGGTAGAATGTGAGCCCCCTTAACATCTTGAAAAACAAGTGATCAAATAATCTCCATTGTGTAGCTCTTACGTCTTGCCTATAAGCCCTTCTTTGATCTCTTCTTGACAGCATATTTCTTCATACAGCAACTGTTGTCCCTCATACTTGCTAGTGCTCCCTTCTATGTGTGTGTCTCTCCCTCCAACCTTTCCTTTGCACTCCAGGATGTCCTGTTGTTTTCTTTTAGTTCCTATATTTTGTTGAGCTGCAGACTGGATAAAAGTACTGATAGCCTATATGATCTTTCATGGCATTTTTAAAATCCTGTCTTTTAAATAAATATTCAGAAGTCTTATTCTACATTCTGGAGGACCACTTGTCTTCCGTTTCATGTTGTAATGATTTCTAAGTAATTAAAAAAAAAAAAGGAAAGAAAGAAAACCATTTAAGGGAAGTAGAACTCTACCTCAGAGGATAGTTGAGATCTGGCAGCCAGCATTCCTGTGTTTATTTGCTGCTTTTGAGAATGACCTGCATGCACTTTTTGCAGGTATTCCACTTTTTTCACATTTGCAACATCATCAAAAATCTGTATTCAGTATATGATTCATGCGATAATCTGTTCTCCAAAAAGCAACTGAAATTTAAACAGCAATGGATTGCCCTGTGTAACAGCAATGATGGGTTGCCTGGTGTACCACTAATGCAACATTTCCTACACATGAAGTAATACTTTCTTCCTAGTTTAAACAGTTAAATTCTTTTAGATTATGCTTTTTTTCATGTCTAGCAATTGTATTTTTCCAAAGATAGCATTTACATCTCATGTTCTAGATAAACTACTATTTCTCTCTCTCATAATATGGGGCCTATGTATTGGAGAAAATTTTCACTCTTAGATAATTCAAACAAAGTCATACATTTGTTGCTAGTAGTTGGTCTTTAGGTTTTATATGAAAAGTAAATTCTGATGGTTTCTTGCCTTGCTTCAGCTCACAAGTGGAGCATATATTTTATAGATCTTTTTGTGTTTGTGTATATATATTTTTACAGAGGAAGAACGCATGTGTTTGTACACACATGCATACAAGTATTTTAAAACAGTTTTGCTTTGTTAATGCTGTTGCACCAGAAAGTACAGATACTTTAACTTCAATTATGTAAGTAATGTAAATGACCAATTTTTTTTAAGAAATGCTCATCAAGAGTAAGAGGCTTACTTTTCATTCTTACTTAACAGAACATTGCTTAGGGAAGTGGCTTCATGGAATCTTCCTATCATCTTGCTTCATCTATTGAGTAAATACCATATGTATGTAGAAGGTGTGCTACACATCTTAGTTGTCCTAGTAAAGCTCTCTTTGAGGCTGATGCTTTCACATGAAACTAGATTTTCACCTGTCCAGTGCCTTCTCAAAAGTATCTCCTTTGGTGAAATTGTTGTCTCTGCTCTGTTGCTAAAACATTCCTTTTGTGCAACAAAAGCCAACAAAAATGTTAGCAATATTCACACATCTGTTTCCTCAATACTAGCAACATTCTGCAGTACTACATGTTTTGGGGTTTTTTTCCTCAAAATTAACAAAAAACTGGTTTAGGAGTTACAGGGACAACATGCTAAGTAGCTTCAGTATGAGGGACAGTATGTGGAGCACTTAGGCCTGCACTATTTTTTGCCAACTGTTCATATGGTAACAAGTTGAACCCTGTATAGGTCACAAGGTGATATCTTGATACAAGTTGTATACTACACTGTTGCTAGCCAATTCCTCACTTGAAATGTGTGACTTCATGATGGTAGACCTGGTGGTGTTGGACTTTTGTATAGGTGGTCATTTTTAGCCATGTAATTTTTTTCTCCTTCTATCTCTCTCTTGATCAATTTTACAGTTTATTTATGTTACCATATTTGAGACATTAGAAAAAATGGAGCATTTGGTTCTGTTAATCAAGGTCCTTGAAGCTATTTAATACTGCTATTTATGAGATAGCAGAATGCCTGAGGAAAGAGATTATGCATCAAACACATTTTTCAGTTGTTTGCTATAGCGTCAGGTCCGAATAAAACATGACTCCTGCAGAAATTTCAGTTCGGAATTGTTTCCCTGAATAAACTTTGACATGATTTTATTATTTATAGAATAACTCCAGCAGAGATAGGGTCCAAAAATATTCTTGATTATGGGACCTGCAATATTTTAGACCAAGTACTTTGTTTATATTAAGGTAATACATGCACAAATTCTAAAAGTTAAAGTGGGTCAGAATGTCCTTGTCTGTCAGGGTGAAATCTGGGCCCTGCTGAAGGTGTTTCCTGTGTTTGATGTCTGAGTTTTTTTCTGAGAAATTCCAAGAGGCTTGTTCTAGAGTGCTGTACACAGTGTTTTAAAGGCCATTCACTGCAAGCTGAGCAGCTGCATGACAGAAGTCATCTGCAGCACCATGATGGACAATTGCTATTTAAAAGTTCCCTTTCTGGGAAGCAAGTTGCCAGTGGGAAGTGTTTGAGAACACCTGGTTTGAATATATAGTTCTTTCTTCCTTTGCTGTATTTAATCAGTCTAGTTGGAAATGCTAAGCCATTTAGCATTAAGTCTCACGCGTAATGTTATGGGCAGTGGTAGAGCAAACGTTCAGATTTTGTTGCTTTTCTGCCCTTTCACCAGTTTTTCACCAAACACAGCAAAAGCACTGTGGGTTGTAGCCCTGTTTCTACATTGGATTCAATCTTGAAATGTTGTAACTTGAGTCTATAGGTTGAATTCAGTGGGTTGAACTCTAACAACTTTCTGAGTATTCTAGAAAGAAAAGGAACCAACCGCAACAAGTGTGCTGCTTATTGTAGTAGGAGGGTATATTCTAGTGCAATCTGATGGTTGTTTGCCTGTGTGTGCAAAAATGTATTCTTTCTCTTGGCGGAGTCTAAGGTAGATATATAGATACATATGAAATGAATTGGGATTTTTTTTTTGCAATTCTGACAGACTGTGCTTCTCCTCTACTTTTGTAACTTCAAAGAGTACAGACAGAAGGTGCAAATAGGCTTCCATCTTGTAGCCACCATTCTGTGCTTGTTGTTCAGCTCTTCCTTTACTTGCCTCCTCCTCCATTCATTGCAGGTGTATCACTACAGGGGAGATACTACTGCAATGAAAGGACATCTATTTGGAAAATTATCTCCTGGAAATTGAAATTAGCATTAGTTTTTAATGTTGCAAGTTAACCATGCAGAATCTCAGAATCAGAGACTTAGAGTTTTCAAATCTGC
Organism: Edolisoma coerulescens; assembly: GCA_013397115.1. NCBI lineage: Eukaryota > Metazoa > Chordata > Aves > Passeriformes > Campephagidae > Edolisoma > Edolisoma coerulescens. The sequence goes on along the minus strand of VWZW01000832.1, from coordinate 628,152 downwards.
AGTTACTTTCTTTTCTAAGGCATGATAGTCTGTCTACCTGACTGAATACTTGCCTTTTTTTTTTGTTTCCAAAGAATGTGCCCATCCCATAATGGTGAAGTTGCCCTGGCCACAGTAGAGTTCACCCCACAAATCTAAAAAAGCTACTTGGTATTTAATTCAAACTTCTTTTTCAGTGTGGTTTCAGCTGGCAAAAATCCCAACCAGAATGAAGGGAAGAGATATAAATCAATGAAAAAAACATGGAAATGTAATAACAGAGATTGTTTTAGGCATCAAAAATGTAGAAACAATTGAAACCCTCTATTTATGAGTTATGGGAACAGTGCATTCAGCAGTGTGTCCTTCCCTTCCACCAGGCCCAGACTAGCTTAGGTGGCCATTCACCAGATTAGCTTGGCTGTCAGTGTAGCAACTGCATTTGGCTCTCCATGGAGTCTGTAGGGTGAAGGATAGGATGGCAGAACCATTGTTTCCCATTTCTTTATGCTCGTGTACTGTTTGTGCTCCTATGGCTGGAGAAGGCAAGGAAACAGAGTATTTTGCACTAGAAAATTAATTCCCTTCATTGAAAGTTATGACAGTGCTTTTATAACCTGGAAGTGCTACATTGCAAAATAAATACACACTCGGTGAAGTTTCTGCTATGGCTACATTCCTGTCCATTTCCATACCAGTAAAAACAACAAGGGGTGTTTTGACATCAGCTCACACTCGAGCTGCAACAAGGGTGTTGTTTTTTCCGAGCTGCTGTAGTAGCTATTATTGTTTAATATAAGTGCCGCGGTGCCTTGGAAACCCAATCTAGAGTCGTGCCCTGTTGTTCCAAGCACCCTACAGACTAATTGTAGGAATAAAAAACCCAGGTCTTTACCACCTTTGACAGCTTGCAGTCTAGTTTTAAGACTGAATGCAATGAGTAGATAAAACAGCCAAACAGGTTTGGGAAGGCAAGAGTATGAAGCAGGTCCATAAATTAAAAGCAGAGGTCTCAGTTCACTGTCTTTCTAGCTATTTTATTTACTTGCTAAATGCCATTTGGACTTTCTCGCTTCCCCAAATTTACACTTAAAATAGAGTGGCTGTGATGCACATCTGGTTTTAAGTTTTTATCTACTACCACATAAGGAGGGCTGTTGTATGGTGTGGCATTTTTACTTTTAGAAGATTTTCTGTTATTTTGATACGAGTGGTGACAAAGCTTAATGGGCTTTTTCAGTGGTATGAGACTGAGTATTATTGCATTAAATAGAGGGTTAAAATAGTCAGGACATGGTGTAGGCACGTAAGTATTAGTTATATGTTAATTGAAGAGGCTGTCTTACCTTCTTTCTGTCTTCAATGGGCATTTCAGGTATCTAAATTCATATTTCATATAATAATGTAGGATATAAGTAGTTGTGACTGTGAACATGTAAAGGAAGGGAAAACTAGAATCTAATTTTTAGTTTTAATATACTTTGTATAATTGTTAAGAAATATTTTGCTTTCATTCAGTGATGCTCATCTCTTTGCTATTGTTCATACCTCTAGTATGTTCTAAATTTTAGAAAATGCAAGTTCTTGAAATTAAAGGATGGTATTGATAATGTGAATGAGGCTATGTTACACCTGGAGAGAAAATAAAGACCTTGAGTTGGATTGTTTTTTACACTTAAATCTGTTCTGACTAGTTTGTCGATCTTTGCAGCAGCATAGTGCGATGCTGGTTGGCTGTCAAAAAAGTAGATTCAGATATGAACTCTGATCAAGTTCACCTCCTAAACTCTACAAAAGTTGGAGAGTTTGGGGGACAGGAATAGTAATTTGCTGCATTTAATGAGCTCTTGAGAATCTAGGTAATGTATTCCATTCGGGTTATTTTGAGAGCTATTATAATGTATTCTCTTCAGTTGGGTTATTCAGTACTCAAAAATTAGTCCTGATTTTAATTATTTCCAGGTCTGCTAGTTACTTATCCTAAAACTATCCAATGGAAGGCTGGGTTAAGGTCCAAGAGCAGCAGAGTATTTTAGAGTGGTGCTTGAAGTGTTTTTATCAGTCATACTTCATGTGAAACTATAAGCTGGAAATTCCTCATTTTAACAGTTCCTCCTCTCCCAACAAAATAATAAAAAAAGACTGGAGCTCATGTTTTTCTTAACAAATTTACAAAATCAGAATCACAGAATCATTTAGGTAGGAAAAGACTTTTGAGATCATCGAATCCAATCTATGACCTAACACCCCCATGTCAACTAGACCATGGCACTGAATGCCACATCCAGCTTTTCCTTAAACACTTCCAGGGACTGTGTGTCCAACACCTCCCTGGGCAGCCCATTCCAATATTGCATCACACTTTCTGTGAAGAAATTCTTCCTAATGTCCGATCTAAAACTCCCTTATTGCAGCTTAAGACTGTATCCTCTTGTCCTGTCACTGGTTGCCCTGGAGAAGAGACCAACCCCCACCTGGCTACAGCCTCCTTTCAGGTGGTTGTAGAGAGTGATAAGGTCACCCCTGAGCCTCCTTTTCTGAGGACTAAACAATCTCAGCTCCCTCAGACACTTCAGATAAAACTTGTGCTCCAGGCCCTTCATAAGACTCGTTGTCCTTCTCTGCACATGTATTTTCCATTGCCACTTAATTATGTGCCTTATGTTATCTGTACAATGTGTTTACCCCCTGCAATAAACCTGAATGAAAATTGTGGATGCAAAGAGGGATGTCCAGGATCAAATGTTCTTGCTTGGATGCACCTCTGTCACTACTTTGATAACAACACAGCAAGAAAGAGTAAACAAAATTATTCTATGGATGAAGGCTTTTTGGTTTCTAACACCTGGATGTTTTACGCTTTTCCTTCTGCACAATCCTACTCTACACATCTGTCTTTCATTTAACCTGTGAAAGTCATATCTACCTCCTATCCAACCTGTCAAGTGTGAGGGTACTGTAAAGTGTTTCTCTCTCTAAGATTTAAGTGCAATGGTATCCTACCAGTTCTTCAGCCCCTTACACATTGCTGTGAGTAGGTCATTCCTACTGTGTTCAGGCCTGACTTTAGAATGTATTTCTTCTAAATACAGTGAGAAGTTTGAAAGGAGTTTGCCCCATTCTGTTCCTCAGATTTTTGCGTACAAATGAACTTTTGTTCGTACTCCTTATTCTAAGAAATGAAAAAAAATAAAGAGCGAGTTTGCTGGTAGTTTTTCTAGGGACAGGTTTTTAGACTGTGAGATTTGTGTGTTGGAGTTTCTTCAGTGAGAGTATGCAGCACACTTTTCTGGTTATTCTGGTTCTTTCTTGGTTTTTCAATAGGAATCAGATGCATTGTTCATGCTATCCTTTCAGTGGTCTTCAGTGTGATAAAATTTTAAGTGTGTCAGATCTTGAACAAGAATAATATCTTAGATAAAGGAAGGAAATCTAATCAGTCAACTGTCTGGTTTGAGGAAAAGGGCTTGGGAGATCTGAGTTGTGAAGGGGGTTCTTTACAAGATTGGGCAGACACCAATGCTTTGGCTTTAAAACATGTTAATTCTACTGATGAGCTCTACAGCTACCTAGATCTCTATTACTCTGTCTCAAAGGTCTTCAGGACCATGCAGAATCCCATTTTGGGATCAGGGACTCAGAAAGTAAAGCTAAATTTTTAATTAAAATCCCACAGGTTTTCCCTTCAAAAAATGTTACTTAATTGGATTAATTAATATATATGGAGTAGGGAGAAACTGTAACACAGGAAATTCTTAAGAAGGAAACAATTTGAATCAATTTTTTTAGAAGAAAGGTTCACAATCCCTAAAATTAAAAATACTCCGAGGGGAGGAATAGGAGGATTTATATCTAAAAATGCCACAAGGGAACTTCTCTTGTGAAATTCCCCCCAAAATAAATATTTTTCTGACCAGCTCTGGATAGAGAGAGTTTATTACCGTATTATATAAAAGCTGGAATCAGTCACATTATGAAACACAGACCAGATGCATTTCTTTTATACTTTACCCCATGAAAGTTCCTTTTATTCAAATTCTCCACATGAAAATCAGTCTTCAAAATCCTCCTGGAAACAAAATCAATATTACACTAATTTTTATAATGAGTAGAAAAATGTGCAAGAAGAGGAAGGACATTTTTGTATCTTCTAATGGAATGCTGTGCACAGATGGGCAGGCTAGCACTGCCTCTGGGCCAGTATGGCGTGTGCTGAAATGCAGAATGATGTCGGTTCACCTGCTCAGACTAGACCTACTTGTTGGCACAAAACTTCTGATGAGCCAACAAATATGTACTGCCTCTGAATGCAACCAGTTTCATATGAGCTAGCTCAACTCTTTTGCCAGGGTATTGCAGTTGCTGGAATATCTTCCCAAAATCTGGACCTCCTCTAAATGACTTGTCTAAACGCCAAAGTGACAGAAGTAGAATTGAACAGGTATACTCCTGGCTGTTAACATATCCATTGCATAGCCCATCTTTCCTTATGCACCATGAAAACAGATTAGAATTACATTGTTTTCTAGAAGTGCAAAACACAGGAGAAAAGGACCATCTAATACCAAGTTAGAGACTTTTACAATAATTGTTTCTGCTCCTAATTCTAGAGTAGTCTATAGGCAAGGATTTTGAAGATCCTCATTTCTAGATTTTAGGACTTGTTTTGTTTCCCTGTACCTAATATTAACCTATATGTATTGGAAACCAGCAAAAATCTTGTCCATAATACAAAGGAGAGTCTAGATGAATTGGGAAGCACAAGTTAATTGTGAATATAATTGCACTTCTGGTGGATAATTGCAATCGTAAGTCAAGCAAGACAGCTTCTAACAGTTGGGTCAGGTTTTTAATTCTACAATCTAAATTATTAATGAGGATATTTTCATAAGCTTTCTGCATAAAAATTGACTTCATAACAAAGAGGTCAGCTGGTCTTGTCTTTTAGCCTTTATGATTCTCAGTAATAATCAGAAGCTGTTTTCCTATAAATGTGTGCTGTTTTTATGCATCCTGACATACATACGAGACATAGGTGGTCAACTACTTGCAAGCTTTATGAAGCAAAAATTAATTCTGTAGGTTCTAGTTGAAAGAGTGATTTAATACCTTGGGGATCTTGAAAGCCATATTGAGTCAATTATGGAAAGTCCAATGCAGGCTACTTTTCACAGTGTGGCTGCAGTCAGATGAAGTGGTGTGATGCATAAAGAAAACGAATGGATCAGTACAAGGCTGCATAATACTGTTGTATAAATCAGTTTCCACATCTGATAGACAGCTGCATTGAATACAATATATCTTGAGACTGATACAGTGTTAATATAAGAGGACTTGAGACAAGTGGCAAGGTTGATTAGAACTGTAAAGATTTTTGTAAGAGGAGAGTGAAAGGTTGAGATTATTTATGCAGAAGATGGATTGAAAACTTCTATAACCTGTCTCCTAAAGCAAGATTTAAGAGCCCATCCAGTATCATCAAATAGAATGAATTCAAAACAGATAAACAAGAATTTTGTTTTGTACCTTAAACACAAAGAAATGACAGAATTCAAGGTCACAAAGATGGAAATTTAAGATAATTCAGAAAGATATTTGGCACCCTTTTAAATTAGAATTTTAAATAATAAACATATGGGGTTTTAAAAAAGATAAATCACATCAAAAAAAAAGAAGTGCCTCCGTCAAACAGTCAAATATATACTTCCACTATAATGGTTTATTGCATCTTCTTGGGATATGTGTTGGCTCATTGGCATTATGAATATTGAGTAATAGTCAGGATGTTGGACAAAATGGACAATTATTTATATTCATGGTGATAGTTTCCCTTCCTTTGGCAATCTGAATTAATTTGTTATAATTTCTCTCTGCTCTGTCTGTCAAGAAAAAGGAATGAATGGCAGCTCTGATTTCCCTTTCTGTCCCCAGAAAGTAGATGTCATAGTTGCCTTTCAGAGATTCAAAGGGTCAAATATTTTGAAGCCTCTTTCATTCACATTTCATGCGTATGATCTATAAACAGGTCTGGGACTACAGAAAATATCTGATTCTGTGCGTCTTTTCTGGCATTTTGCTACTTTGATAAATGAGAGATGGTATACTTTACAATTTCTGGGATTCTGAGCTGGAAGCACTTACTGGATTTGTTTTATTCTAAAAACACTTGTACCTTGAAAATTTTTCTGCCTCTGAGTGTCTCAATTTCTGTATTGCAACAGCTATTGGGAGTCTTAGCATGATAATATGAAGAACTTAATACATTCAGAAGAAATATTCTTTTAAAAAAATTTTTATCAAGAGTGTCTCCTTCTCGTACTCCAAATTACAGAACAAAAAATTCCAAGCCTAAAATGTAACCCTTCTTGATCAGGGCACTTGAATGATGAACCAGAATCTGAATTCTGAAACTACCTTTTCTCTCCACAGAGATTAAAACCCTTAAATCCCATTTGTGTTAGCTGTCAAATTAGCAAGCTATGGCTGTGATTAGAACTGTTTAAAGAGAGAATTTCTGTTCTGTGGGATTTTCTGGGGAAAAAAGAAATAACGTTCAATTGTGGACTTAAAGGAATAAATACTGGAATTTTGCCCCTTGCCCTCCCCCCAAAATAACCCCCAAATTAATTAGAGTTAATTATAGTCTGTTAAAAACAGATAATATTAATATTGAAAATGCAGATCAAGCAGGTCAAGAGCAGGTTACTTAGTGCCATGTCCAGTCTGGTGTTGAGTTTTAGTTGTCTTCTTCACAGTGAAATTTATTTTCCTGATATATGATATCAGAATTTCCCAAATACCACCTGGTGTCTGTTGCAGCTTGTCCTTTCCCTGAGCAGAGATTTTGCTCCCTGATGCCACTAGGGTCCTTAGGTACTGCCAGAGAGCTGTTCCTGCTGCCAGGAGGTTCTCCTTGTCCCCAGTGCCTGACATTAAAATGACTCCAAATGGGGTGGATCCCCTCCAGGTGCAGGTATGCACACACATCTGTGTTAAAAAGTACTGTTGGTCAGTGTTTTCCTCATCGTTGCCCCTGAGGGACACCCCGACTAACAAGCTGATCCTCAGCTGGATCCGGTATCCCTGCTCCCAGCCTGCAGGGTGGTGCTGTCAGTCCAGCCAGTGGTCCTTGTGGCCCTCCACACCCCATTCACTTGTGGGAGACCACATCACAGGCTTTGTTAAACTAAAATAAACAGCACACACTGCTCATCCTTCATTCACCAAACCGGCCCTATATTCATGCTGAGCTCTCAGGTGGCAGAGTCCAAATATATCATGTTTATTCCCAGTCATTTCTTGGTTTTCATATCCTGGGTGTTATTTTCTGGAGAATTTGATGTGGATCTTCCCAGGGACTGAGGGTGATTAACCTGTATTTACCTGGAGTAATGAGTGCAGAATTTGAGCTGTTCTGCTCAATGACCGTGGTCAGAAGTTTGGCTTATTTTCTGATTAATTTTTCTCCCTATTTGCTTCACTGTTCTGTTAGAACAATGCAAAGGGTCTGGGATTAAAATTCTGGTAACTCAGGAAAAAACTGTTCTAAGAGAAGGACAATTAATTTGAGCTTACTTGAGAACTTCCATACACATAGTGATCTCAATATGCAGAAGGAAAAAAAAAGAGGCAAACCACAAGGGTTCATAAAATATAGCATGGCTTTGAGCACTATAATAAACAGGCTATTCAGTCTTGCTACAGTGCAAATACCTGTGGTAGTAAATCTGCCAGACACAGCTATGCTGTGAGGAAGGAAAGTGGTTGAAGGACATTCAGTTGGGCAAGGCCACAGGCAAGAGAATTTGGTAAGAACCCACACAGACCTAGAAGGCATTAGGGGCTAAAATGGAGGCAAAGTGATTGGTGTGATTCACAAGTTTCTAACAGAAAATGATAAAATTAAGGGAGAGTCTATCAGGAAACTGATTGATTGGTGAGATGTTAATAAGCTGTGGACACACTCCCATGCCAATCTGAAGGACAGCCCATGAGCTCTGAAAATTGAATTGACTAACAAACATGGAAATTTTATCAGTCCCAAATGAGCAGGGAAATGAAGGGAATGATTTTATGAGCATCCACGTGCCTAGCAACTATGATGCTCTGTTACATGCTCTGAAGAAAATCCATTGAAATTTTGGTGGAAAAGTTGCCACTGATTCCAGTCAAGGTAGATCAAGACCTTAGTGCTAATACAGGCCATGTTTGTCAGCGTAATTTGTCCAGGAACAAAGGTGGCAATGCACAAGGAATGGTTGTACCAGTGCAGGACCATAGGGATACCTAGGGATAATACGGATTCAGTAAGCCATTAGCTGTGCACGGGAAGCTACAGAGATGTGTTAACTGAATATCTGTTTTCCCTCATAGGAAGAGTTAATTAGTTAATTGGTTATACTTGGAAGTGATGTAGTATGGGGCTATACTATTCCATTCAGAAGAATGTGCTAGGCTTATGTAGTTTGGTTTTATTAGAGCTTGAAGACTGTTATGTTCTATATTTGACAATGTAGCATGTGAAAGTTCGATTTGATTTTCCTTGTTTGTCAAGGCATTGTTTTCTTTGTCTCACTTAGATATTTCACTTGCGGGGGCCTCGAGTGTGCGTGGAGCCTGCCTTGTTCTCACACAGATTGTTGCCCTTGTGATGAAGAGGTTTCACCACGCAAGGCGAGACTGGAGAGGAAGCCTGTCGAATGTGCTGCTGCCCGTCCTCTTTGTTGCACTGGCAATGGCCTTGTTTAGTGTGAAGCCGCTGGCTATCGATTATCCCTCTCTCAAGCTGACACCAAGACTTTACGACAATGCAGAATCCTTCTTTAGGTAAAGGGCTCATCCATCATCATCAATATCCAGCGTTCTGGGACCTTTACCCTTGAGTTCTCATATTTTAAAGACTATTTTTATTCTAGAAAGAATGATAGGTTACTTTTGAGAATAGTTATGTGGGGTTTTTCTCAGATATTTAGTACATTTTTATAGATTATTATGAGGGAAAGATAAAATTACAAAAGCTTTATGTGAAGGATTTTCTGAAGGAAAGAGCAAAGACTTTGGAGAAGATTGAACTCAAATCAATAGCAGCCATGACCATTTATATGTAAATGCACAAGTGTATTTGAACAAGCCTTTGCATGCTTCATTTAAAAAAATTGCTTAGGTCTGAATCTATTTTTTCAAAACAATTCTTGGGTTTGAAAAAGCTGCACAGTATTAACAAAGCCTGCTGCCCTTCTTACTCAACCTATTTTCTAAGTGTTCAGCTTTGAAACGAACTAGATTATTTATTTATTTATTTATTTTTAATGTACAATATCTATAGAATTGATCTGTATAGAGTGCATATCACACATATCGGTCACTTTCTCTACTGTGCAAATATACAGATAAACATAACAAGATGCTGTTTGAATTTATAAATATAATATAAATTTATTTTATAAGCATAAAAACACTTTAGCTATACTAACTGCTAGGAATGTATGACTATAAAGAGAATGATGCCCATGGGTAGGTGTTGAGATTTGTTTAGCCATAATTGTAATGCATTTTCTTCACATGTTCACATAGAGTTTTTTGAAATGAGATTATTTTGGTATGTTTCCTGTGCACAGATTTTATAGTCCTTTAATTTCTTGGAAAATACATAGGACCTCGAGCCTCAAGGTTAATAGAGCTAGACATATTAACATGTCTTTATTTATTTTCTTTTTTTATTTTTCTTTCCCCTTCACTCCTTACCCCTATGGCCCACTTCGAACAGCACTGAAGATGATAACCTAGGAAACCTTTCACAGGTTCTACTGGGATATTTCTCTGATTGGGACCGCACATGCATGCATTCACAACATGGGTAATTATGACTAATGTAACTTATTTCCCTAATTTAAAATTCTGAATATTTCATTTTTTTTTCCTATGTAATGGATTATCTTAGGCTTTTTTTGGCAGCATGGGGTTGGTGACAAATCTGTTCTGATAAAGGAGATGGCATCCCGGTAAAGGGCATAAGTAGGCTTTACTGTTAAAGATCTGATCCATACAGCTTAAAAGTCAGCAGCAGTTTTCTGATTAATGTCAGGATGATTTTGATCAAGTCTGGTGTCCATATGAAGGATGAATAGACAATAAGGAAAATATTTGTTAGGAAGCATTCTAGATTTCCAAATTCAGGAATGCAGTGGTGACCATGCTTTAATAATTGCTGCAAATACGGGACATAAAGCTCATTTGATGCCTATAGAAATATTTTTAATAAATCAACTTTGATAAAAATGAGTAAAATTTGTATCACTTTAGACACAGCTGCCACTGTGATCAAATGCTAAGAAGGTGTTCAGCATACCAGATCTCCTCATTACTCTGGATTTTTTCTGCTAAGTGATATATTCCTTTCATTTGATAGTTATACTTTTATTATGTTTATTCCCATTAGAAAAAATAATTCATGCTGGCAGACGGAACCTATGTCATCCCAAGATTCATGCAGATGTGTGTCTGAACAGGAGGTATGTAATTTTTTGTTTACTTATGTATGTAAAAAATGTGTGTGTATATTACTCCTAATTCCTTGGCTGCTGTTTTTGAAGGGCTAGTTAAAGTGATGAGGAAATAAATCCTCACAGGTCCAGCTTTGTTACGACTGGAGATTTATTTCTGTTTCAGCTAATGAAAGTATACACAATTTTCTTGTTTACATATATGACCACATATGTGCACTAGAAATGGCTATAGATTGATATTAAATAACAGGATCAGAGACAGCCGAACTATTTTCAGCAGATGCAACTTGCTTTAAATGTGTTACAGGACTCTGATGAAGAAAAAATCATCATGTAAAACAAGGTTAAAACATAACACTTCCATGACATCTGGAAGACTACCTACTTTCAAAGGGAAGGGTGGGTGAACCTAGCTGATAGAACCCACCAGGGAATCTACACATGAAGGAGATTTAATTGCTAGAGTTTGCTTTTGGTTTGGATTTTGGGTTTGGAAATACAACAGGCTTAAAGAAATGAAGGACTTTGAGAAACGTAATGAATTTCTGACCTTCTTGACTAATGACTTTTCCTGCTGACTTGCTCTGAGTTGAGTAATAAACAAGAGTATGAAGCTGTGTCTGAGGTGACAAATGTATTTCCCCCAAAGGGTATATCCTAAAAAAAAGTTTCTTTTGTTTATAAAAACATAATTATTTAGAACAAGAGTTGCATATGAAATATAGCAATACTGTTTTGGGAAAAATGAAAGGAAGAAACTAGTTTTTTATTTTTCTGGGCAAGGAATAAGTTTGCCTCTAATACTAACGAGACATATTTAAAATACAAGAAGGTTGAATAAAATACAAATGGGAACTTACACAGGGAGAGGCCTATTAACCACGAAAACTGAAAGAAGAGAAGTCACTTGACAGTGGAGGCAGAACTTGTATCTGTGAGCTATGTAAGACCAATCTTTGAGAGCGAATTTTTAATTTCTGTAGGGTGGAGACATCAAATAAGCATTAAAATTTTTCAGTTGATTGACATAAAGTACTTTGTAAAGCTTCTGAGATAATTGAGTCTAATATCTGTCACCTTTTCTTTGGTTGTGAGAATGTCCCACTGAATCATTAGAAGACATGTTCCTTTATTCTCCTCTGCAGCGCATCAATGACATTTTTAGAAGCATATAACATTAATCATAATTTTGCTTTCATCTCATGTTTATCTGGTGCCTATTTTGTGTTTCTTCTCAGGAAAAACAAATGAATAGCAGTCTTGCCTTTCTCATTGCTGTAAACATTCTTAAACTTATATACAAGTTTTGATGTTTTCAAAACAAACTGACTGACAAGGCTGCAAGAGAAATCAAAGGGATTTCTAATATGTAGGTGGCACGATCATTTGAGTTGCTTTATAAACATAAAACTACATAATTTATTGAAAATCTGTTAAAGCAGAGAAAGGCAAATCCAGTAAAAGAAAAATGCTGCAAAATCTGCATAAAAATCCAAAAATAAGGCTAAATGTAGTGCCACTATTTTTAAAAAGTGCTTTACTTATTTTATGTATGCTTTTTTTTTCAGATGTGCCCAAGTTTCAATACCTCTGCTCCCTATGTGAAGAATAAGAAAGGACATATTTTGTACAATCTTTCAGGGTTCCCTGTGGAAGAGTATTTTGTGAGGTCTTCCAATAAAACAAGGTAACCTGTCTAGCCTCTGTTTATCCTTTGTGTATAAACCCCACAGTCCTTCCTGATCCAAAGACGTTTGTCACTGAGAATATAAAGGCTAGTTGTCTTTATCTGGTGATTGTTATTAAGGCTTAGAGTCAGGCTACGTTTCAAGGTAACATGAAAGCCCCTCAATGGTCGCATCTCAGAACTTCTTCCAGCAGTTGCATGATGATTGCCTCTAGGCATACTCTGGATTTTCTTCCACGTAGTGAGTTATTTCAGCATCTCAGAGATGCATATCTAAACCAGGTGAACAATATAATTTCCATTCCTCAGACACTAAATCAAATAGAGGTGGATATGCTCCAATTAATATTTTCTTTGAAGTAAAAAGGGCTGGTATGCCCCTGGCAATACTTCACATTCTGTAATATCAGCAAGAGAGGTTATCTGCTGTATTTTGAAGTTTACTTATGTGCCTTTACAACTCAACCACTGCTGATAATGTAAGTGGAAATATTAGACTAAATATGATTTTATCAAGGAGAAGAAAGTGTTAGCCACTTATGTCTCAAAAGAAGGTGCATCTGATTTGATATAAATAGAGGTAAGCATCTTTGGATGAAAGATTTGAGCTAGTTTATGAATGGAATAGGAAGAAATAAAGCTGTTTAAGATGCTTCTGGAAGTCAGTAATACCTCAGTTGCTCACAACCCTTCCTGTTGCTCAGAGATTTCAGCTTTCCAAAAGCAAAAATTCTTATCTAAGGGAATACCTTTGCTGGAAAAGAGCCAATATTACTGACATGATTAGAAACTACATTGTCCCCCTCCCTCTTAACAAGGAAGGATTTTGTGAGGGGTGAAGTTTTATTTTGAGTTGAAAAAGAAAGCATTAGTGTAGTTATCTCAACTTTACCCTTGCAAGCAAACTGCAAGGCTTAAGGCAGATAACTCTTTGTTACTTTAATTTCTACTACCAGATATGGTGGTTGGTCTTTTGGAGGGAGGAAAGCATTTGAACTTCAAGATAAAAAACGGAATAACACCAAATCTCAGCCTCTGGTTAAGGTAAGAGTTGCATGCATGTGTGCACAGCTGTATACATGTATTGATTACTTTTTCAGGCTTCAGACATCACTGCACTTAGAAAATAACAAATCATTGTAAAATCCTTGCACTGAATAATTGGGAGAAAATCCTCTGTCTCTTATAGTCTAACTCTCTGCTCATAATTCTTGAAGTATTCTCCTGTGTTTGAGAAACAGTTTTAAATGAGTCAAATGATATAGCTTTTGTTGGTTTTGTTTTTGTTTTTTTTTTCCAGTGAACTCATTTTAGAATCTAAGTTTAAAACTTGTTTTTAGATAGTCAGCCAAATAATTTTTTTTTGTTTTCTACGAAAAGCCAATGTCAGAATTGGCCAAAGCACATTGAACATCACAATAATGGGTGGCTATTGATGCTTTTTCATGCCTAGAAGGGATACTGTGCTTTGCTTCATCTCTCTCACCACCCTCCCCCTAAGAGTATAGACATCTCCTAGGAGCAGCCCCTTCTGCACAACAAATATACTATTCTTTTCTCAAAAGAATGTTTCTAAAACCTTCCAAGGTAAATAAAATCCCCTGCATTGGTAAGTGCTTGTTAGCCTTCCGGTCTCATCCCAAGTTTTCACAGTACAGAGATACTGTACCTCTCCACTGCATACCAAAAGGCCTCAAGGTAAAGCCCTTTATTTCAGTTGTGCTTAGAATAATCCTTCTTCGACTTTTGGGATCCATCCAAATGCAGATGTGTTATGAGTAGAGGAACAGCAGTTTTGGAGAAGTATTGCTGTGTATCAGCGAGTGGTCTCTGTTTCTGTATTTGAGGCAAACGAGATTTGTTAAGAGGAAGCTGTGCATTTTCCAGACTCCAGATTAGGATATGAAAGAAAGATTCTTCTGCCTTTAAAATTTTTTATGTAAATAGAGATTTTATTTGCTCTTAAAAAGAAAAAGAATACAGGGAACCGTGTAAATAAGCTCCACCTCAAAATCCATTTTGTAACAAAGTGTTAGAAAAAAATACAGATATTCTCCAGTCCAATGGCATTTCATGTTTAGTTTTGCAAAATCACTTCCTGTTTCTAATGCCTTTTCTATATAATTTTTTAGAAATCTCCCTGTTTTATATACAAATCTGAGCATATGGATTTTCATTTTGGTTATTTGTAATCTCCTAGTCCCATGTATTTTATAGCTTTGAACTCCAGTTCCATCATTCCTTCATTAGAAACCTGAAGGTTTCCACTCATATTTTTTTTTCTGACTGCCTTTTTTTCCTGTGTATCTTTAATCATTTTAGACTTTTGTTTTGATGTGCTTGCACTGTGATTTTTGTCAGGTGCTTTTCTTTTTTTAATGTATTTGGTATAGAGCTCCACCTGCCATCAGGACAGGGATAAATTATAGTTATACGCTTAGTAAGTAAACCTCATATTTCAGACCCAAAGCAAATAGTGGAGTGAATTTATAAAGGGCACTGTGTTATCTAAAGTATCTCCTGGAAGTGTCTTTCAAGTGATGCAATGTCAAGTTGTTGCATTAACCTTTCAGTAACTAATGGCCAGATTTTTACTCTGACCTTTCAGGTTTGTTAATGAGACAGTGAATGTACCATTTACATAGCCTGGTTTGAAAGAAAATGAGACATTGGCATTTGAAGAGAATTATTGCATGATTCACTTCATTTTAGAAAATTTCTGAGCCAATAATATTGACCTGATTAGAAACGACACTGTCCCCCTCCTTTTCAACAAGAAAGGAGTTTGTGAGGGGTGAAGTTTTATTTTGAGTTGAAAAAGAAAGCATTAGTGTAGTTATCTCAACTTTACCCTTGCAAGCAAACTGCAAGGCTTAAGGCAGATAACTCTTTGTTACTTTAATTTCTACTACCAGATATGGTGGTTGGTCTTTTGGAGGGAGGAAAGCATTTGAACTTCAAGATAAAAAACTGAAATACACCATTTTAGAAAATTTCTGAATCTTTATACATTCTTCTCCTGTGCTCAAAAAGCCAACAATTTTTCTTGTTCAAATTAAAAATGTTTATTTATTACCTATTTTACTGTGCCTAATCATACTGTGCTCTATATACTACATGGTATATGCATGCACACCAAGAATGTATATATGTGCACACAAGAGAGAGAATATCTCTACCGCGTGACAAATGTGGCTGATTAAAAACACTGATTCTTGACATTCATTGATGATCTGTGCCATGTAGCAAAAGCACAGCTTCTCAAATTTTTTGTATTTTCATGATTGCATATTCTTTGGCTTTCTCTGATAATATGGCCAAAAAATTGTTCCATAATAGTTTCATAGTTGCTGGTTTTTATAGCATAGTGAAATATAGGAAGAACATGTGGTAATTTTAAATACTGCTGAAAGGCAAACTGTACTATTCACATGTCATTTGGAAGAGTACATTTTTCCAATCCCAAAGGTTGGGACTTGAGGCTTTATAGTACAGTAATTGTATAAGTGTCCAGAGGAAAAAATTACATCTTTCTAGTCTAATATCAATCATGAATCTGGTCCAGCAAGGCTTAGGGATTTCTCTGCTCTTTCTCATTCTTTTTTCTTGATAGGCCATATGTTAGTTGAAATGTCAGTCTTGCTTTATTCTGGAATATTAATGGCAAGTAAAAGATCATATAATAATATAAAACACATCTTCACAGAACTTCTATCTGATGTGGTGAGAGGTTGTGTT
Source organism: Edolisoma coerulescens (assembly GCA_013397115.1). Taxonomy (NCBI): domain Eukaryota; kingdom Metazoa; phylum Chordata; class Aves; order Passeriformes; family Campephagidae; genus Edolisoma; species Edolisoma coerulescens. The sequence goes on along the minus strand of VWZW01000832.1, from coordinate 612,243 downwards.
TTTCCCTGGAAAAGAGTTTTCCTACCTATGCGTAGAATAGAAAAGAAAATAAAAATTAATTATATTGATGCATATATTTTTCTGTTCCTCAGCTCTTTTCTGCCCTCTGTAAATAATTACCTGTGTGGCACAAAAGAAATATGAAAGATTTTTCAGCTAGAGCTAATATATTTCCTTTTTTTTATATTTTACCTTTGCTAATAAATTTTGAATAAGAAAAAAGTCTCTAGAAAAAAGACCTTACATGTACCTTCTGTTGAAGTGAAAAACCTTATATGTCTCTCTTTCCAGATTATAATAAGTTAAATATCCATCTTCAATTTGGTTATTTCCTGGTGGTTTGATTCAGTTACATAATGCAGCTTGAAGGATAATTCCAATTAACATGTTGGATATTGAAATATACTGTCACACACAGTGCTCTATTGTGGTTTTGTATATTCATTTGAATACTGGTTTTGTTACTAGATTTCAAAGGTGTTCTCTGAATATTTGTGACCTTTCCCCTGCCTGAATTAAACGAGAATGTGTTGTCAGAATTTTGCTTTGTTGTTTTTTTAATTGCCTTTTTTTCTCCAATACAACAAACACAATTACAGTGGAGTTTCATTATGTATGTATGTATAACTTCCTATTCTGCAAAAGTCTTTTAAAAAAAGATAGAAGATGAGATAAGTGTATGGGGCTGTGAAAAAGACAGGTTACCCTTGATCACTTTTTCTGTCTTTTTGCCCTGGTTGCTATTTGCACAGGAGATCCTGCAGTGCAAAGATTTTCAGTTTTCCTCAGGAATCTTAGGTTCTTTTTCACTACATTTCTTTAAAGACCGCTCTTGTTGATTAATGAATGGGGGGTCTGGATTGTGTAATAATTTGTGGGAACTGAACTGGAAGAGAACAAAGGAATTTCATTACTTTGCAAAGAGGGGAGGACTTCAGGGTTCGTTCTTTTTTCTTTTCTTTAAATGTGGGGGTATAAGAGTTTGAGACATTTGAGTGCCATTACATGGCATGTGGAAGACATCCAGGTGATCAGGCCCAGCCAACATGGATTTACAAAAGGCAGGTCCTGCTTGACCAACCTGACCTTCTATGACAAAGTGACCTGCTTAACAGATAAGGGAAAGGCTGTGGATTTTGTCTATCTAGACTTCAGTAAAGCATTTGACACTGTCTCTCATGGCATCCTCCTTGAAAAACTGGCTTCTCGCGGCTTGGATGAATGACTCTTTGATGGGTAAAATACTCACTGTATGGCTGGGCAAGAGAGCTGTGGTGCTAAATCCACTTGGTGGCTGGTCACTAGCAGCGTTCCCCAGGGCTCATTCTATTTAACATCCTTGTTGATGATCTAGATGTGGGGATTGAGTGCACCCTCAGTAAATTTGCAGATAACTCTAAGCTGTGTGGGAGTGTTGATCTGCGTGAAGGTAGGAAGGCCTTTAAAGAGATTTGGACAGACTCAATTCCTGGCCTGAGGACAGTGTCATGAGGTTCTATAAGGTGAAATGCCATGTCCGGCACTTGTGTCCCAGCAACCCCATGAGGTGCTACATGCTGGTGGAGGAGTGCCTTGAGAGCTTTCCAGCAGAAAGGGACCTGGGGGTGCTGGTTGACCGCCAGCTGAATATGAGCCAAGGTGTGCCCAGGGAATGACATCTTGGCCTGTATCAAGAATAGCATAGCCAGCAGGGCAGTGATTTCCCCCTATATTCAGCATTGGTGAGGCTGTACCTCAAGTACTATGTTCAGTTCTGGGCCCCTCACTTAAAAATACCATTGAGGTGCGGAAGCATATCCAGAGAAGGGAAACAGGGCTTGTGAAGGGTCTAGAGAACACTTCTTATGAGGAATGGCTGAAACAGCTGGGTTTGTTTAGTCTTGAGAACAGGAGGCTCAGGGGGACCCCATTCCTCTCTACAACTCCTTGAAAGGAGGTTATAGTGAGGTGGGGCTAGCTTCTGCTGCTGTGCCTGCAGTGAAAGGACAAGAGGAAATGGTCTTAAGCTGAAATAGGTGAGATTCAGATTAGATATTAGAAATAAATTCACTGTTAGGGTGGTCAGGCATTGGAACAGTTTTCTGAGGGAGTTGGTGGAGTCATCCCTGGAGGTGTTTAAGAAGTGTCTGGATCTGATGTTGGGTGATGTGGTTTAGTGTTCTAGGAGTTAACGGTGGTAGTGCTGGGTTGGTGGTTGGACTTCATGATGTTAAAGGTCTCTTCCAACCTCTGATGCTGTTGAGATTTCAAGCAGTTGTGAATACCACATAAAGAAGGGTAGAAAATGTGAAAGGTAATGCAGGCAAGAACAATGGCAGATGAAAGCTGCTGATCTTTTTAATGATGACTAACAGAGCTTGTTGCAAAGAAGATTCAAGGGTGAGAGGCAGAGAAGAAATGACAGTGGAGCTCAGAGTGGTTCTTGAAATCATGGTCTAGGATAGATGGGAGGAAAATTAAAAGGAGAGTCAGAGTATTGTAAACCTCACCTCACAAAAATGTGGCAATCCAAACCAAGTAGGTGGTCAGGACAATAAATCAGAAGAAAATAATTATTAAGAAAGGGAAGCAGAACTGAAGTTTAGGCAGCCTGCACCGGGAAATATAAAGGAGAACGTGTCAGAAAAAAGACTTGAAGTCTGGAACTAGGGTCCAAGTAAGGTTTGTATTTGGATAGCATAAGGAAAAAGAAAAAAAAAAAGAAAAGGCAGAATTATATGCAAGTAAATGAGAACAGCATCAAAGCAATGATAAGAGAATCTTTAGGGAAGTTTCCAAGATGTAACTGTATAGATGGTAATTTTAGAAATTATCTAAGAAAACTGAAACCTTAGAAAAGGAGTGTTAAGGCAAAAAAGGCGTATATTAAATCCTGTTCACTTTGCAGTATGATTCAGAATCCAGATTGACAGTGAGAATTGCCCTACCTAGGATGTACAAAATGCAGAGTACAAGCAGCTGATATCAAAGAGGGAAAGGTCAGGAGTTTTTCAATTGTTTAAAATAAGGGGAGAAGAAAGGGTGCTATGATGTGAGAAATTGATAGTAATCAGATGGTTTCAAATGTCACTGAAACTGAAAATAAACATACATAATAATTTGACCTAGTTTTCAGTATGGATAACATAGGTTCAAAGGCACTATGATTAGCAGTAATGTATCAATTTTTTGTATCAATGTCCTCCATGCTTAACAAGCCACTGACGCTTGTTGAAGGTGGAGACAGCTTTGTCTACGGAATAGTTTCACACCTTGTAAACGGTGCCTCCTTGATTCTTTCTTTTCCCCTCTTTCTAGGATATTCTGTTCCTAGATATTTTATGCTGTGTGTCACATGCAGATATTATTTAGAGAAGTCTCTTTGGAATTTCAATAATTCTTCCAATTTTAACAGTAGTTTTCTGATCTTTTTGTATTTTTGATTAAAATGGCAGGTGTTATTTTCACATTGTTCTTCCTCTATTTGTTCAACCACATGTGTGTAAAGGAGGGGGGACACAGTGTTCCATTAAATCAGAGAATCTCAATTTGGTAATAAACATATGTGTACAGCTCCAACAATAGAAAACTGCTGCATGCTGTTGAAAGACCTATGCAAATCAACAGATTCTCTTCTGCCTGGTTGACTTTGTTCTATAAATGGATATCATAATAGAAGAATTAGATATTATGCAATTTATGCAATTCTTAAAGGTATGTAAGCTTTCAGGTCAGCATTCCAATTGAATTAATTTTTGATTGACAATTTCCATTCTTTCTTCCAGGTGTGGTATAACCAAAAAGGTTTCCATTCTCTGCCATCCTACTTAAATGAACTCAATAATTTCATTTTGTGGCTGAATTTACCTCCTAATGTGGATTGGAGACAGTATGGTAATAGTCTTGCTTTGTATTTTTTCATATTTTTTTGAAAAATAGTTTTTAAATTAACTAAAATAATTTTAAGTATGAAAATTTTTCAAAGTTTACAGTAGGATTTCAGAGTCCCATTTCTTGGGAGGATTGAAAAGTGAAAATTTTAATTACACAGAAAGTTTGCGTGAAGAATTTAGTACACAGTAAGGTGAAATTTGAATTTAAATCTCACCATGCCATATGAGTTCCTTACAAGGACATTCCTGTAGAATAAGTGTAAATTGGTTTGGGATGTTAGTCCCTGTGAAACTGCTGCTACGGCTTGCTTAAATGGAATGACTAAGGCACAACAGAGTATGGATTTATAACTTCTTTGGCACTTTATTATATCTCCTTACATAAATATCCTGGGTAAATCCAGATTAGCCTGAAAATTCACACTGCAGTGTGATGTTTCATAGCATCCTGTTACTCAAGGAACAGGAAAGGCTACCATATCTTATTATTGTAGATAACAAAAGAGCAATTAATATATTTGACATGTGAATTCTCTGATTCAGATATCCTTGAACTTCATAAAAACTTGTTAAAGTAAAATTTTATGAACTCACCTCTAAAAACCTGACTGCAGCCAAAGACTCAGGTGTTAACACCCGGTGAGCTCTTAGGATGTGGAAATCTAGTTTGAAATCTGGGATTGATAATTCAGGTTAACTTCTATTCATTCCAGTTTCCTTTATTCTTAAGACTGTGTTAAAGAGGAATTTGGTTTAGAGAAATTTTGAAGGAGTTTATGACCAATTTTTGAGTGTTTTTGTAGAGTTAGAAGGTGGTCTGTAATGATAAAATGCTTTTCAGTGTTTTTATAATGGAGAAAGAAGACTAAATCCGTGAAAACAGGGAAGGAATCCTGAGCATCTAAAAAGAGAAATTCATTAAAAAACTTTCTGGAATGTCAAAGAAAAAAAGGGTAATGGCTTGCTTTCAAGGTGGCTGGGCTTTTATTTTTCTAAATGAATGAGAATGGATCAAAGGTAATATGTTTATGCAGAAACTCTGAATGAAATTAAATCAGGTATTTTAATGAGAATTTTTAATAGATATCAATTTTTAATCAACTATCCCTGCACTTCATGAGTCATACTGATGCTAGCTTTTTTTCTGTATCATTAGATATCCCATTCTGGAACTTCAATGTTTGTGTACCCTTATTTTTATATCTGTCATGGAGAATCAGGGTTTGCTGTCCTGCTTAGAGTAAGAGAAAATCATAGTTGTCCCATGGAATGCGGAAATGTTTTACTTTTTGGTGTTTAATGACACAGAAACACAGCAAGCAAAACAGTGCTTAAGAAATACTTGAAGTCTTGTACTGACATCTATAAAAGTATGGGATCATTACAGAAGCTTGTGGCAGACTATGTTAGCTGTCTGCAGAAATAGAGCTTAAGAACTAGAAAGTAATTTATTTTTGTGTTCATCTATTGGAGAAGTGCAATAAAGATAGACTGATCATGCTCTTGAGGCATAAAGCAGAGGGAACTGTCACAGAAATCTTGGGAAGAGAGGTCAAGTTACCTACCTGTCTATCTGTATGTATGTATTTGTTTGTGTACACACATTTGTATATGTGTGTGTGTATGTACACCCATGTTTATCTGTGTACTTTTTGTGTAGAGACCAATACATATGTATATTTTATTTCTAAAAAACTCAACAGTTTTCCGGGGCTATATGGGCCACATTGACTTTTATCTTTCTCTTATTAAAGGATACTGTTCTAACAGAGAAGAACGATTCATATGCTTTTGTTATTCAAGTTGTTATGTGCAGTCCTGTAAATCAGCAGTCAGAAGACCATGTACTGTGTTCCAACACTGAAATCTATTCTTTTTGATTTTTTTTTCTTCTTCCAAACTCTGTTTATATGCAAGGTCAGTTCTAGAATATTGTTGGAAATTGCTGTGAAGAAGCTTGTTAAGATGCTGCGGAAAGAAACATGGCTTTGTAGATCTGCTTCGCATTAATGCCACGTTATTTCACAGAACAACCTTTTTCCTGTCAACAGAACCCATGCTTCTGTACTACTTTTAAGTGGCAAAAATAATTTAGCCCTTTAAGAGGGACTGTAAGGACAAAGTCTTTTCTTCCTTCACAAAAAAAAAAAAAATCTTACTTTACAGCAAGAAGCTTACTACAATAGAGTAGAGCATTGCCATGGATGTAAACACGGTAGCACTAGTCCAAGTTTGTGGTAGGTTTTGATAAGAAGGAACTGAGCAGGAGGCTAATTGCTTTTGTCTAAAGTCTTTTCTGCAGTCAAGAGGATACAGAGAATATAGACTCATGATTTGGTATGAAAGTTTGAAGGAAGAAATTTTACCCAAGAGTACAGAAGACATATGCTGCCTTGTACTGGTTTATATCCCTAGGGATTTGTATCTGTTAAAAAAAACTTTGAAAAAAATTATTACTTTTTTTTCTGTCAGTCTAAGTTACTGACTCGTCAGCATGCAGGAGCAGGAAATTATATTTATTTACTAATAAAAAATCCTTCCTTTTTGCTATTGTGTAATCTGATCTTCAAATACTTTCTCTGCAAGTGGAGAGATTTCTCTTCACCCGCTTCTCTTAACAATATTTGGATTATTGATAAATTTCTCTGTGAGGATGCTTGGAAAGTTGCAACTTTTTTTCTTGTAATTTTCATGTAAAGAGTGGTATGGTTGTTGAGGAAAATGTGTATGCCCAGCTGGAGGTATGTGTAACTAGATGGAGCAACAGAAATTGGCCCAATGATTTATATCAGTTTATTGTAGCTAATGGATCAGATGTCTCTTTTGGAACAGCAGTTCAGTAATACTTCTTGTATAAAAATATCTTAACTTCTCTGTCATCTGGACACCCACCCCTACCTTCATCATCATGTAAGTCTGTGATCCCATTGTGGGAGAAAGTCCTCTGTCTTACTGTGGAGGAAATCAAATGCATTGTTTTCTAGTGGGCTATAAATTCAGTGGCAGATAATGAAAATAAACATGTTAACAAAGAAAAAAAAAGTGAGTAAGACTCTTCAAAAGAGGAGGAAAGATGTACTGGATTTTTGTCAAAACCCTTCACCTCTGACTGCTATTCAAGCTTATATGAAGGACATTTTCCAAGCTCTTTCTGAAATGCTGCATTCCTACAATTAAGTAATGTAATTGTGAGCAAATAAAAGTGGAATAATGAAGTAAGAGGAATAAAAAACTAAAAGGCAATACTTTTTGCTTAAGCTTAAGATAGAAATTTTGATCAAGTAAAACTTATTTTTTGCACCTAATTGTGTAACATTGAGTCAGAATATGTTTGTTATGCTGGAATATAGGAGAAGGACTATAACCTCCCTCTTAGGGTAAGGCTATATAAAGAAAAAAGGAATGGTTGTCATCTGTAATGATGTCTGTAAAGTAGAGCGGTCAAAAAAAGTTCTTACATCATTATTAAAAGAACAGAAATGTCTCAATATAGAAAGGCCCTTTGCAATGCAGCTGCCCTATCTTAGGATTCCTATTGAAGTAATTGATTTTTAAAAAAAATCTTTCATGCTAGGACTCATTGTAAGCTTTCATGTAGCATCCTCATTTATTTCAGATTCAATTCTTCAAAAGAGCAGAAGGGATCAAGGGAATCATTTTCAGCTGAATTTTGGTGGAAAGTGGATGTATAGTTTCCTGAATGCTTTGCAAATTATAACTTTAAACCTTTTTACAAAGGAAACTGTGAAATGGCCTTTAGGTGGAACCTTCCTAACCATGTCTAATTAGTTGGGGAAAGTTTAATAGAAACCATTAATGATGGTGCTGCCTGTGAAATTCTCCATAAAATAAATCATAATTTTCAGTTAATATTAATGTCTCGTTTTATATAAATAGAAATATTGTCATATATATACTACCTCGATTTTTCTTATACATATTATTTTATTTAATATGAAATAAGATGTCTGGAATAAAGAAACCTAGATTGGTCTTCTGTTCAAGTCTGCAACAATCATGATATTTAGAATCAGTAGCACAGATCTAAATTGATCTATGCACTCACAACTCAGCTTGACATAAGAGATGGTTTACAAAGAAGTGCCAAGAGAGAGGTTCAGACACACCCAAAATACAGTGCAGAACCACAATATATACCTAAGGACAGCTCTGACTAACCTAAGGTGATGGCATACAAGCTTGAAGACCATTAAGATTTTTTTCCTCTAGATTTCTTCAACTGATACTGAAAAAGTACTGCTGGGTGCATATCACTTTCCTCATTTTTATTGAAAAAACACAGATTTTGAAATTTTTTATGTAGAAAGTTGCACCCGGGTGGGATGGAGTGGACTACCAGTGTCTTCTGTGCTTTATCGTGTATCAGATGGAAACATCCAGCTCCCTAAAGTTACAACAAATTGTGTGTGCTTTTATTTTCTGACAGATGGTCAACTGGTTTAGATGTGCGATAGAAGATCTAGAGCACTGTCCCTTGAAGGTACAGATTGCAGAGTGTTAATAAGATGTTGGTATGGGGAAAGGTGTCCTGAGTTGTGCAGTTCCTGAATGGCAACAGGGCAGGATGCAGAATGGTCACATCAAATGTATCTAATGTGGATGCATTTTCCTTTTCCCTGTGAGCTTTCTTATCCAGAATGGAAAACTATAGTATTTTATTGTATGAAATGTTTCAATCCTTCTAATATTTTATGAAGAATTTATTTCACTAGGTTAGGAATTCCTTTTCAACAAATTAGAATCTAAAATTAGTTTAATCAAGAACAATGTAAGGAAAGGAGTAGGATTGTTCCACCTGGAAGGGACAATACCAAGGGGAAATCATAGAGAAGCTGAAGAGGGTACAATGAATTGTTTACTACCTCTTCTACTATTAAGCATGTAGCATGGGGCTCCTAGTGTCATGTCCAACGTAAATACACTCCCCTGCCCAGACCCCAGCTGCGTTATTCCTGAAGTTTACAGTTAAACTTTAAAGCTCTGACTACTTCCCTCCTCTTTTTTCCATTTTTGTGGCTTGCAGGACTGGTAAAAATGCCTTTGTTCTCAGCTGTATAAAGCAGAGTCTTTTGCTAAGCAATACAAAAGACGACAACTGTGCCTTTTAAATTAATGAAAGACAAAAACGAGGAAAAAAAAAAAGACACACCAAAAATGTAGTTAACTGTAGGCAAAACAACTGAGAAAAAAAAGAAAGAGAAGTTCTATAGCCGAAAACAAGCTAAGAAAACATATTACCAAAACAACTGGTTGCTTTTGCTCTCTGTTGGGATTGACATCTGGATTCATTCCCTTTCAGAACTATACATTCATACAGATTTCAACTAGCATGTATACAGAGATGTTCCTTTCTTTGAGATGCCCTCCTCTTCACTCCGCTCAAACGGGAAATACTGCCTCTCATTTTGGAAACCCTTCATTTTTATATTGCAGAAGGTTAAAAGGTCTGAGAAAGTCTTCCATCGTGGTGTTCTCATTCTCTCTGAATAGAAAATTAAAGTATAAGATTCTCCATGGTCACGGTTTTTCCAGTTCTTGAATTGCTTTTGCATGGTTTTGGAAAGGCTGGAATGGGTGTCTATTACAATTTTTCACCTGTGCGCATGGAGAAGCCTAAGTGATCACTGTAAAAATAATGTGACCAACTGCATGCTGAGAACATAGATGAAGGGTGTTTTAGGACAATAAAGAAATTTTTTGTTGTGATTAAATCAGGAGAATGTAATGGCAATCTGTAGATGTGGAAGAAATAATTTTCATATGGAGAAATTTATGAAAAGAAGCAGACAGAGTTAATGCTGAATCATGTCATATCTGGTGTAATTTCCTGTCTTGCTTTTCCCTTGTGAGTACTGATATGGTAAAATTTGCCCTGAGGGCTGTTCACACAAGGCTTGCAAATACAGTCCTTAAAAATATCCTTGCATAAATAGCAGAAGCGTCTGTTTAATAGGAGCTTTATAATTTAGAACTTCTTAGTTTATGTGTCGTTTATAGTTTTTAAGTCCTCAAAGATGGCAGATAGTTTTCAACTTAATGAGCCTCATTATATCAGCTTTATATAGTAAAAAGGCCTATAAAGGCAAGAAAGTATCAATAAGTACATTTTACATCATGTTAACAGCTGTATTGGGACAGAGTGTAAAAAAAGATGGTCTAGGTGGTTAGAAGAAATGTAGGAAAGGATAGGTTATAGAAGTACATGGAAGGGGTTTTTAAATAAAAAAAAAAATATATAATAGTAAATATTATTAATTCTGTTGGATTGCTCTGGTATTGGAAGATAGTTTATAACTTATTTCTTGAGTTCGAGGGAACTTTTTTCCTCTGTGGATTACAAGCTAGTTTATTGGCTTTATATAAATTAGCCATCTATTTTTTGACAATGGGGTGGAGAGAAGAAATCATTATACTAAAAAAGTAGCAAATTCAGAGACTGTCATAATCCAGACTCATTGAAGAAACTTAAAATACTGAATGAAAGGCAAGTATTCTATTTAATGCAGTGATAGAACTTTGAATTCTAAACACAAGTGAACTTAGTTTAGCACAGTCATACTTTTCTTGTAATCCACAACCTTGTGAAATTTAATTTCAGTTGTGAGTGTAAATTAAAAAAAAAATGTAATCCTTTGTTTCATCTACATGGTTTGAATGGAAATTGTCTAAAATATTTGCCATGTTTAAGAAGTGTGATTAGTTTTTCTGACTCTTCCATAGAAAGAAATTAATTCAGTGTAATTTGCTTTTTGATTGGTATTGTATGATACAATACTGCAAGGAGCATTATGCTATTTAATGTCATGGGTTTTTATTTTCCCCTGCAATTATCTCTCTTTCACAGTTTCTGTTTATTCTGTACTAGAGAGCTACAGCAGTGCACTTCTGTGTATGGAACAAGTCAGCTGCTGTAGATGTTTGTTTAATACCAATGCAGTAATCTGAAAGGTTTGTTAGTTTCCCCCTGAGATCTTGCCGCTGGGCAAGGGAGGAAATTGTCCTGCTCTGCTCTGCACTGGAGTGGCCTCACCTTAAATGTAGTACGTAGTTTTGGGTGCCACAATATAAAAAAGACATTAAGCTATTAGAGAGCGTCCACAGGAGGGCCACAAGGATGGTGAAGGGTTTGGAGGGGAAGCCTTATGAGAAGCAGATGAGGTCATTTGGTTTGCTCAGCCTGGAGAAGAGGAAATTGAAGGGAGACCTCATTGCAGTCTTCAGCATCCTCACGAGGGGAAATTGAGGGGCAGGTACTGATCCCTTCACTCTTGTGACCAGTGACAGGACTTGAGGAAATTGCCTGAAGTTGAGCCAGGGGAGGTTTAGGTTGGATATGCTAAAGGAAAAGGTTTTTCATCCAGAGGGTGGGTGGGCACTGAACAGGCTCCCCAGGAAAGTGGTCACAGCACCAAGCCTGACAGAGTTCAAGAAGTGTTTGGACGATGTTCTCAGGCACATGGTGTGACTCTCGGGGTGTCCTGTGTAGGATCAGGAGTTGGATCTGATGGTCCTGGTGGGTCCATTCCAGTTCTGCATATTGGATGATTACTTCTTCTAATACGCCCACTTTTATTCAAGCATTAGAAAAGCCTAGAAAAACTTTATGGGAACTAAACTAAACTTTTTTCTGTCATGCTACTACTCCTTTACATAAATGGAAATTCAGTGGTTCCAGTGGGAAAAAATCATTTGCTTTGATATGCCAGTTTTGCTTCAGAACAAATAGCTGCAATTGTTTAAAAAATTAATGCTTTAAAAGAAAAACAAAGGAAAATTTTAAACAGTCCCTGAAGGCACATGACATGAAAGACTTCTACAAATAGCAGAAGTATCTGCTACTGATACATCAAAACCTTATTGGCTTGAATCTTCTTTTGTTTTTCTAACTACCATTGGGCTTCAGTGTACTGCGTTTAGCTGTTATTTGAAAAATCTTCACCTTGTACTAGTTTCGGGTGTATTAATCATCATCCTGTTTTTCGGCTTTTTACCATGCAGTGACTTAGTGATGTTTAGATTACTTTGGCTTGAAGATGAGTAATGAAAAATTAAAGGGGCAAAATAAATGTGTGCTTAGTTAAATTGCACCTGTTACTAGAATGAAGATATTTTTTGTCTTTGTACAGTTGGACTCTAACAAAATATGACAAAGTGTATTCAATTAAGTGGTGCCCCACAGAGTCAATCTAAGGCTACCAACAATTTATATCTTTACCAAAGATATTGGAAAAATTATAATTGCTGTTAGGATAAAGTTTGTTTCTTTGTTTCTTTTAATTTGGAACAGCATAGATTTATTTAGACACTAATCAAATAGTGCTGATGTCGTGGTTTAGCTTAAGGTCCACTCACTCAGCCACTTGCTCACGCTCTCCCAGTGGCATGTGAGAGACAATTCTAAAAGTGACAAAACTCACGGGTTTAGATAAAGACAGTTTAATAGGTAAAAACAAAAGCCACACACACAAGTAAAGCAAAGCAAAGAATTAATTCACCCTTTCCTGTGGGCAGGCAGAGGTTCAGCCATTCCCAGGAGAGCTGGGCCCCATCACGCCTAACACTGACTTAGGAAGTCAAATGTCATCACTCCAAATATCCCTCCCATTCCTCATTTTCCCCCATTTTACATGCTGAGCATGATGCCATAGGGTATGGAATGTCCCTTTGGTCAGTCAGGGTCAGCTGTCCCTCTGCGACCCCTCCCAGCTCCCTGTGCCCCCCGCTTCTCCTCACTGGTGGAGTGGGTGAGGAGCAGAAAATGTCTTGGCTCTAAGTGCTGCTCAGCAATAGCTAAAACATCCCTGTGTTATCAACATTGTTTCCAGCACAAATCCAAAACCTACCCCCATACCAGTTACTGTGAAGAAAATTAATTCCATCCAGCACAAAGCCAGGACAGCTGGCACATCTATCAGGCACAGCTGCGGAGATAAGTCACAAACAGCATCAAGTCCAGTGGAACAGAAACTTTTGCAGTGACAATGTTTTGCACCTTCACTCCCTCAATTTTTCTTCTTTTGCTTGAAAAGAAAAAAAGCAAAAAGACAAAGTATAAACTGCCTTCCAATTCCAAAGTTAATTTTGCTAGATTGCTAAATGTTGCTTGCATCAAGAACCAAAATAAGCCGAAGAATGCATTGCTTACTCGGGATTTTTCTTGGTCTCCCAAACTGGGCCTGTTTTTAATTTAAAGCTCTACAGTTCCAATCAAAGGTGTGACTTTTTTTTTTAATTTTGTGAATTTAGTTAAACAGTTTTTCTCAGCAAAATGTCATTAATCTAAAAATTGCTGAAAGATCTAATGTAAAATCTAAACCAAGTGTATAAATTGCAGTAACCATCTACCTTACCCCAGAAGATTAGGTATATGAACAAATTCTACCTTAGGTTTTCTATTTCGTATCTTCTGTGATGTAGATTCCGCAGCAACATATAGCATTGTAGAACCAATTTCTGAACTTCAGGATGCAGAAAAACAACTACTACTTACGTTTATTCACTAGTTTTTAGTGGTTCCAAACTCTGGAAATCACTCAATGGGAGACAGTGTTTGGTTTTGCAGCTTGGTGGTTGACCTCTTTCTGTTGATTACTACATATTTAGCCTTTTTATTCCTATGTGTAAGAAGTGTTTACAGTGTACTCTAGAACTTGAAGTCCTTAATAAGATTTAATATTTCATGATTTATTTTTATTTTCACAGGGATAACACTCTACAGCCAACCATATGGAGGAGCCTTGCTGGATGAGGACAAAATGTGAGCAAACTCTTAAAATGTTTAACAGCAGCAATCAGCAGACAATTGAAACTATCAATTAAATAAGAATATATGTTTCCTGGAATAGATGCTGTGAATTGATAGACACAATTCAGTTCTACTAAGTGAAGCATTTTTTAGTGTGGAATGTCTGTCAAGTCCACCATTTATACCAAAAACGGTTGCAGTATTTTGTAAAGAAAAATACTGAATTTATGCTGATTGTGTCATAACAGTTTTAAACAGGGTAACTGCTTCAAATAATTGTCAAGGGTTTAAATTTTAGTTTTCTGTAAAGGGGAAATATTTGCATAAGCTTCACTTTACAACTCAGACACATGCTGTGCTCTGTAACTCACCTATAGTTTTGTAAATTAACGCATCTCATTCCTGTTCTTCAGATGTTGACAGTGTAGAGACATTGTGTCCCTGCTCATTGCAGGGTCTTGGAACTAGACAATCTTTAAGGTTCCTTCCAACTCAAACCATTCTGTGATTCTATGGTATTTGCAATCAGGATTAAGGTCCTAATGAATAGTGTTTTTGTAAGAAGTTGGCCTAAAAAATGCTAGCATTTGAGGGGTTTTTCCCCACTGTGTTTTCATTACACTATTTTGCTTTTTACCTCAGAATGGAGAATGTTCGTCAGTGTGGGGTAGCACTGTGTATCATGCTGGGTTTCTCTATCCTTACTGCATCTATTGGAAGTGCCGTGGTGAAAGACAGAGTATCTGGGACAAAACGCTTGCAACACATCACAGGCCTGGGTTACAAAACTTACTGGCTTGCTAACTTCTGCTGTGATATGGTATGTACTACGTGGGGCAGCATAAGGTGTAAATTTTAGGCTAGTTTGGCATAAATGAACAAAAGGAGATATCGTCACAAGATGAGTAAGATTTGAATTACGCAGACATTTGAATAGCTGACATGCTAACAAACATTAAGGCACCATTCCTACTTTAATCCAGGGTGGGGATTGTGTTCCCTGCTTCCCAAAGCGGAATTTGTAAATGATTTGCTAGCTTTAGCTATGTACACTATTTTACAAATAAAAGGAAGTTGGCTAATCAGCCTAGACGGAGAGAATCTTCCACACAGCAGCTCATAGCAGGAATTTCCATGCTTTGAATTTTGCCATGCACTGGCAAAACCTTTCAAGTTAGTGGAGAAAACTGAAAATACTTGTCAGCTACTTTAAGGGATAATTATGTTATGTGTTGTTGTGGGTAATATGAGATACTTATAATTGGTACCCTTTATTTGTGGCAAGAACTGGAACAGAGAGAGCAAGGAAGTGGTGGAGTCACCATCCCTGGAGGTATTTAAAAGACATGTAGATATGACACTGAGAGACATGGTTTAGTGGTGGCCTTGGCGGTGCTGGATTAATGGTTGGACCTGATGTTCTTAAGGTCCTTTCCAACTTTTAGGTCGGATTCTATGACACCCTGGGCAGGAACAGAAATTTTTGGAACACTCTGTTTTCGTTTAGACTATTCTAATTCTAAAACATTAGATCTTCACCCATCCATGTTTGAAATCAGAATTTTCACACTTGAGCAATCTTGAGGCAAGAGCACATTTTTCAAAATGTTATTTACTTGGCCAGTCAATCTTGGTACTTCTTTTTGCTGCTGCTCCAGATAAGAAGTCTTGGTTAAAAACTTAGTCCTTCATCATTCAGTTTCTCCTTGTAAGCAAAGTCAACTCCTCATTATTTTCTGCCAATCTCTCAAAATGTTCTCACAAATTCAACACAGTACTGCATGATCAATCATGATCTGGGAAAGAACAGACACTGCTTTAAATGCTAATTGTGCTGCAGATCATTTCGGGACACTGAACACATGAATATATGAACTGTCAAATTTTAAATCCCTCTACGTATTTTAAGCAGTACAGGCTGTGTCCTGTATTACTGGTAGCAGAATCTTTACTAGGCCTACGGACTATTTGATTTATGAAATTGCTCTCATGAGAATCACGCTGTTCTTACTGTATTTATAGGCATGAATGGTATTCATTACTATGTTCAACAAATGGAAAAAGTGTAAGTGCTAAGAAAATTTAAAGAGAAATAGAGACATTTTGTTCAGATTAAGCTTGTGTCACTAGAGGGGCAAAATTAAAGTTGTTTTGTTGTACATGCTTGACTTCTGTAATACACCACGATTTCAGGGTAAGATTTCCAATAGAATTTGATTTTAAAGTTATTTATTTATTTCTAGGCAGAAGGCCTAGCTTTGTTGAAACATACTGGGAATCAAATGCTTTGTGACTTGTCTACAATA
This sequence comes from Edolisoma coerulescens, assembly GCA_013397115.1. Taxonomy (NCBI): domain Eukaryota; kingdom Metazoa; phylum Chordata; class Aves; order Passeriformes; family Campephagidae; genus Edolisoma; species Edolisoma coerulescens. Next base: position 596,299 of record VWZW01000832.1, on the reverse strand, counting down.
TTTTTAACAGCTTCAGGATAACTGAAACATAAATCTGTGGGTGGTATGTTATGATGTTTGTATATGGCAAAGAAAATGTGCACTGTGAATAAGATGAGAACATTGCATCCATCTACATTTTACTCCATTGCTGTTCTACTAAAAAAAATGTATGTTTTCCCAATAGCAAAGAGGTGATGGCCTCTGGTTTCATTTGGAACAGGGTTTCATTTTACTTCATTATGAAAGTCTAATTTTGCCAGAATGTTGTTCTTCTACAATGAATATTTATCTAGACCTTGATTTGTTGCCTCTATTGCAGTTGTATCTCAGAATCTCAGTTATATTAGGATAAAGCTAAATATTACATAAGCATAAATGGAGGCAGTCAGTGCCCTAATGAGCTCAGGTTCAGTGCACAGAGTAGGCAGACACTGAAAATGGGGCTGAACACAGGTTTTCACATCCTGACATTGCTATTTGCAAGCAGAACCCCTCTCTCTTGAATACTTGGATATAAATCCCCTGTACCACTCCCACCCTGCCACCCTCAAGGGTTTGGTTGCCACAGAGAAACTGCTTTCCCTGTTGCATAATGGCTGTAATGCTTTTACATACTGTGTCCATTCCTGATTAAAGATGTCATTTGCTTCATCAGCACACATGGTCCTTCATTAAAATCTCTGTTAAAATTGCATCCTTATTATTCTCCTATGAATGAAGCACCAGTCAGTGAAACTGCTATTTCTGAAACCAAGCCTCTGTATTCACAGTGTAATTTGATGTTTTGGAGCAATGGCCCCACATGGACTCATTATCTGGAAGAGTTAGCTTGTTAAATGGATGTATTGGAAAGGTCAATAGAAATAGGATTATGGGGATATTCTGTACTCAGATTTTATCTTGTCAGGCTATTTCATGTGTAGGGGGTAGTTTCACAGCAAGAATAGACTCAAATCTCCAAACTCTTCCTATTTCTTCCTAATTTATAGTATAATTGTATTGCAAGCATGGAAAAGTTAATTTAAAACCCTTTAATGAAAATTAGATAAGACCAGTAAGAGACGCCCACCTGCTCAAAGTTTTTTTTTCTTCTGTTTCTAGCTTTTTTACATGGTTCCAGTTACCCTGTGTGTTGGCGTTATTAGTGCCTTCCAGCTATCAGCCTTCACTTTCCGAAAGAACTTGGCAGCTACTCTTCTCCTGCTGATACTCTTCGGGTATGTGACTGGAAATGCTACTATGGAATTACAGATTCTAAGAAACAAATATAAATCTTTAGATGTAGTTTGCACCTGCTGCTGGATGCATGGTTTTCTGTCTTTGTAAACAATTATGATTCAGCAAAATGCAATGAGAAAACAGGCTGAAACTTGAGTTTGAAATTTAAACACAAAAAGTGGAGGGAGATTTACTCACACGTTAAAAAAAACCAAAAAAACCAAAAAATAACAGTAGTTTGCTGTTAGAAATTGTTTGTATCTTATCTTCCAGAAAATGAGGGAATATTAACATAGGTCAGAATTTCAGGGCTTAGCTGTGCAGAATATCATCAAGAAGGTAAGAAACAGCTTTTATTACAGCTCTAACCATTTTCTGTAATTCTACATAGCTCCAGGAGTTTACGATGAGAAGTCTGTCCAATGTGAAGCACTGGGCTGGTCAGAGATTTGTCTCCAAATAGTACTGCAAGAAAGTTCTACCATGCTACTCTCTTGCTTAGCTTCACAGGAAAAAAAAAAAGGAAAAAAACCCAAGCAAAAAACCAACCCTCTTATAGAAGGTTAAAATAGCTGGTTAAACAGAGCATTGACACCTCTATAAAAATAAGTCTGTTGAGCCCTGGGACCAATCAAATTAATAGTGTATTCTGTTCCTTTAACTCTTCCCATGTGCTGTCTAAGGTAATGTGAGAAATGCTGAAGATGAATTGTTAAAGGAAAAGGCTTCTGAAAAGTTCATTCCTTATTTCAAGCAACTTATTGCTGCTACCCTTGTAGGGGAGAATGCATATCTTACATGACCGATGTTTAGCTGCTTCATGACAGAATGATAGGGAAAGAAAGAAGAAAGGACCTTCTGCAAGATCAGGACATGTTCTATTCCAGGAAGAGTCTCAGATAAATCCATCAAAAAAACCCCCCCAATTTACTATATTGCACCTTGAAACTGTTGTCAAGGTTTTGTGCCTTCAGCAACTCATTTTTTTTGAAAACTGTTTAGGTACCCTCAAAGGTATGTTTTCTGGATGTTTTCTTGAAAATTCTAGCCTAAGTTTTTTCAGAACCATACTTCATAATTCTCCTTCATCAAATGCCTTTTGCAAGCCAAAACAAGCCAAGTCCTCTCTTGTAAAACCTTCCAAATTCCTTGGATAATTCTATTTATCAGTTTTCTTTATAACTCCAGTTTGAGCTCATCTTTCCTGGACATGAATGGCCAAAGTAGTATGAAATATTCTAGAGGTCATAATGCCAGGATGTTTTAAATAACTTGTATGAAACATCCAAAATTCATAATTTTCTCTTTTCTCTATCACTCTCACTTCCTTTCTTGTGCACTTCCATCAAGTGATTCCTTCAAGTTAAAGGCACAGATTCTAACCAGTCTTAGTGCAAATATTTCACACTATGAAAACTCACACTGTTTTCTTTTTTTTACCTTTACAACCATTGAATCCTTCTTATGATCCAGTTGCTGTCATCCTAGTGAGGCATAGGTATCTATAGAAATCTTAGCCAAGCAGCAACTGAAGCACACAGTACAGATCTGTCTGTCTACTGAAGTCATGTCAGGTTTTTTCTGGTGTGCTATGGGCTTTGGCCCTGCCCACAGTGTACTATCAAATGCCAGTTATGCTGGCATTGTTTTAACCAAAATGTTGAGTTAAACTTTGAGTATTTCAGAGAAAAAAAAGTCATTGACTGAAAAGCTGGACTGTCTTATTTTGTTGACTGCAGATGCAACTTAATAAACTCAATATAATCCCTCCTGTACTGTTCAGCTTTGGCTGACATAACAGATGTTGCAGTGATTTTTAACAAGAAAATCTATGTATTCAATGTGTATTAACATATATTAAAGATCCAATTGCGGTCTGTGTAAGTTTAACATGTCTCAAGGACACTGATAAACTTCAGAGTTGCCAGTCTTCCTAATCTACCCTTTATTCAGCCTAGCTACACTGTAAATGTGATGAAGCCTACTGTGGCCTTTTTTTTCTTCCCCAGTACTGTGCATGTAATCCTCATTCATCTGCATTCCATTGTCATCTGCATTTTTTTCCTTTTAAAACGTTTTTTCTCTTCCGGGTACACTCATGCAGATTTTCTGATCTAGAATAAAGACAAAAATAGCCCCGTTATATAAAAAAGTAAAAGAAAAGAGAGTGTGCTTGAAAGAATAATCAAGTTTCTTAGTGTGCTACTTTAAAAGTGATTCCCTTTAAAAATATAACGGTCTCTTAACTAAACTACATTTTTTTCTCTTTTAGATGATTGCAGAGGGGTTTCCTAGTCCAAATGCTTAAGCAGTTTTGTCCAAAATGTTCTGTCTTTTTTACTTAGAAAATACTAAATTGCAGCTGCAGATGAAGGAAAAGAAAGAGGATAGAAATATAGGTGTGACTGGCTGCTACTTTAAAGGCTTCATTTGAACATCATATAACTTTAGTATTCTGAAAGTCTTACTCATTTCTTAGCAGCTATAAGCAAACAAATCAAATTTTGCTTTCATTTACAGCAGAGTAGCAGCACTGTAAATCATGTTTCTTTGCTGAGCTGTTTCCAAGGATGCACTTGTATTTATGATATTGTAATTCTGAGAACAGTGATTTTGGTATGTGCATGAAGGGAAGAAAAGATTGTGTGATTAACAGGGTGCTGAAAAGTATAGTGTGATCTTGAATACTTAAAATCTTCACTTGAGACCCAAACATTGAGTCATTTAACCTTTATCTTCCTGTAAACTGAGGATAACATCATTATTGCTTCCCAGCAGGGTTTGCAAGTTTGTTTTGTAAGGTAAAAGATTTTGGCATTCTCCAATCCAAAAAGATGAAGTACAGAATACTGAATTCAAAAGGGACTTCTATGACTTGTAATCTGAACTACACTTTAAGGCGGTGAAGACATGAATTCACAGGTTTTCGGCTAGTTGCTCTTGCATTGAGCTCACCATTAAACCAGTTATACATATTAATATTATATAAGAAGTGTTTATATATACACTGCATATATACTTATAATTGTGCAATAGTGCATGCTGATACCTCTGTTCCTGCAGTCTGTATACTGCTTATTTGATAGATACGTCTTGCGCTATGTTGAATGGAAAACAAATTTTCTTTACATAACATGCATGCTCCAAATGCTCAGGCCTTGTTTTAGTCTTTATAAACATCTCTTAGTAAAACTTGTGAGTGCTCTGTTCTGGATAGGCATCATTTGACTTGTCAAAATGGAGGGTGCCTTCCTCCTTCCTTTAAAGATTCTCATTGAAGGTGATATAGCCATGGACATGCTGTCTTATCCTCATTGTGCTATGCACTCATTTCTGATAGCTATTACTCTACTAACTGACAACCCGGTTTAGGTAATAACATGGTCTGTAGGATTTTTCAGTTCTCATGTATCACTGGCACAAATATTAGTTCCAGTTCAAGGATCATTGGTTTTTTTCTTCTTTTTCTTTCTCTTTCTTTGCTCACTACCTCCTTCTTCTTTTTTTCTTTTCTTTCTTTCTATGAAAGTGTCTCAGAAAAGATAATTGCTCAGCATTCATGATTTAAGCTTTAAATATTTGGCTTTAATTCTATCTCTGTGTAAGAGTCTTGATGAGGTGAATGGGTTTGCAATCATTCAGAAATCAGGATTGCGAGCTGTCTGGAACAGTTAAAGTAAATATCTGCAGCTGATATAGGCAAAAATGGATCACATCCACGTATAACATGGCAGTAAATATGTGTACATCTATGGAAGTATAAGATAATTTGTTAAAGAACACATATCCCAAATTTGTCCTTCTTTTAAATCAATTGTTCAGAAGAGTTGTTTGTCTATCTTAAAAATAAGGACCAATAATTGTGGTTTTTTTCCAGTGTGATAACTGACTTTTTTGGGGGTGAGTGGAGCTTGTGAGGCAAAAACATAACTTATTTGTGACAGTTTTGTTTCTTTTAACTTTCAGATATGCAACTTTACCTTGGATGTACCTTGCATCCAGATTCTTCTCAAGTTCAGATGTAGCTTTTATTTCTTACATCTCCTTAAATTTTGTGTTTGGCCTGTGTACCATGCTGGTGACCCTCTTACCTCGCTTGTTAGCTATTATTTCCAAAGTGCAGGTCAGTATAAAACCTTTGGTTTATCTATTTCATAAATGAGATGTATACACACACATACATGCATGTATATATTTGAGAAAGTATATATGCATGTTTATATATTTGTACAGATAAGATTTTTCCAGAAGAAAAACATATGGTTTTTAAACATTCATGATTTTTCTGTCCTAGAATATACTGTATTGACTGTTACCATCTTGAATTTTAACTTCTCTATAACCTAAAAAAGCATGCTGTAATAATGGGAAAACAGTGTTAATTGAAACTTTGACATTTTCTAGACCATTAAGTTGTAATTGGCACATAATGGGAGCTGTTCTGGTCCATTAAATAGATTATAGGCACTGTAAAATGTGTTTGAATAATATTGACATAAGAGATAAGCTGCATATTCCTAGGATCACTAATGCACTGTATGAATAGTAATTCATACAGTGCATTCTCACTCCATGTATGTAATTTTAATTAGTCATAATGGTATTTAAACAACTTGATGGAGAGGAGTTCCAGAATGACTATGACTCTCCATTCATGTACAGGTCAAAAACTTTATGTTTGAAGTCAAATCTGGATTATGTGTCATGCAGGTGTGTAAGCAGATTCAGTATTCACTTGGGTTTAAATTGGTGATTTAGATTTGATAGTATTCAAATATTAAAATGTTAAGGAAATAGACGGATCATGGCTACATGTGCTTTGAAACCATCTGTGAATTTCAACTAAGATTAGAATGCCATGGCTGTAGGAAGTCTAAAATGCAGTATGATATGAATCCTGTCCCCAAAATAGTTCACAATATGCACTTTAGAATTCAGTTTACCGTGAGTGAGATTTGAATGCTGTATCCAGTTTTGCAAGTGTTCTCATTAGGCTGTTGGAGAAAACTAATTTTTTCCCTTTTTTTTTTACTCTCCTCCCTCCTTGCTGCATACAGAGTTTTCAGAACATCTACAATATCCTCAAATGGGCATTTATCATATTTCCACAGTTCTGCCTAGGCCAGGGTTTAATAGAGCTTTCATATAATCAGATCAAGTTCGACCTGACCAGGAACTTTGGAATAGATTCTTATGTGAGCCCTTTTGAGATGGATTTCCTGGGCTGGATTTTTGTGGAAATGGCCCTTCAGGGAACACTGCTACTTCTTTTACGTCTTTTCCTTCATTGGGATCTCCTCCAGAAACCAAGGTGTGTTATAATTTGTATTCTGCCAGAATGCACACTGAACTAATTTTTACATTAAGAAAATGGTGTGTTCCTTTGAACACCGGAAGATAAATACTTCTGATAACGTGGTGTACCTGAATTAATGCAGACTACAGAAAAAATACAAGTAGTTGTTTTTCCTTTGAATTCTAAAGAGAATTTATCACCATGTGCTAAGGCATTACAGCCAGGAAAATTGTTATGGAGCGCAGCAATGACCACTTTGCCATGTATCACTTATTATCACCTTCTGTTGTAGGGGTCATTGCTCAGCTAACAGCACAGACAGCCCTTCAGAAGATGTTGATGTAGAAATGGAGCGACAGCGCCTCTTTGGTGGAAGAACTGGTAATGATGTCCTACTTCTGTACAACCTCAGGAAGTGTTATGGAGGTTTCAGTAAGAAGAACACAGCTGTGGAAAACATAAGCTTGGGCATACCAAGGGGAGAGGTAAAGGGGTCTTTCTTTTTCCCCTTTTATAAAGTAACACTTTATTTTGAGCAATTGTTGAGAAATACTCAGTGTGTCTATGGTGAAAGATCTGCAGATAGCAGCAGAAAAGTTTCAGTTGTAGTAATTTCTGAAAATCAATAACTTGATAAAAGCAGAAACTCTGGTGGTGCTGAAGAAACAACTGTTCATTTATTTTTTGGGTTAAACATTCATCAGAGTCCTAATTGTTTTACTTCTTGCTTGTCTTTACCAGGTTACTGTATTATAGGCTAACATAAAAAGCAAGTAAGGTAGGATAGCAGCTTAGTGTTTAAAGAGAAAACAGAAAACTCAATAGCAAACTAAGGACTGAATCCTGAATTTGTCACCACAGCACACTTTTAGTTCCCATGCTGAAATCATCACAGTACACTTGAATATAGCATATACAAATAAACTGTTTCAATAAATTGAAATCTAGTGCTGAACAAATTTGTGATGGTGTTCGGGGTTTTTTTTTTCATTATTTTGATGGTTTGGGGAATTACAGATATTAATTTCTAAACTACTCAGAAAGAAAAGACTTTTCTTGGTTGCTAATAAAAAATTGGAAGACCTGAGAAACTTGCTCATGGCAGCACAGGTCCAATGATGTCCTCCTACTTGCTGATCAGCTGTTGGGCAACTGAGGTAACCAGGAGGATATTATTGCTGATAAAAGCCTATCTATCAATTAGAATGTTAATGAAAAAGGTATTTCAAAATCATAAAGGGCTATGTGTGGACTTAATATGAATCCTATCCTAGCTTAAGCATAAGGGTATTGCAGCTAGGGGCCTGAAATAAACGTTCAAAATGAGTGTGTCTCTTGGATGTTTGGTGTTCACTTGCAGAGAGCGAAGCAGCTCATGAGAAGCTGGGAAATATTGACTCTATGGACTGATAGCCAGGGTTTGGAAGCAGGACCTAAAACCCTCCTGTACAAATGTAGCATTTACTAATAATATGGATAAATAATGAATTTAATTGTTGGGCAGGGTTTTAAGTGGAGGGCTAGAATCCTAAATAAGTCACTTTCAGTAATTAGGGGGTAATCAAAATATGGTATATACGGGTTTTTAAAACTTATTTTCTGTGCAAAAGGGAATTTGCACACACTTTATATCCATATGCAGTTTCTTACAGACATGTGATAGGAAATGTGGAAAGGGGAGAAATTTGAAGGGGTAATATTTCTTGTTTTTTTCAGTATAGCATATTGATTGCCTTTTTTTTATATATATATATATATCTCTCTCTATATATATATATCTATCTCTGATAGTGTTTTGGACTCCTTGGAACAAATGGAGCTGGGAAAAGCACAACATTTAAGATGCTGACTGGAGATATCATCCCATCTGCAGGACGTGCTGTTATCAGGACTCCTACTGGGTAAATAACACAGGGTTTGATCAGAATAGTGCTAATTGATAATGCACATGATCAAAGACTCAGCACGTCTTCAGTCCTTTATACTGTACTCTAGGGACCTATTTTGTTCCCTTTTAAATGTATATTGCTTCGTTGCTGTTAAGTCTCTGTGGAAAAGCATTTTAGCATTATTTAATTCTGTTTGACAGCTCTGTTAATTGAGAATAAATTTATCTGGTAGCAAAAGAGAAACTCTAAGAAGACTTAACATACAGACTTTTAAAACTTTTTAAAAAATCTTAACATATGTTAAGATGAATGGACATATATCCCCTGTACTAGTACAGCACTGAAAGTTTTCCAGACTTAGGCAGATGAACAGTGCTTCAAGTGGATAATTTCAAAATATTTTCTTACACTTATGTACTTCAGAGTCATTAATTAATTACTTGATCGATATGCTATGTAATTAGGATAAGAGGTAGTGTTGGTGAGATTTATCATTCTGATGGAGTGATGAATATATAATGGACTTTGGGCTAGATGTAACCAATACTTTTCATTTTTCCCAGCAAAACTGGAGGGGAAGTAAAGCTATTTTTTTTAGTCAGTAGTAAATATATGTATACACATGTATAAATGGATTCTGGGCTCTTCTCTTTTCCTATATGATGTAGACTTCAAAATATTTTTTTGGACAAGGACAGGTCAAGAGTTTAATTAAGAAATTTTTAAAGGAAGAATTTTTGAATTTTCAAAATGGCAACTTACATTTTGTTGATTTAGAAATGAAATTCTTTCATAGGTCAGTATTTCTTCAGTTCTTTACAGAGATAATGATTATCAGATTTAACTTCAAAGAATAAGTAGTGTTAGTCATTGCAAAATTCAGTTTTCCGGAAAATTTGCACTTTTGAAATTGAAAATATCACCACTATCAAACATAATTTTACCTCAGTGTGTTTTTTCATTATCTTTCATAGCAAACCATAAAAAAATTTTAATCATAAAGCAGGAATGATTTAAAAAAAACAAACAGATTTTGGAAAAATTACTCTTAAGAGAAGAAGAATTGGCATGAGTGAGACTTTAAAATGGTTAGAAAGACTTTTAGATGGTTGTTTTCATTTGTAATTTTTCAAACAGTTCCATTTTTATAATTTCTTAAAACAGAAGACAAAATTTTTCAGACATTAAGCAAAATTAAAAATAACAGAAGTGATTTAAAATTTGGTAAAAATCAACATTTGTTTCTCTTTGGAACTGATGAAAGGCTTTGTACCAGGATATGATGGAGGCCAGAAGTTTATAGCATGAATCTGAAGAGGATTTGAGATTTGGAGAAATAAAATAATCTGCAATATTTTTTTTTTTTAAAATATTGCCATCAGGGCAGTATTTAAGCTCACAAGTTTTATTTAGACTCTGAGGAGTATTTTTGCTGTAGATTTTAATGAGACTGTCCTTGGGTCCCACCTGTGTATTCATGGATTGCATCTGTCTGTCCCTGTGCAGTGTGGTTCCAGGTCTGTATTTGGGCAAAAGATTTGATCTGGTGTGACAATTCCAAAATTTTAACATCTATTTGAAATATAAAGTTAGAAGAATATAATTCATTATTATATATAATGACACTTACAGTATGTTTGCTGACCACGAGATTTTTTTTCAGAACTCCTTAAGATAATTGTTCTGAAAAAAATTACAAAACAATTTAACAATGCCTGTATTCGTTTTATCAGTCTTGTTGTTATGTACCGGTGGTTAAACAGATAAAAATGCTTATGAGGTCAACTTTAGTGTGCTGCTGGCTTTTGTCAATCGGATAAATGCTGTCCCTGGACATTATGTGTGCCACTTTCATTCCCCATACTGTGTTTTATAAAGCCAACATGAAAGCATATATTAAGATGCAATGTTATTTACCATATACTAAAACACAGGTAATGAAATTTGACACATTTAGGAGGCTTGAGAGAAAGCCTTAGACAATTGAATTGCAGTGTAGAAAACACCCTTGACAACATTAATTATCACCTTGTATTATGGTGGTATCAGTTGAGTTTATGGACTTTTTGTGTTTGCAGGGGCTGAAGTGAGTGTAAAACCCATATTCCCAAGTTTTCAAAACTTAACACTAATTCAAGAAGGCGACCTTAAGCAAGAGCTGCTGTTATACAGCAGCTAAACTTAGAGAAACAATTCGAGGCTGTGAGAAGAAATTTATGTCCCTCCTGACTTTGTTCCTTGCTTAATGTTTTGGAAACTGCTGTTGAGCAGATCGGGGTGCACTGTGTTGCTGTACTCCTGAAAATCACTTAGGGGCAAGTTTGTTGGCCTTTCCAGAAGTGAGATGGTAACCACAACAGGTCTGGGGAACTCTTCCTCAGCAGCTGAAGAATGACTGAAGTTACTCATCGCAGGGACTTTTAGGGGGATTGATTTGCATTTATAACTCAGATAAATGAAGGAAGGGGGTTATTATGGTAAGAAGCCTTCTCCTTTTCTTACTCTGGTAGTGTTCTCAGGAGCCTTGTGTTCCTGGCACAGAGAAGAGACGACAGTCAGCAGAAGGAAGCAGGTGCTGCAGTTGGTCAGCAGAATTAGATTTTTTGTTTAAAATTTACATCATGAAGGAAATTCCATAAAAACATTACCTATGATAGCTATTCCTGATGAGTAATTGGGCAGCAGCTTAGATGTAGATCCCACCTCTTCTGGGTTTGACTGGAAAGAATACATCTTTTGTCCTCTGTCACCATGAAAGGAACAGATACTATAGTCTGATGGATCCTTCACAGACTCATAAAATGGTTTGAGTTGGAAGGCACCTTAAAGATCATCCAGTTCCAACCCCCCTCCATGGGCAGGGACACTTTCTACTAGGCCAGCTTAATCAAAGCCACATCCAACCTTGAACACTGCCAGGGATGGGGCATCCATGGCTTCTCAGGACAACCTGTTCCTGTGATTTGCCACCCTCACAATAAAGAATTCCTTCCTAACATCTAATCTAAGCCTACCTTCATGATGTATTCTTCATAACCAAATAATTAAATGTGTATGTAAAATTATTATTATAAGTATTGGAGAACCTAACTAATTTTACTCTGCGATGTGGCTAGAGTTGCCCTTGCCCAATCCACGTCCTGCTAGAGACGTCCCTGACTCTCTCAGTCAGGCTGCTGCTAGCTTTATAGACTCTGCGAAGTCATGCTTAGTAGGGCTCTCCTACCTGGTGGCAGAAGGCGTCGGCAAAGGCAAAAGATGAGAGAGGGGTCTTGTGCGTGGGTTCCAGGGGTTTATTCTCTGAAGGGTCCAGGGGCAGAAGACCAGGAACAATGGAGGGTACAAGGGTTTTATATGGGGACAAAAAAGGAGGCAGAGTAAAGGGGAACATCCAATAGGGAAAGGGAACATAGGAGTAGTCAACAGGGGAACAACCGAGGGGGGTAACTTAGAGGAGGGATTTACACAAACAACCAATGAGGTATCGGGGAAGGGAGAACATTCTAGAACATAATGCATATAAAACAGGGGAAATACATAAACATAGGCTTATACATAAAACTAGGAGGGGAATACACAAACCAATGGACTAACACAATGTAAATCTAGACTGCAAAGGGCTGTGGGAACTCGCCCTAAGTAAATGTGGGTGCAAGGCAGTTGCACACCGCAACATTACTCCATGCAGAAAATCCTTAATTCATAACAATTCCTATTGCCTTGAATAACTATGCTTGAAAGCTTCCAGTTTAAAAACAAATAAACAAAGAAACCAAAAAACCCCAAACAAATCCATGCATACATTTTCCTGATTGCTAGTGAATTTAAATGAAGTCAGGAGTGTCTTTTTGTGGCAGGTGCACTGAAAACTGCCTCGAATTTTGTTGGACAGCTTTTGCACCTCGGAACAACATGAATTCTAGAAATGGAAGATGGGATTTTTCAAAGGTACAAACTGAACACAAAGTAGAATTTTTGGAAGGTCAACCTAAAATATCATGGAAGTGCATGGGATTATAGATAAAGAACTTCACACACCAGTAATCAACTTGTATTCAAGTAACTGCTGCTATAGTCTCAAAGAAATTTAAAAAATATACTTCTGAGAAGTAACTTCCTTTTTAACAGGGCATAAGAGCAGATTCACAATATCTTCAAGTACTTTTAAAAGATTTTTTGGCCTCTAGGTTGGTTGTTTGCTGAATGCTTAATACCACAAAAAAAAAAAAAAAAAAAGGGAGCTTATTCCTAAGAATCTGAGAGAGATCTGTGTCTGTTTTCATAACGAAAGATAATAAAATACGTAGAAGCTAGGTATTATGTATGTCAGTTTTCCGTATCACTGGGATTCATAAGTCAGGGTGTCATTAAATGGGAATGCTTGTTAAATACTACAGCCAACTTCATCTTTTCTGCAAATTGGTGTTTCTTGACCTTCTTCTTGATGGGGAAATGCTTTTGGGGAAGAGGAGTCTTCTGATCTGTTTTAATTAGGGTTTTCTCTTTTTGATACACTACAAATTAGGTAGATATTTTAAATTCACTATGTGCCTGAACTTTGTATCCTACAATTTGTGTGACCAACGCATATATATAGTATACAAGCTGAGCCGTCTACAAAACACCTGGTTTTTTTAAATTTTCATATCCCTCGGCAGAAAATGTTTTAGGCAACTTACATATAACCTTTGCAGGCCCACTTTAGTTGTTACTGTTATGTAATAAAAACAGTCCAGTCAGAGAAATAATAGGAATTTTTGACCAACCACAACCAATCTCGTGAAGATGATGCCATTCACAGGGGATTTTACCTTTTTGTTATTTTGTATACCTCATTAATATTGCTGTTATCAGTGACATATCTGTGCAAATGAAACAGAGAAGGAATTAGCTTCTAGAGATTGTGTCTCCATAAAAGGGATATTTGCCACTCCAGTATTAAAGAGTGCCAAAGGAACAAGCAACATTGAAACAGTTACTTCAGAAGGCTTAGAAATAAAATAGTGATAGCAAAGTACCAGCAGTACCTTTCATAAGGGGCAGAAATATCAAAAGCAAAAAGGATAATTACTAGGAAGCAGATTATTTTAATAACTTTTTTTACTTGTATTTATAAAGTATGGTGTTATAAGACATTGAGACTGACAGGCTTTTTAAAGAGTTGTGAAGCTTAAATATGTTTAATAATTAACTGCATGGTCTGCTTGACATTTAGAAGAGTTCTTTGTGTTCTCTGTAGCCCAGCTGTTGCTCTAACAGAGTAAAAATGGAGTAAAATTATTTCATACTTGGCTCTGATGCCATAACTAGAATGCCACCTATGTGGGAGCTGTCTAAATGAAAGGTAGTGTATGAAACTGTAAACATTTTTGTAGTTACTTTTTCTTTCAAACAGCTTGAAGAAGTAAGGTCTGCATTAAATATGTACAAAGCAAAGCTGACACTTAACAAAGTGGTAAAACAAAGGAGAACAAAGTGAGTCTTCATAGTCTTTGAATGTCTGCTGGGCTAATGTATCAGCAGACACCATACATCTGTTCCACTTTTTGTATGTGTGTACATTGGCCAAGCTTTGTTTTCTTCCCCTTTCTATACTTGTGTTTAAACCCTGTTTAGTGACTCTGTCATAAAACCTCCCTCAAATGAGGAGAGCTAAACACAGCTTTGAAGAGAAAGTGTCAAAATCCTTTCAAGCTTCATGTCAAGGTCAATGTAAAATAATGAATAATGGGACTAGTGGTTTTTTTGCCTTTTGGGTGCCCTCTATTTTGCAATGTTTCCTCTTGTACTTTGCTGAATAGAGCTGACTTTAAGTTCATACTTAGAGTGTAGTGGGATGCATATGGAAAAAAATAGATAAACCAGGTGACATCTTATTCCTAAGTTGCCCCATGAAGGACTGAAGCATTTGGCAGTCTTCCTCATGTAATTAATTTATCTCCCATGAATTTCTATCTTCCTTCTGCAGACAACCTCCATGACAGCAACTCCCCATCCTATTTGAATTAAGTGTCAGTCATCTCAGCTGTTAGATTACAAAGTCATAGGACCAAAGAACTGCTCTACAAAGAGGGAAAAGCAAGATACTTCTTTATAGCTAGAATTTGGTCTCTTTTGATAGGTATGATATTCAGCTTGATAAATAATTAAAAATGTAATTCAAATAGCTTAATTTGAAAGGAAGAATAAATTTATATCAATATAATGGCTGAAATGGCTGTTTTTACACTGTATATCAGTATAATTCCTCTAATTATAAGAAGCTATAGTTACATTAATTATATTTTAACCTTGATTTTTTTATAATGTTAATTGAGCATTAGTATGCACTGAATTGAATGTGCAGTTATGAGTACAATGAATTGTCTAAGTACTTTTGCAATTTGTAAATTTATATTTCATTTTGACTAATTAATGGAATTTATCTCTCTGCAGAAGCAGATATGCATATATGTGGTATTGTAAATACCATATCTATCAATGCATTTAATTGCATTCAAAAATTGCAGGAAAAGCATATAAAAGTGAAACAAAGTGCACAGTGGAGCCAAGAGCAAAACAATTTTTCCCAAAACAGCTGTAAGACTGATATCAAGGGTACTAAGTTGTCTCTGGAAACCCGACACTGAGGTTTACATTTGAATGCCAGCCCATAACCACCTATAAGTGACGTTGCTGGTAACCATTGTAACAAACAAGATCCAAATCTGGTTCTGCAGTAGCCAGTCTGGCCTTCTGGAAACTGCAGGTCCAGTTTATACAGAAGAAGGCAACAAGTTTTGTCCAAGACCATATTCACTCATCCCAGTGGTTATGTTTCTTTTCAGTGTCAGCAAAGGCTTTCTGACCGGAGTGCCCCATGCCACCCCCATATAACCTACAGGGCTGTAATCAGATTGCAGGGATATCTTTAACAACTCAGAATAAATAGATTAATGCAAAAAGCCTTTAAATGATCAGTGGAGGAACAACTTTGAATCAAAAATTTTAAATACTCTGATTTTAGTTTATGATCCCAGTATCTTGAAAGTCTGGCAAGTTTCCTTCCTCAATAGCACAAAACTATGAGATGAGCACTCCATACTGAGGAAAGTCTTATTGAGTCCTGGATGTTTTCTCAGGATGTCTTGCACCAAAATATCATGATTCACACCAAAGTACTTAGACAGGGATGGAATACAAAATCTTCCATTCTTCTAGTGCTAGACTCCGCTATTTTTCTTGAGGATGCCAGATGTTCTGTTGACCATTTCCAAAGGAGTTCTAGAAATGCAATTCTGCAACTTTAAAACTATATTTAAAATAAAAAGATTTCTGGAAATATTCTGGTGATGTCATTTGTTGCAGCTGTTCACTCTGAAGGAAAACTTAAATAGCAAGGAGAAGATTGATTGAGCGTAAGGATGTAGTCCATAAATGAAGGAGACAAAGGAGAAAAAATGTTCTATGCCTTAACTTGATGAGATGATGCCACCAAAATTACCAAGAGAATTTAAAGATAACAAGTATGCAGTGTTATTATAAAGATACAGAAAGTTGTTTATTAGTGTAAACCCCCGTTTTCCTCCCTATAGGTTTTAGATATTACACTAGATTTCATTGTGTCGACTATACTATGGACAAAAGTCTGAGAGGGGTTGGAATCAGTACGTATATGTTCTTTCTCTCTATTTATAAAATAAGCGGATTTATTTTTCTTGTCTTGTTTTTAATGTGAATAGTCCAATGAAAAATTCTGGCCTGCTGATAATAATAGGGCAGAAAACAAATGGCTGTTTTTCTCTAGCTTGAGAAAAAAAATCAGCATTTTCCTGCATGCTAATCTATATTTCAGAAAATATTAAAAAATACATTTCTAATTTGATTCTGATAATAGCATATACGGTGATGTTTGTTAAGGAAGAAGAGGATTATAATTAGTTTAATGAATGGAATCAGAAATTTAAAAAAAAGGAAAGGGAAAAGCATTTACAGTATATCATTTACTGAAAAAAATTTTTGGTATCATGCCATCACTACTTGAAATGTTCATTTAGTTTAAACCCATAAAACTGAAATGTGAGACATTAACAGAATTTCAAGGAAAATCAATTTCCTAAGATGGGAGCTTGTTTTCTGTTGTACAATACATACTACAGGTAAAAATTATAATGTATTTTTCTTTCATCTATTGTTTATATATATTGTTTTTATCTTCTGAAAAAGCTCGGGACCTGGCTAAACAAAACTGAATTATAATGTCCAGAATTTTGATTTGGAAATCTACTCAGTGATGTTGATGAGGGAAAACAGGCATTATACTGCACATTCAAAAAAAAAAAAACCAAACAAACAAGTCTGATTAAAAGACAAGAATCCTAATATGGCTTTTTTTTTTTTTTTGTCTTCCGGTTGGATTGTTTTTGATTTTGCAGATACAGAGATGAGGGGGAGGAGTGAGGCGAAAAGGTCCATGATTTCTTTAGTGAATACAGTAGAATCTCTGTGTTAATGGGAACTCCCAAAGTGTTCAGGGTCAGCACTAATGGAAAAAGCTGCAAGATAAGGATGAAACTAAGGAAGAATATTAAATGATGCATTCTCACTTTGTCCTCACTTTATGAAAGCTAAAGGTCAATGGGTGGGATACTGTTCACCTAAGACTGGGTGCTTTACATAGGCACAGCACTAGAACCCTGTGTGTACAATTAGCACTGGGGACACTTTTTCTTTCCTGATGCAAACTGAGTAAGGATGCTCTAATATAGTTCTATCTAAAGAACATTAGATATCTGTTCTTTTTTTGCAGCTGCCCATATTTAACTTTTTGTTCTTCATTATAGGGGCCCATTGTGGACAAGATGTTTCTATCCAGCTACAGGGTTCATGCTGAATAAATGTGCCTGAAATTACCCCTGAGTGGGATTTGTTCTCTTCTGACTGAACCTGGCATATTACCAAAAGCCCAGTCTCTTGTTTCTCAAAAGACAGCAGCTGCACCAAAAGCAAACCTTGTGCAGGAACCTTCCCAGCAAAACAAACCTCAGACACATCTCTCTATGTTCAACAGCATCTAGATAAGATTTCACTGTAGTATTTTGCTATGTTAGAATTAATTAAATAAGGAATCCATTGCTTCTGACTGGTTATAAAAAAAGAACAGCATTATTCAATCCATTTCTTAGGGTAAAGATGACCATAGAAAAAGGATTTAATTTGCCATAGATGTGGCTGGAAACTGAGCCAGTAAAAATGTTGTATATAAGTCATTTAAAATGTCCTATAAGTGGATATAAATTAATGAGGAAGTACACTTCTGTTACCCTCTTTCCCCTATCACTCTTCTACTTTTTGCTAGCTCTTTATTTAGAGAGGTGTCTACAGGCAGATAACTGCTGTGGCACTGTCCAAACCAACCAAGATACGATGATTTTATATCTTTGCTATTAAGAGCAAAGGACCATTCTAATTGCTCCGTGGCAAGGTTTGTTATAATCATGTTAATTTATCTTTTGATAAATTAAAAGCATTAAAATATATTTTATAAAAAATATATAGCATTAAAATATGTTTTCATGCTGTGGTTCATTATGTAAAATGCAGAATTTTTTCTCCCCAGACTCCTGAATCTTGTTAACAGGAGATACATATTTATATTTTCACTGGCGCTGGTATTTGTAGATCCTGCAGTTAATGCATTTACTTTGTGCCTAAATGATTAATCATATATTTAGTTCTTTTAATCAGAAATGTAGAAAACCTCTAAGAGGAAAAACATTCTGTTACTCAGAATCTTTTGAAAACTTTTTTCTTTCAAAGCTCAGATTTTTTTATTATTAAGTATCTTCATTTTGACAGGTCTTTCTGTACATGTAAATCAGCATCATTGAGTGTTGAATTAGATGTTGGAATAAATAGGATAGATTTAGTGTCATTATGGGTAATGAGACACCCTTGCAATCAAGCTTGCTTCTTAGCAATGAATGTAATTTCAAGTAATGCTGTAGAGCTACAAAGTGAAGGCCAAAGTCTCTTAAATCAGGATAATTTTATACTTTTTCCTGTATTGTCTTTTAAGTTACTAGGCTTCAATATCCTGTGTTTTGTTTTACTGTTGTTGCTTAGAGAATGAAGGCATGTGTACGTGTGGGCATAGACACACAAAGAATGCACAGCAACATTTCACGCTATCTCAAGTCCTGCCTCTTCAATATTCAACATGTTTGATATGAATATAATATTGAATATAGTATAATATCCAGTATGAATACTGTATGGTTTGAAATGTGTCTCCTTAGAGCAGGTACTACCGAAAAGATAAGAGAAGTAAAACTGTCGAGCATTAATTCATGGACCTGTCGTCCTCATGTGCTGTTCTGTTGACCTTGACACACACACTGTTACACCAGTGACATGCTGGTGGCTGTGCTAACCCAAAAGGGACACAAAGTGTGCATGGTGTGTGGGCGGTGCTGCACTAAGTAACCATGGCAAAGAGACTCAAACTCCTCTACGTGTGGGCTTGAGGCTACATGCATTTGTTCTGTGTCCCAAGTGTGCAGCCCAGGGCCGTGGGATTTGTTAAGCAACATTCAAATCTTTTTCTTTTTTCTTTAAACAGGTCTGAAATGGATATACAGTCTGCTAGCTCTGAAGGTATTCTCATTGGGTATTGTCCACAGCAAGATGCCCTGGATGAACTTTTAACAGGTTGGGAGCATCTTTATTATTACTGCACGCTGCGTGGAATTCCAAAGCAGGATATCCATAAGGTAACTATCCAAAACAGATTTGCTGAGGGATCTATTGCCAGATTGGACTGTGGGGTTTATAGAACAACTGTACCTTTTTAACATGAGAAACTATCTAATATTTCATGTTAATAACTTCATTAATAAGATTTTTCATTACCACTATTTTATTTAAATAATGTGGATTTTTTCTGTCATGCCAGTTCAAAACACAATAACGTCACTGCAGATAGTAAAATAACATTACTGCAAGTGAAATCTCAGGCACAAAAACCCTAAAGGAAATTAAGTTTGTGAATGGTTCAATGCTTTCACTATCGCACCTAAAGAACTGGGAGAAAACTCCACATGTTTTGAGTCATGTACTTCTGAAAAACTCTATTCTTCAGAGATACAGTTGAACTCTGAAGGAATTAAAAATTGTTGTATGATTCTGTATAAATAAATGAAACACCTGGGGGCTGAGACAGGAGCTGTCAGCACTCTGTTGTGTTAAACTTCACAAGATGGTAGCTGCATCCAAGCTGCATGCTGGGAGCAGTCCCTTAAATGTTCCAGCTGCCACACAAGGCCTGGGGTTGTCCAAGGAGAAGAGGCCAAAGCCATGTCAGAAAATGCTTTGAGAGCTTACTAGCATAGAAGTTGACAATATCTTGGAATATCACTGGGAGCTTTTGGATTTACAGATACAGATGTAGCTGTGCTGATCAGCAGACTGAGCTCTTTTTTCTGTAGTGAGGCAACCAGTCAGCCAATACCAGAAATTAAGTCCGAAATGGATACAGTGTAAGATGTGGGGTTTTTTCTGTATCAGCAGATGGAAGTTTATGATATGACCTGGCTTGAGCAGCTCAGTCTTTTCTGCTTAATTGCACCTCTATTAACATGAGAAAACTGTAGTGTGATATGAAATTGGTATCTGTCAATTCCTGCTTTATAGATTGGTCCCAAGTAGCAGCTATTGCTCTAGCACTGCCCTCGTAACCTCCAGAATACTGCCTGTTGGTTTCCTTTCATTTTTCCAGAAGCAAAACTGCATGAACTGAAATATCTTTTTTTTTTCCTACTACCCAGCAGTTTTCTGTCTGTTGCCTCAGGGTCTGATAAGTGGTTTGCAACCAGTTCCTTGATTGTATGTGAGAGGGCTGCTCTCTGGTTCTCTGCAGCCTGCTTTCTTTTTCCTCAGCAGATAGGTGCTATTTCAGAAAAAAAGTATGATTCTTGTCAGGGGCATTGAGTATTCATCAGGACAGGAAATATTTTGAGTTTTTACTGTCTTAAGCTGATCATTTGGGTGTTTCTGGATGAGAGCCTGGGGAAAATAAGCAATTCTTGCAAGTCTTTGCCCCTTGTCTTGGGAAGTATTCATTGTCCAGGACAATGCCTGGACTTTTAGCTGTTTTAACGACATGTTTCTTGCAGGCTGCTTAGAAATTATCATTCTTTTTTCTGATAATTCAGAGATTATCCATCTTTTGTTTGATTGTTTACCCTTCAAAACTTATTGGTGTTAATTTCTACTTCAGACTACGAACAGAGTACTGAAAACTTGAATATGTTTCCTTCGATCCAAAAGAAATATATTAAGGGATGGCTATTATTGCACTAAAGCCCTCAACTATAATTACGTGTTTTGTACATGAAGTAACAGCTCCTCTGTAGCAGTTAGGCTAAAAGTCTGTCATCACTAGCACCTATTATCATAGTACTTTAATTGACATGGTACTGATAACCTATCTTCTAGAGTTTTGTAGTCATTCAAAAGAATGCTGTACACTTTATGTATGTTATTGACCGCTTTTGGTCCTTGGTGGAATTCAAAATAGGAATCAAAGTTGTGTTGTTTAATTATGCACCAGTGCTCTTAAAATGCTGTAAACATGGCTTTTAAGCTTTTCTGTCTAATAATTTTCATGGTTTGCCAACAGAGGTGTCTTTGAGTGAGAGCTGAGTAGCGTTTTTAGTGCTGTGCTACCTTCCTGGCTCCTGGAGTTGCGGACCCTTAGTTTTATTTTAGTACTCACAGATGTGAGAATAAAGCTGTTCAGGTGGCACTGGCAGACACCTTCTTATTGGTAATACCTCATCTGCACACAAACAGGCTTTGGGAAGTGTGAACTGATCCATGCATTACAATGGACCGTTAATGATTGAATCCTACACTCTCCAGGATGCCTTGCCAACACCAGGAGGGTGTGTCTGTGTGCATATGTGCCGTGGATCCTGCTGTCACTGCTTGATTTGTGACTCCCACAGGTCATCTGGCCTCCCAGCAGCAACAATTTTAGAGGATGAGGAACGGGGTCAGGAGCTATGTGGAAGCTTGAGAATAGAGAGATCCATGGCGTGCCTATGGGACTTGATTTCATAGCAAACAGTCCCATGTGGCACCAAGCTTTTCTCAGGTGCCTGGGAAGGCTTCCAGATTGTGAAATGCAGGATGGTACCAACAGAATTCTGTGCTGTGCTTTCGGGTTGTCCCCTTGTTTGTGTGTAGGTAAATGAACACCACTGCAAATGCTGTCTCCTGTCTGCATTTGGTGAGAGGCGAGGAGGGTAACCTGGCTTTGTATGCTTTCTCTATAGACAGTGAGAATGTTGCTTTCTCTGAAATACCTGACATTAGTGAATTCTATTTCAATGCAGTAGTATTAAGAATAATTGGTGTGCCTAAGGGTTTCCACTTTTTGTTAAGATCCAGCTATTCTGTGGGCAAATAATAGACAGATACAGCAATGTCCTCAAGACCATTTGGGGAAGAGTTCCTCAAGTGGTGTGGTAAGTCACATGCGTGTCCCTCTTCAAATGGATGAAAATCATTCCTTTAGATTTGAGTTATGCTACTGTGGTGCACTGAGAGAAGACAAATGTTAACCTTCCTGGACCTCAGATGATCTAGGTATAGCCTTAGGCTATCCTTTATAGTCAGCCTTCTGTGCCTTAGCATCACATTTGCAAAAGAGACATCATTCTTCTTTTCAGTTGTCTTAATTTTTTGTCTGCATAGATTTCAGAGCAGACTTTTTTGCCACATGCTTGTGATCAAGGCATCAAAGCGCTCCTGCAAATAATATTTAGCTGCTCTGGTTTGTCTCCATCAATAACTGAGATGCAGCTATCTCAGAGGAAAACAAATGTTTTTGTCAGCGGGCCCTCCCGACTGTGTGGCGCTGCTGTCAAGTGCTCAACAGCTGCTGTGCTTCAACTCAGAAATGGCTGGTGCCTGGAGAAAGTGAGTGTTTTAGCTGCCTATAAAGAAAATAAGGCTTTGGAATGCTTTAGAGGAGCAGCTGTATGGAAACGTAAGCTGTTATTTTCTCATCATTCCATCCTGCCTATGATACAGCACTCCAAGCCTGCCTCTGAATATTTACCAGTGACTGTTTACACTATTAAGCACAGACACATATATTCTAGAGAGTACATTGGTTTGATAAGGAAAGAAACATACATTCACTTTGTTTTATAAGAAATCGGTGAGCCGGCAGGTGACTTACAGGTTGTGTTGCTGCTGAATTTGTCTGTTGAAGCACTAACTTCAAGGACCAAATCCTTTGCTAGACAGATTTATCAGCAGCAGGAGTTAAGTGCCTGACATAAAGTTGAGTGCACTTAATGTTCCAAAACAGTAATTAAATGAATGGGAAAGGAGGAGAAAAATGGGTCATTCCCTATCAATGTTAAGCTTCACATGTAATGTGAAGTTTTGTTATACTTCACAAATCTGCTCTGAAAGTTTCTTTTTGCTACAAAATTGGAAAATTAGGGTAAAGTTTTTGGGTTATTTAGAGAGATACTGATTTAGCATAGTACTTTTAATTCTTGTTTTTATTTCTTTAATATATCAGCTTCCTAGATCTCAATTTGTTCCAAAATGCAGCACTCAGCTTGTTAAAAAATTAAAATTATTAGCACAATATCAAATGACATCCATCATTAGCATTAAAACTTCTGTTGCAAATCTCAAAAGAAGCTTTATCAGGTCTTCTGAGGCAACTTTTTGGAATGTCAGTATGCTCTCTCTTTACATTAACTCTCCAGGAAGATTTTTGCTGTGATTCTAGAATCTCAATGATATCCTTACATGTTTTATTCTACAGGTGCTGGAAATGTGAATCTGTAAATTCATTTATTCTTTGCATGTTTACTTTTTTTTTTGGATCCCAAGCAGAATTAGTGTGTACAGTTTTTTGAGATTTTGGGATAGAAAATATTGTTCCCCAGAAGCTTGACCATGGGTGTACACTTTCCAAATGTAAGAAATCTAACAATTCTGAGTTTACTTGGAAGCCAAATAAATACTGTTTTGTGTGGAATTGATGATTGCTATTTAGGATGTTCTACACTGCATCCACTTACTCAGAACCTGACACTTTGAATTACAGCTTTGGACATGTAAAATTATTTTTCAGATGACTCTGGAATTCATTCCATATTTATTGTCATTTACACTGGGTATGATACACATTTTCAGTATAGGGTCAGATTTGCTTTCCGAGAATTTGTTTAAATAAATAGCAAGAAGTTATGCATTGTATTTAGTGTGTCAGAAATGATGAAAACTAATACACTTCTGGATACAGCCTTTCAAGTCAGGATAGATGCGTTATAACGTTTCTAGTCTTTGAATAGATTGAGTCTTCACTATCTCCAAGTTTTTCTGGAAGACACCCTGACTGAAGGTCCTTAGCACCACTTATTTTTTTACTTGATTATTAGATGTAATTTTTAAAGGGAGTGGAAAGCCATAGGCATTAGTGGTTACACAATTATTGCTTTTCACTGGAATGGATGTACCTCTCAGTTCCCTGGTGGATGGATGCTTATTTTGACCTTTACTCCCTCAGGTATTGGCATGTGTGCAAAAGGTTGAGTTGCCTTATAATCTCTTTGGAATAAATGTTGTCTTTAGGAACTCCGCAAAGTATTGGGGGATTTTGTTTAGATGCTACAGATTGAAGGGCTCATTCCAATGCCTGTTCTAAAGCTAGGTGAACTAGCCCAAATTTATTTTGGGGAAAATACTTTGCTAAATAAGTTAGAATTGATGAGAAAAAGTAAATAGTTTTAAGGAATATTGGAAAATCTGGAAATAGTTAGCTGACAGATGTGAAGTCTGTTATAATTTTGATTGTCTGTGCGGGGAGGAAGGAAGGAAGGAGTTTAAATATGTTATTACAGCCAAGAATAGACATTAAATATTTTTATGGTTCAAGTGTGCTTACAATATACATATTTGCATATAACTCTGTATCTTTTAATTTGGCCTCAATGTTACCAACTTGCTAAATAAATTGACGTATTTCCTCACTCCTCACTGCTGAAGGTCATTGAAACATTATTGAAATAGAGCATCATGGTGAATATGACAAGGAGAGAGAAAAGATGCTTGTGTTTATGTCTCACATTCACCACAGGAAGGAAACCATTAGAACTGTAATTCTCTGGCATAAATGTGTGCATCTGTATCTGCAGATTGGTCACATGTTCAATTTTGACATTCACTTAAAGTAATTTAAGAGGGATTTTTGGTTTTTTTTTTACAGTATACTATGATACAAACCACTGGCTATACAGACAAATGAAGTTATAATGGAGATATTCAGGCACCTCTACAGTATAGCCAATATGTAATATATACCTTATATGTAATGTTTCTAATTTCATTGAAATTTCTGTCTTGTTGTTTAGGTATTACTGATGAAGCTGAAACATTACTGGAAATCTTATGATATACATTAAAGAAAAAAGTTTTGGAGTCTTCTCTTGAAAGACAATTGAGCTCTATATACTTATATTTGCTGAACCGTAGTCTGCAGTGCTCTTTTGAAATGCAAGAGTTGAGGACGGTAGCAGGAATAGGAGACTTTTTATGTGCAACAGGGAAATATTTAGAATAAGAAAGTTGGCCCTTCCTTCTGCCTTCATGTTGCTGATGTGATTCAGCTCCAAATCAGTTCTAATTTGATACATTTTGCATCAAAGGAGTATATCTAGATATCAGGCCAGATTGTGTTGTGCACTGCGAAGATATGCAAAGTTTCTCTTGGAAGATCTACACATTTAAAGCAGCAGCAAAGTGGGTACTATGAAATGATTCCCACCCCTCTCTTTTTACCTGTTTACCTTTTAAATCTTGTCTTGAAAAATTTCTACAGCAGAAGGCTTGCCAGGCTTTATCTCCTTGTATGAAACAGGAGATGGTATAGTCATGCTGAATGCTTGAGTACACATCAGAGAGAGGAGAATTCTACGTTCAGAATTGCAAATCTTGCGAAGTCAGTTCTTTTAATGTTGCTCCCTACAAAGAGCTTTCAGTTCATACCTGACATGATTGAGTCTCCTTGGGGCTACAGACTACAAGAAGTCCCATCTAACTTGAATAGTTTCTTTCTTCTCTCCCTGTCACTATTCCTTGACCTTCTAAATTCTTCCCCGTGCAGCATTCATTGTCCCTTTAAAAGCATGGCATTTTGCTGGCTTTAGATGACGCTTCAAAGCAGTCTTAGAAAGAGTGGTTCTAGTCATAGCTAAAGGATAGTTTTGACTACATTTCGGCTGTGATGCATAGTCCTCTTTTGCTTATTGTTTAATAACTCTTGAAACTTATTGTAGTTTAAAATGTATGTTAAGTTTGATGTAAACATGAGATTACATATTTTTTCACTTTCTGATCTTAGATTCTTATGAGCTTTTCTGTGTAATTTCTGTGATTGTTGGTGGATGTGTAGGAGGATAATCCTATAGTCACTAACATTCATGCATGCTCAGTGGTGGCAGCCAAGTCAGTTTTGTAGACAGAATAAGCTGTCTATCATATGCTTTAGAGGACTTCCCTTAGCGTGTTGCTTTGGTGTATAATGAGACCTATATTTGGAAGTGAAAAAAAACACATAAAAAAACGAATCTCAGCTATTATATTTTAGGATATAGCTTAGATGATTAACCATTTTAAAAGCCACAGCAATAGTCTCTAATTGGAAGTAAATCACTGTGAATTAACTTTGATATAGCAGAAATCTTGAGCTTTTTAGTATAATATTACCTGTGGCTAGTTTAACAGTTGTTTTTTTAAAAACCTCTCTGTATCTAATGTACACAGAGCAGTATTTCTGAAATGTGGCTTTTGTATGAGAACATGTGTTGCTGTCAGGTTATCATCCAGGTACCCCAAACACAAGTGACTATGGATACCAGTCCAAGGATCATCGCTAGAATACTGTAGATTCTCACCAGTGCAGCATTGTTCCTGCTTACAACTTGCTCTCAGAGATGTCTCTTACTTTTATAAGTATTACTTGAAAAATCTTGCTAAAAGGGTCATGAATATCTTGATCATTTCCAAAGATGTTTGCATAAAACTCTCTTACAGAAAATATTGTTATATTTGTGGCAGTTTGTCTGCGATGGACAGTGAATATTAATTCACAATATTGTTTATTGAATTTTTTTTTCTATTGGATTTTTGAATTAATTGGAGACTGCCCATCTGATGTGACTAAGCCTTCCAGTCCCTCCTTGCTTTTTTGCTGAAGGTAATGCAGAGGAAGCAAAGAGAATGAACCATACTGCTGGGGGTGCTCTGGCAGCTAATGTTGGGCAATAAGAGCACCATGCAACTCCTTGTTTTACAAGAATCTTCCAGCTGTCCTACATACAGGTAGAAAACACACTTAGTCTGTTAGAAAGTTGATCACTCCTTGATGATACACCCCGCAGGAGCCTACGCCAGACACCTGCTGCTTCGCAGGGTGCATGTGGCAGTAGCAAGCAGAACAGTTGCTGCTGTGTCCCTCATGGTTTTGAACAACATCTCCTTGGACAGTCCAGCAGCAGTAGCTGATATAGATGGGTTAAGATTATTGCTACATTTAATATTTTCTAGCACCAGTATTTTAGGGAGCCTTGTATGTCAGGACTGTCTCTGACAGGATAAAGAAGAAAGGCCTTAGGGGACAGCATGAACATTGTCTCTATCTGTGCTCATATGCCTTCCCAGCTTGCTCAGATCATAAATTCTTGTTTAAGCAATTAAATCCAATCCAGCTAGGGGCAACTTACCCCTCTCAGTTATAAAAAAGGTTTATTAATTTAATCCTATTACCTTTTGTCTTTTAGAAACTCTAAATGCGTGACTGTGACTTGCTTTTCTGACGTTTTCATCTCTTTTTGTGGCCGATGGAGAATTTTTTCTCTTGAATTTTCAGTTTCTCAGATATTTGATCAAATAAACAGTGGAGAGTAGGTTGAAATGAGAGATATTTTAGATCATTGACCCATGGACACAAAGCGAATACTAATGACTGTGCTAAGCAATGACAAAGCCACGTTTTCTATACGAGAAAATCCTTATCATTTTTGAAGTACTAAAGAGTCCCAGAGCAGCTTTTTGTCTGTGCTAAAGACTCACAAGTAATAATACGCAGCAAGTGTGGATAAATAAGGAAACAACATGTACATTTTCTTAAGATGCATGAACAGAATATTGCGTCAGTCTGAACAAAATGCTACCTAATCTGGCTCATCTTTGTTGGCCTTCAAATTTGCAAACCACAGGTTGCAGAGGACCTTGTTAACCGGTTACACCTCAATGCCCATGCTGACAAACTGGTGAGAACATACAGTGCTGGCACAAAGAGGAAGCTCTCTGCTGCTGTGGCTTTAGTTGGTAAACCCCAAATACTTTTGCTGGTGAGTAAAAGTAATACTGTGTTTATGATAAATGGGCTGAATTTTGAATTTAAATTGAATTTTGTTGTCTTCTATGTTGCTCTAAAGAAAATCAGGTAGCTTCCTGATCAGTCAGGGAGTAATTGATACACAGATGTACAACTGTCCTCTTTGTTCTGCTATATGAATGGCTTTAATTTTATTCTCCAGTGCTCACAAAATAGAAAGTGAAA
Source organism: Edolisoma coerulescens (assembly GCA_013397115.1). Lineage (NCBI taxonomy): Eukaryota > Metazoa > Chordata > Aves > Passeriformes > Campephagidae > Edolisoma > Edolisoma coerulescens. The sequence goes on along the minus strand of VWZW01000832.1, from coordinate 568,281 downwards.
TAGTTGGGGGTTTTTTTTCCTTTTTTCTCCTTCCTTGGAGCAATTGGGTGAGCAGAAAACAAAAGCCCGAAACGCAAATACAGTTGTAGCATTCCTTGGTCCAAATACGTGTTTAATTGACCCATGTTGTTTCAGGATACTCCTAATTCTTGCTAGGTTGTATTTATTTCATAAATCTGTCTAGTTCTTACATTTTCTTGCATTCACAAGTCACACAATCAAGTAATACTTCTGAGTTATATTAATTTGAAATACTTACCCCAGGTTATTTTGGTTCTTGCATACTACTGCCCATTTAGGTCTGAAACTGGCCACTCCAGTGTAAACAATGCCTTTTGTATTCAAGATCAGGGACCTACAAAGTTTTGAGAACTGCATCATTATGACACTAAATTCTCTTTCATACCATTGCCTATTGTTTCACTAGAGAATATTGAATGCCACTTTCTTAAAACTTGGCTGGGAAGAGCTAGACCAGTTCCACAGCGCAATAAACCTTTCAAAACATTCAGGGGTAGGAAAACTGCTCCTCAGAGTTGAGGGGGAAACCAGGGCTTCCAGGAGGAGATCACAGGCCAAGTTGAACCCGATAAAATTGTTGCTCTCTGGGGTTCGTGTTTCAGAAGATTAGACACATTTTGCTGCTTCTAACTGCCTAGCATTGCCTCACTTCTAAGCTGAAATATTTTATTTGCATTTTATGCTTTAACTGACCCTGGTTCAGCTAGTAAAAGGAGGAGATAATCTTAAATCAGTGCTTTTTCCTGATCTTAAGAAATGCTCCAACTGTTTTTGAATGTCTTTATGACAGTGTACTTCTGCAAGTATCCATTTCAGCCTACTTCTTGCTGCAGGGCACAGACTGTTGCATATAGAATGAAAAGAGGAAATAAAGATCTAGACATGTCAAATTCCTTATAACATTTGCTGGCTTTAGAAAGCTAGCAGATTTTAAAGGAGTTTTTCAGTATTTTAAAAGGAGCTTTTATTATTATTATTTTGTTTGAAAGCAAAGACACCAATATGAACTACTGAATCTGCTTCTAAATTGCATCCAAGATCATAGCTATTAATTTGAGCAACATTGTAGGTTGCTTTATGTTTATTGCTTTTTATGTTTTCTCTGTTAGCAATCCACAGATGATGGGAGACTGAACTGAATTTTTTCACCTCTGACATTGGTAGTGGAGCACTAAAATTAGCTTCAAACTGGATTTTTTGTTTGCTTTGTTTCTTGAAAACTTTGCTTCCAGGTTTCAGCTGGGATTCCTTGCTGAAAATACTTTGGCCAAGGCCATACCACTCTAACAGGTGCTGACATCCCATGGAACTCCCCTGGATAAAAAGCAACTAGAAGACTTTCCTTCTTCCCAGTTTTGTGGTGACAGAGACTGTATTTGTCAATCAGATATCATTCCTTTTGCTTTCATGAGTGAATGAAGTAAAAATTTGGTTTAGTGAGGAAAGGAGGAATAGAGAGGAAGGGGAAATGTAGATTTTATAGCAGCACATCTTTCTCTGTGAAAGCCATCTGAGTGGGAAATGGGTTTGCCAGATGGTTTGTGCAAACTGAATTAGTGTTATTTAATCCTGTGAATTCTCTCCACTGTGGGTGAAAATTCTTCTTAAAAGACTATGGGAGTAACTGGTAGAGGATGTCAAACCCAAACCTCTTATCAAACACCTGGATATAGGATGGGCAGTGTAGGCATCTGGGAGCTATAGGACTTCTCCAGTTGTTTGTGCTCATGGCAGATGTGTATGCAGATCAGAAATAGTCACCAAACTCTTCCAAAAGTGAGAAAAACCACTTACAAGTCTCTCTTATCAAAAAGAGTATATTTATATAATTAAACATATAAATATTTATAACTATACATATATGATATATAAAAATGTATCCGTATAATAAGCATTTATAAATACACAAAGCTTTATATTTTCTTTATATTTAAAATTTGTTTATATATATATATACTTCTTTACTAAAATGTGCCTTCCATAAATTTAGACATTGAACTCTATGTGTTAGAGCAAAACAATGGTCAGGGTGTCACTTAGGTTACCTTCTGAAAATATAACACTTTAAGAGAAAAATATATTATTTCATTGTGAATTGTGTTAATTCTTCATGCTGGGAAGAAGCTGTGGTGTGCTTTTCCCATGCTTCTGTGTCATTTTCATTTTTCCTGTAGGATGAGCCCAGCTCTGGGATGGATCCCTGCTCTAAACGCTACCTCTGGAAAACCATCCTGAAGGAAGTTCAGGATGGCTGTGCAGCTGTGCTGACATCCCACAGGTAAGACCCTTATCCCAGCAGCCAGCATATTTCTGTGCTGGAGAAGAGTATATTCTGAAGACATGCTCGCTCTTCTGTGAAACACAGAATAATTCTTGAAATTTTATGGTAATTCCTTCCTATCCATGAAAAGGAACCTGTTCAATCCCAAATATTTTTCATATTTAATTTTTAAAGAATAGAATGTTGCTCAAGGGGCTGCAGGCACAGAAAAGGTGATATTATTGATTCTTCTTTTTCTGTGCTCTTTTTACTCAGTGTTGTAGTGTCTCTTCTTGCTTGGAACATCAGGTTACCTTTTTGCAGCTGCCCACCTTAAAAATCCTTACAATAGGAAGTGTGAGTGGAAAACCTTCTGATTTTATTAAGTTTCTGCTTTGCATCAGTGTATGAAAAGAGTAAGCCATGGCATCCTGAAGATGGATGCGTCGGCTATTCTCTTATGCACTACTAGAAATGGTAGGAGGGACCCCATCCTCTTAGAAGAGTCCATCTCCATTAAAAATCTTGTCAGTTCTCTGATATGTCATTGGTATATTGATTTAATGGAGGAAACGTCAAAACTGTTTTGTAACATCTATAGCGAAATGGAATAAATTAGATGTTCCCTTAGGTAATATATATACAGTATGTATAATGATATATAAAATGTCTTTAAATGAGGGCGAGATCATGAAAACTTGTCCAGAGAGGACAAAACTCAAAACAGCAGTGAAAAATTTGGCCAAATGAGGTTTGAAGTATAGATGAATTAATAAAGGAATGTGGCTAAATTTCCCTCAATGTTTTCTATTTTCAATTCTTTTAGATATTCTTAAAATGTATTTGTTGTCCCAGTCCATTATTGATGGAAAAATGCTCCAAAAATTTATAGTGTTTTATTTATGGAAGCTGAATTTTGAAAATTGGGTACCTGCTTTTGATGGCCCAGTGCTTACCAGCACATTCATTTAGGGAACATGGGTTATGCATTGTGAATTCAGCCCAGTGATTTTCAGGAAACAGTATGCTTTGACTTTTCAGTCCAGCTTTAGTTATCAGACACCAGCTAAACAGAAGAGACCTGTGGTCTCATTACTAATATGGTTTAAACAAACAAACAAACAAACAAAATCCACCAAATTGTACTAACTACACATTTAGCTCTACAAGTGAATGACTTGAAGCAGACATAAGTGCAGTGATACTGTTCACATTGTTGTGCCAGGGTGAAGAAAGGAGAAATTATTTTATACTATTTATACTATATTCTGAAGGCCATTGGGGCTTTATTTGAGATGATTTACTTGTATAAGTACAGGAATTTTACATATGAAGTGAACATTCATACATGTCAGCAAATACATGTGTTTTTACTTACATTTCAGAGACAAAACTTCTGTTTTAATGGGTGAGGAGTGAGGCTTTATCAACTGTCCCTAGGGCCCTAAATTAGTGTAATTTTCCCACAGCTGGGGAGCATTATGCCAAGGGGAGCATTAGGAGTTACTCAGTGACTTTCCTGATGTGTGGGAAGACGTGTTAGCCCTCTCCCCGTCTCTCTCAGACGCAGCAGTTTGGCAGCTCTCACCACAGCCCTGTCATAAGGAAATCGTTCCTAGGGTGATATTAATTGCCAGTGCTCATTCAGTCAAAGCACTTTGGTTTGGACTGGCCCATGGCTGAGGCACACAAGACATCTCTTGTTTAGCTGCCTCAGAAGGGTTGGGGAGGGCACAAAGTGGACTGTAGGAACTTAAAACCTCTTCGACTCCTCTTTCAGATGGTGGGTACGTCCTGACTGCTTCCCTGTGTCTAAAGTGCTTCTTTGAAAGAGCTGCTCACACAATTCTGCATGACATGTATGGTAGCAGCCCATCTGCCATAAGCTTTACAAATCAAAGCTATTATTTATCATCTGAAGCAGTCACATCTGGGAGGACCCTGCTTTTCTATTCAGCTGCATTTCCATGTCCTAAATTCTGTTTGGATTGTGGGTATTTTGGATCTTCTTCTATCCTGCAATCAGGCTGAGGGTAACTCTTTTTCAAGGGTATGTACGGTGCAAAAGGCAAACTGAGCAAGTTTACTTCATTCTTCTCCCTTTATCCTTTGGCTCAGAATAATCATAAACAGGATTAAAGGGAATAACAGAGTTCATGGCTCACTCAGTGGCATTCCTGAGACTGCATGGGAAGCATTTGCCTGTGGTAATGATACCTTTATATTCTGACCAGAATTGTCCAATTAGTTATGGACAAAAATATAAATAACAGTTTAAGGCTCTCTTCTAGCTGTCATGCGGTAATAACTTTTGGTATATACTGACTAGGGTTACAACTTTGACTGTTACCCTTAACAGTCAAAGGTTTTGTGTACCTGTTTTTGCAGCTGTCCAGATTCTTCCACTTTAACTAAAGTTAGGTATAAAAAATACTCCCTGTTTTCACTACTAATATTTATTTTTTCCCCTTGATTTATTTTGTAGTATGGAAGAATGCGAAGCTCTCTGCACAAGGCTTGCTATTATGGTCAATGGAGCTTTCAAGTGTCTTGGTTCTCCCCAGCACATTAAAAACAGGTATTATACATCGACATCAAATCTTCTGCATCTACATTTAATCTAAGAGCTGACCTAAGCACTTATGACTGCTGAGAACATCTTCTTTTTCCTGCCATCACTGAAGTTAAAAAAGAGCCAATTAGGATAACCTAGCAAGTTAAATTGACATGTGGCATTGCTAAAATGCTTTGTAGTCTGTAACGGTAATTGCAAGAAACAGATATGCATCTAAAATGAAACACTTCTGCACGTAACCTAAGGAATACATTGTGAGAATTCAACATGGCGATGAAATACAATTTGGTTCCTTCTGAGGATTTTTCATAACAGGAAGAAGCATTTTTAACAGGTCAGCAGCCATTAAGAACATCTATTTTGAACTCTCTCTGCTTCCTACCAAATTCACTGACAATTGCAGATATTTATGCTGTGTTCTGCATCCTTTTCCTGCTGTGCATAAGCCTCTTTTCTGTTTGAACTCTGCTCCTGAGTTAATTTAATACCTATTAATGAAGATGTTTAATTCAGAGGATGGGCTTAAACCATGATAAAGGAAAGAGGATCAGAAGCTGAGGGGAAAGTTGCTGCAACTTCTAGCTAGAACATTTACATTTAGTTGCAAATGCAATTGTTAGAACATGCAGACAGTCAGCTGTGTAAGATGATACAGCTCATTTACAAGCAGCAAAGCTACACTGCTTTGTACTAGCTCAGCACTTAGTTCTCTTAAGCGCACATGCACTTGACATTGGGAACAAGCTCTACAGAAATGTTTTGGAATTACTGTCTGCCATGTTTATAAGGCAGAAGTTATATGTCTCGGATAACTTCTTGTCCCTTGACAACCCTTTTGGTTTTCTGCCCTTCCCTTTGGGTAGAGCCATAGGTCCTTCCTTCATAGATGCATTAGCAAGATGGGCCTGACTCACACTAACTCTCTCTTTCCAAGGTTTTTTCATGAAGACAAACTTTCAGCTAGAGACATTAAAATCTGGATGGTGAAAAAATATTGATGTCTGCATCTCTGTATCTGATGGTTCTGTGTGATTGTAGCCCTCTTTTCATGTTTGTGCACCTTTCAGAGCGTATTTGCCTCAGTTTCTGGAGGCATGAGAAGTCAATTCAAATTCAGCAGTTTCTGCTTCTTTTGTATCTAGGTCTTTGCCTTTGCCATCCTGTCTCTTCCCAAATTTCATAGCATAGAATGGCCTGTTGTCTCACTGACTGGAGTAGATTAGTGAGTGTGAAGGCATCCTTTATTTCTTTTGTATGAGAAACAGCTGTGTGTGGAGAACAGTGCACATCTTGGATGGGTGAAAACCCTTTTTGAAGTTGTGTGTCCCCCCAGTAAGGGAAAAACAGTATTACGTAGGCACTTCAGTTGAGTATATAAAGTTAGCTGGGAAAAATGTGAGTCTTCCCTTTTTATGTTTCAGATCCTCTGGAATGAGTATGTGTCTCTGCCTTCTCAGCTTGACCTTGAGAGGGCAAAATCAGACAGTCCACAAAGGCTACGTTCCCCATTATCTTCTCAGTGACTTTCATTGTTTTGTCACTTCTGATGTTTCCTTTAGCAGCCTCTTTTCATCTTCCTTCTTATGGAAACAAGACATCAAAAGCTTACTCACAAGTATGCACCATATTCATATAAATAAGGCAGTTATTTCTCAATTTGCTGCACTGCCTCTGTAGATAAACCTCTTTCAGATCACAGTTAGCAAATCAATGCAGAAGTATCATGCCGGAAGTGTCTTCATATCACTTCTTATTGAGATACGACTAGTACTATTACTACTATTGAGATAGTCACAGATCAGCTATTCTGGAATCAAGGCTGTATGAGTGCCTCTTTGAAATTCTCTAAAGCAAGGTCATAATAAGAATATTTGGCAGTCATATTCGTAGCGATTGTTTGTTAAAAATCATTGTAACTTTGTAAAAAGCACACCTTCTCCATATTAAGAATATTTCATACTATCAGCAGGTTTGTGTTCCATGGGAGTTCTTTAATGTAGGCCCATCAGTGACATTCACATGGGAAAATCTGTGCACTGGAGATCAATACTGCTGAGAATTTCTAGACAACCTGTGTAGCTCAAGCTGCATGAAGATTTTTCATTTAAGGCAGGACTAAAATCCCCTTAACTCCTAGCTTATTGATTGATTTTGTCTCCAAATTTTCTACACTAACTGTTCAGAAACCTATTGAATTTTTTTAAAACTTTAGAAACCTTTATTAAGAAAAAATAGCTACGAGCTTTATCGAAGGATTTGATTAAAGTCATGCAGTTGTTTGAATTTTCTGACTGCCTGATATGTTTTCTTGTCTGGCAAGAACAAAATCACTGTAAAGAGCACAGTCTTAAAAGTGTCATATACACACAGCTGTTAAAACTTGCAGAAAAGACATTTCTGTGTTTTCTTTGGAAATCTTTTGACAAGTGCTGGGGAGCAAAGACTGTTCCTGTACTCCTGTTATTTTGTTGATTAGTCTAGCTTCCAGACTTCCCTCCAACACATGCCAATATGATCCTTTAGCATAAACCCCAGCCTATCACACACCTAACACCTAAAGTAATTGTTAGGAGATTAAAAAACATTGTACATTCTCTGTAATTAAAGTTCCGAACTTATTTGAAGACAATTTCCTGGTATGCTACCATGTACCATATGGAAGACTCCTGCATCTACATGAGATGGGGAAGGGGCAGAGAAGCAGAATTCCAAAGAAATCCATTGAAATAATTAAGGTTTAAATTATTTTAAAATTTTCATTTTCTCACTTTCTGCTCCACCTGTGGACACCCTGAGAAACTTCCAGGACTTGGAAGAGTATTGAGTGATTCCTTCCTCCCCATTTTCCTTCCCTTCCTATGATTTAATGGCCCTATCATTCTCATTGCCATACAGAGCAAAACACTGTTTCTTCTAAAGTAGTAGACCACCAGGATTAGTAAATCTAAGCTGCTATTAGGAAATATCTACCTGTAGAAGAATGTTTTCCTTAACAGCCACCTCCACTCATATAATCACCAGTCTTTTCCTAGTGTTTCAGTGTTTTCCTGCAATTAGCACTGTCTAGTACATTTCTCCCATGCACCATCTCGCAGTAAAAAACCCATCACCGCTTATATTTTGTTTGAAAAAAAAGTTCCACGAAGCAATATAAGGAAAGCATAAATAAAACTGATTTTGTTGCATCTAATTTAATTTAATTACTGATACCCTAAAAATTTGTATTTTTGGATGGTGTTTTTTCATGCTATGTGTGAATGAATCAGGCTCATAATATACACATTTATATTAACAGGGAAGAATGGTACTAAAATAATTAATGGGGTGATAGTTGTAGATTATTGTGTTTTCTTTGTTAGATTTTACAGATTGTTTTTTAAAAAATTGTTCTCACAAGCAGCCCTTGATATCCTTTAGTCTGTTTTCAATTTGTTTCTGCAAATCAAATTGAACAAATATTTTAAAATCAACAACAAGTGTCCTGATCTGGCCTTGAAAATTGCAAGAGAGATCTAACCACTATATGAATACTTACACCAAAGAAAACTTTCATGCAGCATTTATTTATGAAAGAATGAATCCAGTATTGTAAGAAATAATAATAGAAGTATATTTTGATATTACATGTGATTCTATTAGTATGTATCAAGAAGTTTTTTCCTCTTCTAAATGTAGGCATCTATACTTAAATTACATTCTTTCTTCCCTTCGTGTTGAATTTTGTCTATTTTGATGGAAGTCCTCAAAATTATTTCATTTGTTTATTCTTAAGTATCATTCCAGCCTATAGAGTCCAGATTATGATCACCTTTTTGATGGATATATGATGAAGGTTTAATGGGTCTTCCTTGGGGCCCTGTTAAATTTGTTTCTTTGCTGTGGTGGGAAGTTCAAGGATTCATCTCTTTCTCTCTGGCTGCACTTTCAGCCCTTGGCAGATGTGAAAGATCATAATCTTGGACTGAGTACAGCTTTGTCAGATGGCAGGACAAAATTCTGCTATGAAGGGTATGGGTGAACTCCAGGAAGATGCTAATGTGAAACATAAAAGCTTCATAGGGATATAAAAAGTGATTGTGCTTCTAATGTGTGAGACTTGTTCCATTTTTCCAGCCCTTCTGCAAGCCTGTTACAAAATGCTCATCCAAAAATGTCTTCTTGCTACAAATATCTGTGTTTGGGTTTCTGCTCCCAGCTGCTGAACCTTGAGTATATTTATATATGTTTAAACAGTTTAAAGTACCTGCAGATGTTCATCAGCAGAATAATAAGGGTAAGACTTCTTTAGTAAGGCTTTGTGTTGTAGGTGGCAAATTTCTAAGCAATATCAAGAAATGTATTAGGTAGAAGAACAAACTGAAGGGGAATTTTCAAAAAGTTAGCCTCTTAGTTCTAGATGTAGTTTGTCTGAGATTGATGTGTTAACAGTGGTGCCCGTTAGAGCCTAATTTCAGACAACTCCTGCCAACAGAGTCAATTACTCTAAATTGTGAATGGATTACATTTAAACGTTCTCTTCAGTAGTCTCCATTATACTTAATGCTTTTTTAAAAAATTCACAGAGGCATTTTCATGTTAGATACAGCTGGCCAATTCTCTGGGAACAACATTTTGAATATTATCCTTCATTCTAGGGCCATCTGGACAGACGTCTCATATCAGAAAAACCCATACCAATTTGTCAGGTGCTGGACATCAAGTCTTTGCTCAAATTTTATCAGCAAGCCATCTGATTAAATTACCAAACAATTAATTCATTTGCTATAGCTGGGTTAAAATGGAAAATGTGTTGGCAGACTATTTATACTTTACCTTTTTTTTAAAAGTTGATTGAGAATATTTTATTGCTTTCCTCAAACTCATGCATATAGATTTCTTAAATGGAAGAGAGAGGATTAAATTTAAAGTTCTCATCAATATTTCCGCCTTCGGTGGACACAGTGTTATTAACTGACATAGTAGAAAAAAGGTTCTTACATGCTATAAAATATAAAAATTAATATAATTTTCATTCTTCTTGACTAGAAAACACCTTCCTCTTGTACATGAAAAATGTATTAAGGCAGTGGATGTGTAATCACATAATACAGCTATTGGTTTATCTTTCAGGAGGAAAGTTTGAAGAAAAGAGTTCTTTAAACTTAAAAAGCACACATATTGAGAGTTCAGAAATGAACAATATCTTCTGACTCTCCTAAAACTTTGTGCAATATTTATTCAGCCCTACTCTGCATGTGCATTAGAATGGGGGTTTTTTTGTCATTTTGTACTATGTTTTCCACAGGATGCTGCATTGTATCTCTATACCTGTTCTTTAAATCAGCAGCAGCTAATTAAGATTTCATATTCTCTTCTTTCCCTAGTATGTGTTTTGCTAGAAGTTTTTCAAACCTGTCCTTCAATATAGTATTATCAGCATTTATTGGAGCAGGGTTTCATAAACATCAACATCTTTGTTTTCCACAGCACTTCTTGGAAACTTGATTTGAAATAATTATTCCCATTTTATAGAGGAGTAACAAAAGATTGGTGCTACAGTTAAAAGGGTTTGGGTAGTTTATCTGAGCAGTTTATGACTAAATATTTTACATTTGTTCAGCATTTCATTTAAAGCAAAACTCCTCTTAACTTCAGCTATAGCTGTGGGTGTTCTAGAAGGCACTGTGAATTCCTCCTGCCAGCTGGAGCCCTTTGTCTCCAGGTGGGCCCTGAACAAGACAGGAAAGCAGTAAAGAAAAATGGGATCTAAGTGAGTTATCACAGACTACACAAGTGTATGAGGGTGAAAGGGTAAGATTTGGTTCTCCAGGGCATTTCCAGAACCATGAAGCAATTTCTTCCCTTTTTCTTTCCTTTTCTCATCAATCTGCTGTCTTATTTGCAACATTTTCTAGGTGTTGCGGCAAATAAAGGCACTTGTCTTGATCTCAGGGTATCTTGTAAGGCATTCATGATAGGGATGTCATGACAAGGTGTTATGTGATGATGTAATTAAAGTTTATTACATAATGCAAGTATAACTGTGGTTTAAATTTTATTTTACATTTTGTCTACATTAAACACTTTTTAGCTTGAGATTTGACCTTGAGGTGTTGATAAGATCTTTTTACTAGATATTTTAGTATGTAATACCCTGATTATTATGTTATTAAAAAACAGTACACCCAAATCCAGTCATAGCAACACAATGATAATGTTACTTACTCCTGCCTTTTTCACTGTTGAGCCCCAGAAGATGCTTTCAGGAAACAGTTTGGGTTCTTTATAGGCTGTACCATCAGCTTTGCACAGGGTTACAGCACTGCTGCTCCTGTTTCTCTGGGAATAAAATATATAAATAATGCAAGAATAAAAAATCCCTGATACTTGCAAGTATATACAGATAAACAACCTCAAACACAAGTGATTTTGTATGTGATTTTTTGAGAGTTTCACCACATATTTGGAAATCACACCTAAGAATTTACAAGCACACAGAGAACAAGGCAAAGTTGTACCCTGCACTGCTCGTAACCTGGGGCTGTCACGGTTATGACAATTATATTATGGAATACAGAAATTAACTTTAGATGGTTTGATATGAAAGCCTGGAGCTTGTGTGAACAAATAGTGCATGTACAATATACCTGAATGAGTGTTAGTCATCATTTTAATAACTGTTTTCATGTTTCTATTGTTACCCTGGAAAAATCATGATCACTTAAAAAATGATGAAACAAACTCTATGAATAGTACATGGAAGAGAGATTTTATAATTTATTTATGTCTGTTTGTTTGCATCTAATCAAGTTTATCTGTTCAGCAATGCTGAGGTTCTGAATAAATGCAGAAGGAAATCACATAAGTGACAGGGTATTTGCATTTGATTTTAGCATTTTTAAAAAAAAACCCCAAGTATTTAAAAATTAATAACCTTTTTTCCTTCCTTGGCATTGTTCTTGCTTGTTTCTTAATAGACAAAATAATTAAATACATTGTGTGATTTAAAATGATCTTGAACTGTGATATCTTTTTTCAATAATTTTATTTCAATTTTATTTTCTTTTTTTCAATGTTTTTCAAAGTGTTTTGCTTTCAGTGTTGTTCAATATTTGTTGTGTTTGTAAATTTTACTTGTGTCTATGGCTGTGAGAGGAATGACCTGGAAGTGTATCCTGTGCTTCAGCAATTATACCGGTGTATCTAAGCTATCTTGCCTAGATGAAGCCTATTTCAGCTTAAATGATTCCATGATTCTATTCACTTAGGAAAAGTAGAACTATATCTGCCTGCAATTGAATGTAAACCGAAGCAGAGGGATAAAAAGCACAGTAGAAAATTATTCCTTCTCTTTGATTTATGGCATTTATTCTAAAAGATGCAGTTCCTTGCAGACATTAAGTGCCAATGTTCTCTTTACCTTTTTTATTTTGTTATCCAATAATGTCATTTTGAAGCAATCTTTTGATCAAACTAGTGCATACACAAAGTATGCACATTATATTTCCATCAGTAAACTTTCTGGGAGCTGTAATTTTTTGATGTATATATATATATATAGCACAACATTCTCCAGGAACTGTACTCTTTGATTAGTGGAAAAAAAAAGCATATGGGTGATTAGATGCTTTTCTTATTCCTCAAAGTTTAGGAAATGGGGCCATGTTCTTCATTTCCTGAGGTTACATTCAGCAAATTTTACTGGCGGAGAGAAGAGTTGGTAAATAGGCTTTGGGAAGAGTTTGATTGGATGAGCTGTTTATTCTGGACCTGCTGTGACTTTGAAACAGTGGTTTTAAGGTTTGGTTTTGTTCATTTGTAGACGAGCAAACTTCTAAGGCTTTTGAATGAAAACAAAGTTGTGGGGTTTTTTTTTTAAGCAAATAAAAATCTGCTGATAGTGTACTTTCTTTTTCATTCTTCACATGAAGCAGGTTTTCATGGGTCAAGCTTAAAAAACCGAGTGGATTAATTCCTCTAGGGACTCCTTGTGACCAAGTGCAGGGTCAGCTGTGTTTCACAAGGACAAGACTATTGTCCCCATTCAAACCTCTGAACCAGGACCTCCAAGGAATGGGCAGAAGGGAACATTAAGAAGCTGCTCTGTCCCAAGCGGCAACTCCTTTCCTTGATATTCATGAGAATTTTCAGCCTTTGGGCCACTAAATCCACTTTGATTGCCATTGCAAGGTTAAAAGAGCACCAGGAAAGCATCCAGGGGACTTTCTCATGAGCATAGATTTGGTTACACTTTATTCCAGTGTGTGACTGGAGCTTGTGTAGACACATATCTGAAGTCGATTTACATATTCTATTTTTTTGCTGCTGGCAGTGTGGCTTTGGGGCTGCAAAACACTTCTGAGAACTGAGGAACCATTTGTGTGATTCATCCAGGCTGACCTCCTCTTGGTGATATTTATACCAAAAGAAACCTGAGGTCAGATCAAACACCTGTTAGCACAGTATTCTCTCTCTGAAAGTGGTCAAGAGGGAAAAGTACAGGAACAAGATAAGCACATGAAGTTACTTCACCACGTTACTCAACCACCTTCAGCAGTTTCTTTTTAGAGGCTTCTTAAGTCAGAGGTGATTTTAGTGGGTCCCCACCATGAGTTTTTCTGGTCTCTTATTCAACTCGTCAAGTTCTGACATCCAGCACACCCTGTGTCAATGAGTTGTACAGTTTCCCTCCATACTGTAAGGAAGACTTGGCATTGCGTTTCCTATAATTTAACTCAATGTCTCCTGCCCTTGCATGAGAAACAAATGAGTGAAGAATTATTTCTTACTAACCTTGCTTAGTCATGATTCTGGGCTCCCTGAGAACGCCTTTCAATGACCTGGTCGTTTTTCTTTCATGATGAAAAGTTTTAGCCTGTTTAGTAATTCCTGGTGTGGAAATATTTCCATTCCTTGCTACCTTTTTATGTTCCTTTTTCTCCCTTGTTATCTGACCTGCTCAGATACCTTGAGTACCTATGCAAATTAAAACTGTGGAGTTCTCATAGTTCTTGCTGAGCTCCTGCTTCTGCAGCTGATGCTATTGTTAAATAATTAAGTTAATTAGTTTACAGTCAATTTTGGAATTTATATTTTAGTTTCAGTCTCATGTTGGCATTTTAACAGAAAAAACACTCAATAAGTTATACTTCCAGAACGACTAATGAGGTGAAAGTGAAGTGTGAACTGCTAGTTTGGCTGAGGGAGAAGAGGCAGGATAGAAAGAAGAAAAATATTTTTTTTTGTCTGAATATGAGGTTTTGTGTGTTTGTTTATGCCCAGATAGAAATGCAGGTGTTGTTAAAGTTACATGGCAGTGCAAAATACCTTCTCTGTTGAATAGCTTTGAAGAGATGAAGATTGTTTTGCAGCAGATGGCTGCTGAGCGAGTGTGCTGGCTCAGCTTAGGCCATTCTAATGATAATGTCTTCCTCTTTAGGTCTTGAACTATCAGGTGCTAAAGGTTTGATCCTAACAGTGCTAATCAAACCAGATTGTGCTTTTCTCTGTAATTCCACTTTAGGTTTCTGAATTAATTATACTGTCTGAATCAGAGAGGAAAACAGAGTGAAAAAAATGGTCAACTCAATTTCCATTGCCTCAGTGCACTGCCGAAAGCAGCTTGCTGATTATTGCAGGGGGAAATGTTTATTGCTGATCAGCTTACTCTATATGGGGAGCTCTTGTACTAAAATGAAGTATAAAATCAAGGTACAGAAGCATCATAATTTGACTAGCCAAAAGAAGAAAATCTTTTAAAGCTTTTTATTGGTGCCATGCTGGTGTTTATGGCATTCACAATTTAGAACTAAACCAAAGTTGCACAGAGTCCTCTGTCTTTGCTAATCAGAATTTTGATTCATTTTCTTTGGAAACTTCATTGCATACAGCAATTCCATTTTATGAGACTGTTGAATGCCTCCATAAACCAGCATTTTTCAAACTGTAATTCAATGGTCGTTGTATAGAATTGCCAAAAAACTGATCAGAATCAATGATCTCTCTTGTAAAATGTTGCCTCAGGTTAGCTGTCAACTAAATTGAATACCCTTGTTAACTATATCCATCTTTGTAACAACTTTTTATATTGTCACATGTATTTTTTTTCAGGGATGATGTTATGCATTTAAAACATTTAATTAGATATCTGTTTAAGTCTCAGTAAATCATTGCAAAGCAAATCTGCCAGACACTGCTTTGGATTCCACCTAATTCTGGATCTCTTTGATGTATCAGCACTGTTCATTTGTCAGGCTACATTCTCCAGTAAATATTTAGTACCCTGCAGGCTGGGCTCAATGCAATTTAGTTCATGAAACATCCTACAGGAACCAACAGACAGGACACTGCATCAGGATGTTTCTTACTCCATTTCAAGCAGTTCAGTGGTTGCATTTGACTACAATAAAAAATAAACACATCAAAACCCAACCAAATAAAAAACCCAACAACAAAAAAACAACCCACAAAAAACCCCACAAACCAACTAAAGGCTAAAAACCCCTACACTCATTTATCTGTAATAGGGCTTTTCATTTTTATACAGAAGCTGCCACTCTTTTATGCTACACAAAAAAATTAGGATTTTTGTTTAAGATCCTTGGAAACTTTATTTTGGATTCATGTGAAATTCTTAATAAAATAAAATCTGCAGTCTATTTTTTTTTCATTCTGGAAGCTTGCAGTTCTCTTAAATAAATGCAGACTATTCCTTTATAACAACAGAAGTTCTGGCCCAATGCAAAATAAAAGTTAAAGCTCTTACATTGCTACATACTTATTATAGGTGAGGAACATGTGGTGTTTCTTGTGGAATATTTTGCTGGGAGTCACTCATGCACTGGTTAAACTGGACATATATCTCAAAATAATTCTTTCTATCTTTTATTACTTTTCGATTGATAATCTATAGACATTCTTTTATGTATTGGAATAGGGCAACATTGTAGAGTGTGCTGTGATATAGCCTCTGCTTTGGTGACATGAAAATGTGCCTCTCACCAGTCGGACCAAATTAACGCAGGTGCTGCCCTGAATCATGAGCTGTGCACAGGAAAGGCATGGGAGAGGAGGGTTTGGGCACAAGGGTGTATTACAGAGGTAATCACTAGGAACCAAAGCACTGGAATAAAGGATTTGGCAATGAGTAATTGCAACACTGGAGAATGATGAAAAGGCAGTTATGCTGGAATGAAGGATGTGGGAGTGGTGGTCAGTGGGAAGACAGAGGAAGTGACGAGTTTGTGGGGAGACATGGGCAGTGCTGCCCAAGCTCCCTGTCCCCCTTTCTGCTCTGCCTTTCCATTTCTCTCTGGCAACAGGGAACGGCAGTGGCAGTGGAAAGCCCTTCTGATGTGACTCCTGCTGGTGTTTTTCCCTAGCAATTAACCAAGAAGGAAAACCCAAAGGAAGGAGGACATGTAGCTGCTAAGGAGGGAAAGGGTGCAGCACAACCCTGTTTTGCTCCATGTCTCTCCTGAGCTCTGCCCGTGCACCCCAGTCTGGGTACTGGTGCAGCACAACCTTCATTGCTTAAGAAATGTGCATAAGAAGGTGGTTGTCATTTCAGTGTTCACTGGTTTATTGCAACTTTCCCAAATAACTATCAGCAGTGAGTAAAGCCAATAAAATATGTAATGTTGGTTAGATTGCCTGTACTTAACTTTTATCACGTTTGTGTTGGGAAAGAGAAGTTCATTTCCTAAGTTATTCTGAGAGAGATTGGATGGTCATAAAGCCAAAGAAAATTTCTTAACTTTGCTGTCTCCCTAAATATCCCTACACTTGCCTTTGCATATCTGTAAAACACCATTGTACTCACACTGCTGAAATTTGCTTTTGGACATGCAGCTCTGTTAATAGATTTGAAAAATAGTGCCACACACCCATTTTTCTCATTAGAAAAGTCAAAGGATTTTTTTTTCTTTTTCTGTATATGTGATTGGTAATCTTCATAGCTTTATACTGACCACTCAAAGCAATATAGCAATTAAAGCACAGTTTACTTAACGTAAGTTCAGGTATATTAGATAATGAAACACACTATAGTAAATAAAATTAGGCATAATGCATTTTTTGTCTCTGTTGTCATTAATGTAACAAATTTCTCATTGAAATTCTGTTGTTCAGTAGTATAATAGTAAAATCACAGTGATAATGCAGTAGGCATACCTGATATTCGATATAATCATAGGAAAATCAATTGAACCAAATGTTCTTCTTGTCTTCATGGCGTCTTCTTGGATTTATGTTTCTGTGTCTCATTCTCAGGTTTGGAGATGGTTATTCTGTCAAGGTTTGGCTTAGCAAAGAAGTAAGTTATGGAAGAATGATTTTGGATTGTCTACAACTGCACTTTCCTGGAACACAGTTTAAGGTACAGCTAAAACTCCTTGTAGTATATGGCAGGATTAATTTGGGGCTGGTAAGAACAGTATGTACATGTTTGGATATCAAATACATATGAATATCCCTTTTATTTTTGTATTACACATTTCATAAAAATTGGACTTGTGATATTGGTTAAATCAACTCCAAACAGGCATTTAGGCAACATAAATAGAAAGGCCTTTTCTCTGAGTGAAAATTTCCTTTCGCTTTTATTATTGATGAAGTTGAACTCAGATTTTTGTTCACCTGAAATAGGACTATAATGTACTCACTGAAAGTATTTGCTTTGATTGCTTTCTGATAAGGTCCAGAGTTGATAAGTCTCAGCCTTTACTGAGATTCTTTGATTTAATACAAAGCCTTTTAAAAGACCTATACCACTTACATTTCCATATAACCTCTCAAAGGCTTTAACAGTGTTTATGAGAAGAATCATGAAAAGCAATATCTATCTTAGATATGAACCTCTTTGTGTGTATGTTTGTGAGTCTGCATTGAGCTCAGACAGCTGTGCGTCTGTGTATGCCCAGCCTTTTCCCAGACTGCATTGTAGCAGCACTAGTCTGTTGGATTAAAATTGCCCTGAAGTTTCATTTCTTTTATGAGATTAACAAGAATACACACAAAAATCTGTGCTCTCAGTATGAACTGTTTGTGCTATGAATGTAGACAAAATATGTTCTGTTTTAAAAGCTCATATTTTCCATATTAATCTGCAATGAGAGCCTGCTGAAGGTAGACTGATTATAAGCAAGTGTAGCTTCATCACAATGTACATTCACTTTTTATCTCTTTTTATAATTTTGCTTGTTTTCAGGGACAACATCTTAACCTGCTCGAGTACTGTGTACCACGAAGTCAGGGATGCTTAGCAGAGCTCTTCAGAGTCCTAGAGAATCACAAAGCTTTTCTCCAAATCAAGCACTACTCCATTAGCCAAACCACATTAGAGCAGGTATTTTATTATTTTTCTTTGTTTTCTTCCCAGCTCCCATACTTTCTTAGCCACCCTACTTTTTTTTTTTTTTTTTTTTTTTTTTGTCTAAATGTGCTGTGTATTATATTTATTGATGGAGTAGAATACTTTATCACTTGCTGAGTTACCTGAATATATGCAGTACTCCAGCAGTTCCAGTCCATCTCAGGTCACACAGTAATTCCATGTCCCACACTGCTTTTACACTGGAGGTGAGCTAGTAAAAGCTTCACAGCAAGCCACATACTTGTAGTGTGCACAAGAATAATCTGTGCTTAGATGCATCTTTGTGGGATGACAAGGTGGGACTGAGAACCGACACCTCCACATCCCAAAAGTTACCAACGTCCTTGAAAAGGCTGAACCAGTCTCTGTACATAGTGGTAAACCTTAGACTTTAGGAACATTTTCCTTTGAGAATATTAAGTGCACAATAGACAGAAGAGATCTGACTGCTAAAGACCGTGAAATCCTATTGTGAGAAAAGGAAGAACACATTGATGGCAAGCATGGGATTTCTGGGTGATCGTGATGTGTTACAGTATCTTCATATGCAACTGCTTGTTATTTATTCTGCAAACTGAGATTACATCAAGTCAAAATATTAATTTTGTGTGATTGATTGTGTGAACTTGTTCCTTTTTCCCGTGTGCAAATCATTATTGAAGTATTCTCCTCTGTGCTGGTCTACTAACTGCTTGTAAATGATCTATTCACTGAATGACTGCATATAAGATAATTTCAGCCTGTTTCTTCAGGCATTGTTCACTCAGGTTTACTTCCTCTCCATTTTTCATGGTGATGCATCACCTCAGAAACCTACCACTGCTTCTTGTCCCTGACTGAGTGTCAGTTTTAAACCGGAAAATAGTTCTTCACAGTAACAAACACAAAATGCACCCCAAGTTTGTTTGCATATGAAGAGGATCATTTGAATAAAGAAGAGCCATTTTTCCCTCTACATTCCTTGCTGTGAAATAGTTGTGTGATTAAAACTGAAACAAGCCTTTCTGTAATAAGATCTGAGTTTTGAAAAAACTGAAACAATTCATGGAGGCACATTAGTTGTTGAATCAGAAGTATGCTTTCACCTTGAAACATTTGCACCCTCATCTGTAACATTTATTGGCAGAAACAACAGACTCAGATTCTTTAAAACCATTGTTTCCCATTTACTTGCACATAAAATGTAATTTTCATATCTCGGTAACTCATTTTACTATAATTTTTATCATTTATCAACCCTTGTCTTAGCTGGAGAGGGCAAGAGGGATTATTTTTAGAGTTTATAAAACATGTTTTTAGAGGGGCTCCCTTAACATGTCTTATTAATTATTTTGTCAAAAAAGCTTAGGACAGCAACAAAAAAATGTCATCACCTAAATCTCCAAAGTCTGGATTCAAGTACTGTAATTTTGAAAATTCTACTTTTTATCATGTCTTACAGGTATTCATTAATTTTGTTACAAAGCAGCAAGGAGTCTCACATTCTTCACAAGGACCTCCTGTTGTTCATCATCATCATCTCCCGGTCTAGGCTCAGAATGGGATACAGCTTGAACATAACATATGTGTGTGTGTATGTGTGTTTGCATATATATGCACTCAAGTTACATGCAATAACTTTTCAAATGTGAGCAACTTGTGTGTGAGAAACAAATAGTAGAAGCAGAGGTGAGTTTTCATCTGTAGGCCAGAAGGAATGGTACCAGTTCTTGGTTAAGCAAGAAACTGATTATATGCAGACCAAAAATCTGCCAAAAAAATAATGTTTTCTTAATTTAAATGGAATTTTAAAATAAAAATGGCCTAATTAATGCAGACAAAAGAAAAGGCTGATCTGAAATGTCAGTGCATAGTAGATTTTTCTTTTGTGGTGGCTCCACATTCATTTGACTACAGTGCTTTCTTGCATGCACACTTAATATCTAATTTTTACATGATAAGGCAAGAAAAAACAATTGAATGGTAGCAATAGCTTAGCTATCACCCAATATTTTTATTTAATCACACAAATTGAGAGCCTTTCAACTTCCCTGTTAATTCAGTTATGTTTTGTGACAAGCTAAATTAGACTTTTTATTGTATAAAGGATGCACTGTATTCCATCAGGCTTTATGTTAAAGGGGTTATTAGTATACTAGCCTAGTCTGCCTCCCAGTTATCCTAAGTAAATTTAACAAGTTTTCATAAATCATACTTGACTATGAGCTTTCCCCTAAGCCTGCGGATTGCTGCTGGAAGTATTCTCAAGTACCTTTTTAATGACCTTTTTGTTTTTCTCATCTTTTTGTTTCCTTTTATTTCAAAAACAATGCCAAAATGCTGTTTAATGGGAATGTTAAAGGAAAATAAGATAAACTTTCAGACAGTGATCAATAAACTTCTCAATAAATACAGTGTGATGTTAGATACTTCAGACAAGGTGACAGTCTTCAGCCTACACTTGTGGAAAATAAGTATAGGCTGAATATGAAAATTTAATGAATAAACCTCCTTGCATATTGTGCTTGGAGAAAAAACAGTATGCATTTTTTTTTTTAGTAAGTGGCTGCCTCATCCAAAACAAGTCTTGGAAGCTCCTATGAAATTAGCTCATGCCACTTTTATTGGACTATGCTACCAAGTAGCTGAAATTGTAGAACCAGTGACTTAGAAGTTAATTTCTAAATATGATGTTGGGTGGGCAGGGGAGAGGGGAGTTCACTTGGAGATGGAAGAATTTGATTTTAAATGGCCAGTTGTAGTGCTGCTGCAGTAATTCCCTGCTGTACAATGATGAAATATTAAAAAATATATATTTGTGTTTTAGGCTTTGCAAGCTGACTCAGAAGACTGTTTATTGAGGCCTGTTTTGTTCATATTGCTTTGGCCCATTATGCTTTTTTAAAATCAGGAATTCAGGTTGCCTATTTCTCTAAAGATGAAATTAAGTCCTTGAAAAATAAATAAATCCCTGAAGATTTACAGGCTTTGTCTGCATGTACATATGGGTCAGAGTGAGTGAGCTTATGAAAGTGCTTTATCATTAGAATGGCTTGGTGTACATACATCCCACTGCATATCAGAACTCTGCCAAGCTACTGAAGATCCAAAGCACCTAGGAACCATTCAATCCCAACAGCCACCACCCTGGTAGAAATGCCACAGCACAATGGGATGTCCATATTTGATGTGAAAACAGTTATCTTTAATTTCTGCATGAGGCTGGGAGTGGAAGGTTTCTAAGATCCCCAGTTAGACTAAAAAAAAAAAAAAATTTACAAAGCAGAGCGTGAGAGAAGTAGTGGACATGAAGGAAGAAAGAAGGCAGATGCAGGAAATTTGGGCAGAAACAGAAGTATACCATAATTGAAGTATCCTGCTTAATTTCAGCAGCTCAGGATAGAAGAAACCGAGCATTCAGGGAACAGCCAAGGATCTCTGAGTCATAGTCTGAAACCGCCCAACAGAACATATCTGTAGCTCTTACTTAGCTATAAAAAGATAGAAAGGAAGGTGTGGCAGTCACGTGCACAGTAGCTTTTATTTTTTGTTGTGGCTCTGCACAGGGCTTTTGGCTTTTTTCTTTTATTTTTGTTGGTACGTCTAGACCTGTAGATTGCTGATATTATGACTGATTGATCTTCTTAGGGTTTTGTTTTATTTTTATAAACTAATATCTCTGTCTCAACCCTCACAAGTTCTTAAAAAAATGTAATGTACTCAAGGAAATTTAGGGATTTGGGAAAGGAGATGTTGCCAGTCCTTGCAGTGTAAGGCCGTTGAGCCAAAAGGTGTGATTTGTCTGAAATTGTGAAAAGAGTGCTTATTCCTGCTGAGGAACGGTGTCAGGCAGTTGAATTAATAAAAAAATCCTGCAGTTTGCTTTGACCAAGGGAAACATAAAAGCATACAAGACTCACTGTGGTGAAACTGAAAAATGGTAGCCTAGCTGAATGCTCAGATAGGGGAGCTTCGTCAAAGCTTGGCTGTGTGACACTAATTAAATGTCACTTTTTTCTGATTAAAATATGAAAGATTATATTAGTTTAATAGATGAGTACAGTAAATAAGGTTTGCTTCAGATTGATGGTTGAGTAAATTCAGTTAACAGTGTTTTTCTTTTTTAAAATTACTTAATATGCATCTCAGGAGACCCAATTTAATTCAGGCGAGTAGCAAACAATGTCTGTCTACCAACCCTTTATGGGTGAAGAAGGTCAAAATCTAATTGAGTGCCAGTGTACCAGGTTCTGTCTCAGAGGATATTTTCCCTTTCTTTAACTTGCGGCATTCCTGAAGTATTCAAGTTTCAACAAAAGTATTTTGAAGATTTTTGTTTTATTTATTTATTTATTTATCAAAATAAATAACTGAACTAGGAGTCTGGACAGAAAAGGTCAATTATACATTAATGATGAAAGAATCCTTGAATTCATAATTCATGAAGAAATATCTCTTAACACCTCTGGATTTGGAATCAAACACAGCTGAGGATTTTAAGCATTGCTTCTCTTGTGTGATTCTTGTTAGGAAAGTTTCATGTTATTTCAGCTGGAAATTTCTCTGACTATGAAAGTAAGTCCTTCACCCTGAGTGATAAACTAGAATTAAGCTCAAAATTATAAAATTGACTGAATATCTGAAATTCTCAACACTAAAACTGGGGAGATGATATTCATACTTTTAAGGGACTATTCCACAGCCTAAGTCAAAAGAAGGGCTTTGGCCAACCTTTGAGCAGATTGTTTCAGACTCTCTTTTAAATTTCATGCAGTAATAGAATGATGTGACCAAAAATAAAAAATAAGTGTGAACTTTAAATCAAAGTATCACAAATTCAGTGGGGATGGAGGGGTGATAGTAGTAGTGGACAGGATGGCAAAACTCACTAAGTGTCACTTTGAATTTGGCTCCATATTAAATTTCTGTACAGATTTTTCTTCTGGAAAGAAAGAGCTTATTTCTGTGGTTTGGTTCAGTCATGACCACAGATGATAAATTTTGCCCAGGGTAGTGCAAGATGGATAATATGATTTTCAGCAGAGGAATTGGGAGCCTTTTGAGCTTGTTTGTCCTTGTGAAATTTGAATCACTGGGGTCTGAAATCACATGAATTTGGAAGCTGAATCTGGCTCTTACTGGAACTACTCAACTCCTGTCTAAAACCAATTTAGGTAAGGATATTGCTTTCCTGGTCTTTTCCTAGTAAGTAGTAAAGCTGACACTTTCTTTGGTTCAGTTTAATATGATCTAATCTTTTTATGTCAGCACTTTAAATTTTTCTTTCTTAGGAATAGGGAGATCAAAGCTAGCAGCAAAAAGATCTTACTTGAAGTGATTGAGAGCTGATTAGCTCAGACCTACAACAGCTAAAGAGAAAATGTTTCCTGAGTTGTGTACTGGATCCTTACATTGCAGATAGAACTGATGCTGTTGCAGGTGCGATGGGGGTGGGCAGCAGGTACAGAGAAGAAATCACAGCTGTCTCATTCTTGTACAGAAAGCAGCAATCTGCTGCTATCAACGGGCCAGGTACTGCTGAATGTTTTAGCAGATGAATTCTCCACGCTGAATAATGATATGGATCACTGCAAGAAATCAAAGCATCTTTCTTCTTTATTAAATTTTTCTATCACATTGTAATATTGTTCCAGCAGTGCCCTCGTGCTTATTGCTACACGGAACTGTGTGCTAGGATAAATTCTGAGTCCTTTCACAATGGCCCTGTAAGAGCCATGATCAGAGTCTGCACTGTAGAGGTGTATGCACATCTTTAGCTTAGGCTGATCAAAACACCAAGGTTCATATCTGCTTTCCACGATATACAAATGGAGAAAAAGGAAATATAAGCTATATAACCAAAAGTCAATAGGTGAGATTTCCATGGGCAACTGATTTATTCCAGCTAAAGAACATCATATATATGTAATTTTGCTGCCTGTGCATGCCGTGGGCAATTTAAAGAAGTGCCTTGGGATTAACTGGCTATGAGGTGCCCAGCAGAAAAAGGTAGTATCCTCTAACATGCAGTGGTGTATAGGTAAGATCAAACAGGAGTTCTTTCACCCTCTTATTGAGGCAATAAATGCCGGTTAATAGTAAAGTGTAATGCAGGTAATTCAGGAGAAGTATCAGAAACACTTTATCTTGTGCTGAAACAGAGAAATGCAAACTTCATTCTGTATATCATTTTTATACCACTCTTAATTCCTCTTCTACTTACCTTAGTATATGCAATAACCAGACCCCCAAAAACCTCAGTGCTTCCCTCAGACTAAAATACTTTGAAATTGATTAAACTTCCACAAAATGTGGAAGCTTGTGGCATTTTTTTACCCTAGATTTTATTGAGAAATGGTTCTTAAGACTTTAATAATTATAGCTGAGGATGTGAGTGAAGGAGCATGTGACACGCTGAATCAAATGGAATATGCATGTAATGCTCTATCTGAGAAGTTGTAGTCATCTGATACTTTGTAGCTAATGATAATTGTCTAATAAGAAGAACCTGAAATTGTTTTCTTAGAAGTCTGCTATTATAAATAATTCTGTTAGCAGTATGTGAATACGAAATAGATTGAATCTAGCTAAGAGAGTATTCTCAGTATGTGAAAGGTAAGAATTGAGGTCGTACACAGCATGTTGAAGTGTTGTGTTGCTGGGGTTTATTTTCCCTTTCAGTGTTAACTAAGTGATTAGAAGTGGCACTTGTCACTGGCCAGCTACGCACTGAAAATGCTTATTTATGGCCCAGAGCCAAGACTGCTTACATTTGGGTCATTTAGTAGTCTCTTTTTCTTTTTTACTACTTGCATGTTTTAGATGAACTGGTAATAAAAGTTAATGCATAAAATTATATTTTGAAGTCTTTGTAAGCTGTTCAATTAAAAATAGATTTTCTGGATGTCCAGCAACTGGGTAACATAGAAGTATTTAAGTATTACTATATATAAAATCTTAAATAAATTTTGAAAATAGTCTTTGCAGAAATGTTTTAGAAATTATTGAGTTGTTCTTTGCATATACTATATAGACTTCTGCCTTACATCTAAGTGCAAATAAAGGTGTCCATAATTATATGTTTCTAATTGTTGAATGGATAGATTTAGCTTTAACCCACAACCTTCAGCTGAGAATAGCAGGAGCACTAAAGATCTACCATGTGTCTGAAGTCAGGGGTGGAGACTGACAGCAGACTGACTCTGCACCCAAAGGGTGCATGTCTCTACAAAGTGCGAAGAGCCCTCTTTTTAGCCGCTTCAAGGTATTGACTGCAGGAAGAACTGAAGGCTTCTTGTTGAGAGCCTTGCTCCCTTATAAATACCTGTGACTGCACATATATAAATGTAGCAGAGAAACTGCCACAAGTTTTCGGGAAGGACGAGGTTTTGTCTGCACCAAGGTTGCATTTGCTAGGACTTTGCTCAAGATTATTCTTCTTTTAGTAGATTCTTATCAATCAGTGTTTTCAGGCTTTGGCTTTTACCCCATGCTGTCAAGTGACAGCTGACTTCATGGTTTTTTGGTAGCATGTGTTACACAGGTCTTTAAATAGACCCCAGCTGAAATGGACTCAGCATCTGAGGAAAATGTTCCCCTTGGTAAATGTTTTACCTTTTGCTCACTATACTGGTTGACAGGTCTTGGACGCAAAAAACTTCCCCAAAATTGTCACTTTAGGGAGTACTGAAGAGCTAGGACTTTTTCTATTTCAATTCTGCTAAATCATCAGAGCATTTTCTCTAAATAAATGTACTACTCTCAGAGAGTTCAAAGACATTGATAATGTCTTGCTTCTATCCTGCTCAGTACCGGATCTCACACTTGCTCTTATCTGGCATCTTAGAATCATAGAATGGTTTGGAAGGGGCCTTAAATATCATCTAGTTCCAGCCCCCCTGCCATGGATAGGGACACCTTCCAGTAGTCTAGGTGTCTCAGAGCCCTATCCAGCCTGGCCTTCAACACCTACAGGGATGGGGCATCCATGGCTTCTTTGGGCAACCTGTTCCACTGCCTCAGCACCCTCACAGTAAAGAATTTCTTCCTAATACCTAATCTAAACCTATTCTTTCAGTCTGAAGTCATTCCCTCTTGGCCATCATTACAGTTCGTGATGAAGAGCAGGCCCCTTGTAGGCCCCCTTCAGATACTGGAATGCTGCTACGAGGTCTCCACACAACCTTCTCTTCTCTGGGCTGAAGAGTCACAACTTTCTCAGCCTGTCTTTGTAGGAGAGATTCTCTAGTCCTCTTATCAACTTTGTGAGTCTCCTCTGGACTTGCCATAACAGTTCCATGTCTTCCATCAGAGAGTGCATCAGTATGTGTCAGCTGAAAAACACACGGTTCAGGAAGACCCTATAGAAAACAAACACTTTTGTACCCTTTCCAAAAATATGTTTATGGGGGTCTATGTGTTAAAGAACGCTTCCTAGCAGCTGTGTTCACAAGAACAGCAACCGTTTAAAACATTAGGTAATAATCAAGAAAGCAACTTTTGAGTCTATTTGAGCCAACACTCAATATTCAAGGGTGGGAGTGAGATTTACTCTATGTGCCTAATCAGTACTGGGGTTCGAACATGCTTCGTCAATAATTGCAGAAAGTTATGGAGGGGTTTTGGCAACTAATTTTCATTGCCTCTACACATGAGAGTTTTAGTTGGTTTCATGGGCTAGGGAAAATAATCAGTTTGACCACCAGTCTTTCTTCACGTCATTTTGAAAATGGTGAAAAATGTGGATGTCTCACAGAGAGGTTCTTGTTGACACAATCAAGGGTCCAAATAATAAAAGTGTCTCAAAAGCAATGGTGAGGTTTTAGGGCTTTTTCAATGGGTCCAAAGAGAGTTGGGAAATCTATACAATTATTTTTTTCTGTTCAATATTTGAATCTTCTGATACTGGTATAGGTGGGACTGCAGTTGCCAGTCTGACTGGTGTCCTCAGGTCCACTCTTTCCTTCTGAACTCAATGGGACATAAAGACATGTACAGAATGCTGCAAGGTGACCCCAGTTGCTGAAGTTCCTGCCTCTGTTGCCAAGAAGCATATAAAACAGTTACGACACTGATTTAGATCACAGTAATATAAAGTGACATAAAAGCAAATAGTATGTTTACATGTTGCCCTTTGGCATTAATGAAGCCCAGATGGGTGCAGCAGTCCAAGTCAATTATGTTATGAAGGCAAAGTCAGATGGCAAGAGCCATCTCAAAGACAACACCTGCCCAGAAAAGCCACTATGCTAGGTGTAAAATAGAGAAATGCCTGAGAATGATGGCAGTGTACCAGAGAGCATGAGAAACCAAGGACCTGTCCTTTCATCCAGTTTCTTCCAGCAGAAGCATTTATGTCAATTGGCAGCATTGCAAAGATAGTATTGTAACTGAGGATATAACAGCTTTTTCCCTAATGTTCGGTTTGGGGAAAGGAAAAATCCTTACATGGACTTTCCATCTGTTGAAGTAAGTTCTTTTTATAGGGACATCTTGTCTGCAATTATAGAAATTTTTCTACTCAAAAGTATCGACCGTTATCTTTTACTAAAAATAGCAAATAGTCTTTGATAAGAGACCAGGGAAATACAAGCCATTCTTCTTGGCTTTGTTTGTTATTCCTCTTCCTGTTTTGAGTGGGTTTCTTTGCTTGTTTGGTTTGTTTTGATTTGTGGTTTTCTGTGATTTTTGTTTCTTTAATTGGTAGGTGGCATAAATGTTTTGTTTAGTGTAGGATTTGTGTAAGATTTTTTGTCTTCTTTTTTTCATGCGGGAAAGATAATGGCCAGGAGCAGAAGTGGATGAAGAAAATACTTACGGCTGTGAAATTTTTCATACAAAATAGCAGATCTTTTAAAATTATCTGAAGTCTATACTTTTTTATTTCAGTCTCCTAAATGACAATTAATCCCTTAGACTCTTTTGAAAATTTTATTAATTTTTACCATGAAAAATTGATCAACTAAATATAAACATTTATTTTGGTGGCAGATATGTTAATGATTGTTCTAATTTATTTACTTACCTCTGTAGAGATTTTATGTGTTTTGACATAAGTGCAGATAAAGTATTTACTAAATTTAAATAAAACTTTGTTTTCCTCAAACATATTGTATTCCATTTTCTTGCCAAAACACAATAAAACAAAACATATGAAATATTATGCAATAGGTAAAAGGAAATATATTTTAATCAGATATGAATAACAGATTAGAAGAATCTTTAATTCACTTTTATCTTGCTTTGATCTGAAACCAAACTCTGAGCAGCGAGAAACATTAAAGACTTGGAGGAAACAAGGATGACTCATTTTCTTGGTTCACATTGAATTGATTTTCTAAAGAAAGGAATATGACTTTGAATTATATGGACCACTTAAAATGTTTTGAGCTGATTTCTCAAAAAGTACACCTGTGCATCAAAAGCACCAGTTATTGTATCATCATTAGACATGTAGCTAAAACTTTCTCCAGTATTCATCCTTATGTTATAGTTTCCCCTTCTACTAGCAGTTGGCGTAAGTCTTCCTTCAAAGACTTAGGCACATAGCATAGTGAAGGAGACAGAATTTCAACTGAAGTCATGTAAGCAAAAAATTTTGGCCTCTTGATGGATCATTAAATAATATGACAGTTGATTTGACATGGGAACTTGAAATAATATTTATATATAAAGATCACTGTTGTCTATGGCAAGCTTGACACAGTAATTTGTAGATACAAAAAAAAAAAAAGAAGAAAAGGCTTTATTTTAATATCATTCTGATCCATGATATTCCTGTGTGTAGCGAAAGTAGCTTTAAAAAATGTCTTTGAAAACTACAAGAAGCAAGGGCTTTGCTCTTCCCCATCTCTAATTTACACAGTAGCAGGAGGATTGTGCTGGTGCAGCAGAAGATTTGATCTCGTTATGCTTCATGGCCATGGGGATGTTTCTAGCTTGCCACTGGCAAAAGTCAGGCTGGAAAAACTAGAAGTGCTAGTTTTCTAGGCTCTGCCCATGTTTGGATCACAGAATAATATTTTCCAGAGTAGATTCTGAAGACGCCTGTACTGTAAGTACTTCTATTCCTCAGAAAGTTAATTAACACTGTCTTGTCTTCGTAATTTGGCATTTCAGACATTAACTTGTTCCACTGAGGTGCCTGGGAGCAGCATTGTCTCAGGTAAATTGCAGTTGTGGGCAGTAGGTGTGTTGTGCTGTGTTCATGTTTCAGATCCAAACTTGATACCTTCTCTTTAAAAAAAAAAAAAAAAAAGTTGAACTTCTTAAAATGTAGAAGCAGTCGTGTTTGGGGAATAGTGTGAATTTGCTACCTGCTGTCCTGTGCAAATGTAGCAGTGCTGCTTCCTATGTATAATCAAGTAGCTCAGGCTTGTTGCCATCCCTAGCAGGCTATAGGGTGGCAAATGTTAATGGTGACAGCTAGTGGAGGTTGGCTTTTCCTTTAAGCTTAGAAACTTGTTTAACTTGTTTGCTCAAAGTTAAGAGTGGCTAGCTTTGTTGCTCTGCATCATGATGCAGACAAGTTACTAAGTACAACATGCAGACAAGTTTTTTTTCTTTGGTAATAGGAATGTTTAATTGATGATCACAATTTGTGTCTATGCCATCAATGTCAAAAAGTGTTCAAAAGCAGTTGTAGCGATGTGTATATTTGTATTTCAAATCCGAATATTGCTTTGTCTGCGAAAGATAAGCCATAATAATCTGAGCAATGGAAAGGATCTTACAACAATTTGGATTACACAGCAGCATGCCAAGTGAAGATTTACTTTTCAAATTATTGCCATAATAAATTGAGTCTTGGTCCTTTCCTATCAAGTTGCTTTGGTTGCTCGTGATGTGAAAAGAAATAATGAAGAAATCATTCTCGTTAGGACTATGTAAAATTGTACAGGGTTTCTCGGAGCACTAGAGGGAGCAAGAAGGTAAAAGTTCTCAAAAGAGCAACTGCTTACTTGGGGGTTGAATCCTTAGAGAGAAAGTTTACCCTACCATGCAGGCAAATAAAACTATTAAACCCTTAAAAATCCCCCAACAAAAAACAAACCATAATTGAAACTGAAGTGATATCTTACACTGGTTTTAGGAGTTTTGTTTGTCTGTAGTATTTTTGTTGCTATTGTTGTTCCCCCCCACATACACACACTACCAGCATTCTGCATTCTTCTCACCTCCCTCCTTCCTCTCCCCCCCACCCCCATTTTGTTTATTGTTTTGAGTGGATGCTTTAGTTTTCGTGTCTCTGAATGCTGAGTGTGTGTTGATCTAGGCTACTGCTAAGGGCTGGCTCTGATGGAACCAGAAGTCCTTGTTTCTCCTCATCAGAGAACCCTTTAGGCAAATGTTAACCTGCCAAGAGTGTGTGCATTCCAAGGAGGATTTGCAAATGAACTAGTTGTTTTCCACGAACAATATTTCGTGACCTAAATCTTTCTGTCCTAAGAAAAAAAAGAAAAAGAAAAAAATATGGTATGCAATAAGTGCTATTGCAGATGAGAGAATGTTGTCCCTAGGGTTTCCCTTGTCCACTCATATTAGCTATTTCTAGAATAAAATAATAAATTTTTGTGAGCACAGCATTTCATTTTGATTATTCACAGAACTGACCCTGAGCCTATAAATAGATGTTTTACCCAAGTGGATTAGCCCACTTGCATGTTCTTCTCAATTACAATCTGTCAGTAGCTTTGGAAAGTCAAAGACATTTGGGGGAATATTCTCATCTTAGTGTGTTGGATATTACTGGCTGGCTCCTCCTGGGATTTGTGAACAACATTGCCAGTACATTGAATTTTAAATACAATTCTGCAGTGCTGAAAAAGTCTGTTTTTCATGTGGAACCACAAGCATCATGCTGGTAAATAACTTAAATGCTCTCTTTCCTGCTCTCCTTTGTGTTTCTAGGAAACTTTAAGCACTGCTTTGGATAAATGAAGAGCAAGTTAAGTTTGGAGATGCTTGGTCTAGGACATCTGCCAACTCATTCACAATCTGAGGACAGTGTGAGGCAACTCCTCCCCCTAAGGCTTAGGGGGAGCTGTGGATGGGCAGGTGGCTGCAGCCCTTGCTAGAGGAATGCTCTTAGAGGCAGAGCATGTGTAGCAGGAGGTTCCCAGTACAGAGAGCTGTACTTCTGTCTCTCCCAACTTGCTGAGAGATGCTTTGTTTGCACTTTATAACCCTGTCAGCAAGAGGCAGGACAAATTCCAGTACGCAGTTTCTTTTTCTAAAGGTGAAGTGGGAAGACACTCAGTGACTGCTTTGTTTCATCTGGTTTACGTACACAAGTGTAGCCACTTCAAGACTTCCATGTTGACTGTGTTTGCCCTTCCCTTGCAATGTTTCTCCTAAATATACCAAAAAGGTGTCAGGCAGCAGTGGCACCTCCCACCCACAGGTATAATGGTGGCATGAAAAACCGGCGTGTAGTGAGATGTGGAGCTTTCTTTAAGAGTTCCCTATTGTATGCTGATGACACATTTTACTTCAATATTTGTGCACCTTTTGTAGTTTTGTTGTAATATCTTCTGCCTTGCAATTATATTCTCCCTTGAGAGTTAAAGAAGTGCCAACCCTTTGTATACAATTCAATTTCTTGATTATATTTGCTGATATCTCTGTTACACCCCAGTTTTCTTTGCTGTTGTTGATACAGTAAACAAAAGTAAGTCAATTTATACCTGATTTTACTGTTTCTCTGATTTTACTGTAACTCATGCCATGATTGTGTGAAGCAGTGATATACTGAATAGGGAGCAGGCATGTGCTCAGTGACTCCTGCTGCAGAGCAAGAGCTGCTGTACTGACAGGCCCATCCCCTGTAAAAAGAGTTCTTCCCTTGAACTGGAAATTCGGTCTACAGGACTTTTCCTGATGCCTAAATGTTTGGTGGACATCCTTAAGAACTTTCCTCTACTAGCACTTCAATATTTATTTTTTAGTATCCACATTTATGAAAACAAAACTTTATTCCAAAATCAAAGCTGAGGCATCTGTGGCAGGTTAGGCTTCAAGAAGGCTTTTGAAGCTTAATTTGAGGCTTAAACTATTCTGGAATTAGGGTTCTTTCTCTGAGAAGGTAAGGCCAGAAAAATTACTGTTGCTACTTATCCAAAGTTCATTACTGTTACCACTTAACAAAAGTTTTGTACAGAAGCATATTCCTCACAATGAAGTCTAACAATAAAACACTGCCCGTAAAGATTAACTTAGTGTTGTGGTTTAGGAACAGTCTTCTCCAATTCAGTGTTCCCACTGAAACCACTTTAAACCATGCACTGCTCCCTCGCTCTTGCCCCGCCCCTCTCACTTCAACCCATCACTCTGCTCCCTTGCGGAGGGCTGGAGAGAACTGGGGGCACAAAAGGTAAATATCATGGGTTGAGATAGGAACAATTTACTGGAAACAGCAATGAGATAAGAAAATGAACAGTAACAGCAACAATACTCATGACAGAGTGTACAAGAAATGAAATATTATTACTGACTCTGCAGAAACCCTCAAGAGTACCCGACAGCTCTCTCTGCCACGCTGCCCTGACCCAAAAGTGACCCTTTCCCCCTTCCTGGAAAATGAGTGAGGCAGTACAGAATAACCCCTGTGTCCTTGCCATGCCCCAGTCCTGGCTACTTTAATCCGTCTTTGGACGGTTATCTAGCTGGATGCAAGACTCCAGAGACATTAACTCCCATCCTCTGTCTCCTTCTGAAGCCAAACTCTCTTCACAGTAAGAGACCAAAGCTGTCCCATGTTCATAGGCTGTGGGCTGGTTTTAGACTGTTCTGGTCATGTTATCTGGCTTCTCGAGGTCAGAGCTCAACTTTCACCCCAAGCCCACAGTAATTTTTTGAGTCAGAGAAGGCCATAGGCTAAAGAAGCCATCTGAGTGTCCCGTGATTAGGAGTGAAGGATCAGCCAAGTTGTTGAGCTTTTTCAATCTTGAATTACCTTCTGTGTTCAAATGACCAGCTTAACATAGACTCTGAATGTGTCTAACTTTTCTGCTGCTTTATTTTTTTGCTGCCTTCCATTCTTTCACGAACTTGATGCAGCTAAAATGATAAGAATTTTCATTTTCAATATTTTTGGTTTCTTTTCCATTTTGTGAGGGTTTCTGGAATTCCAGTACACAGCCTCTATAAATACTTGTATACTGTATATGTTTTTGCTATAAAATAGATCTTTTCTTCCCTGCAGTTTTCCCAATAAAATGATTGAAATCATTGGATGAGAAGCCTTAGATGAAATAGGTCTCAATATTTGTATATTATCCAGGGTAATAATGAATGGCTCCCTACGTGAATATACTTACAGACTCTCATACTTTTTTCAAAGCCAGAGAATATATTTTCTTTATGTGTTTTCATTATAATTTTAATTACATATTTTTTTCATAAGTGCAGGGCTTTTTAAATTATATCTTTCTTATATAGGAAAAAAAAGAACTACATTTTACTTTCAGATGTTCTGATTATAAAAGAAAAACAGAAGAGTTTTCAGTTATCCTGGTATGAACTCATAGCAGTTCCTAACTCTGGAGTAATTCTGCATTTACATAAAGTTGAAGATTGGAAAAGTCTGAAAATAAAAGTTGGGAGAAGAAGAAATTTCTTTTTATCGAAAGTCATGGAAATTGGCAAAGTTGGCACTTTCACATGCCCTCAGCTTACTGCTTCCTTACTTCGGCTAAGGAGCCACAGAAGCAATAAGTGAAGTGGATCTATTGGGTAAATAACATCTGGGTTTTTGTAATCCTTTTATGTACTTACAGAGCAATGATTAAGTGAACGTGGCTTCTTAAAATTGGGCAGTGTTTTAGCTCATCATATTGGCATTCCAGATATGCTGCTGTTTTGATAATTATGCATCTATTGTCAGAGACAGTCTGCTCTTGTACAAAACCTGCAGGTGTTTCGCAGTTATTAAAATCAGGCAATACATCTGTGGTCAAAAAAAGTACATGCTCAGCCTTTTTACCTCTACATGATATTGAATAACGTTTTGCAACAAACTTCAAAGATCCAGCCTAGTGCCCCTTCTTTTGACTTATTGAGAGAGAAAGGAATAGCTCTTGATCTCTTTTATATACATATAGGTAGCTGTAGATAGAATTAGCTTAGTTCTGCTTGAATATTTGCTGTCAGAAGTAGTGCCTTCCTCTTGCAGTTGCTTATGACAAGCTGGAAAATGGATAGCTTTTTACTTAAGGAAGATCCTCACTTTAACGAGGTAAGTATTCTAGGTGCTCTCTTGTTGTTTGAGGCAATAGCTGGGCATGTCTTTTAAAAATATTACATTCCTTGCTGTCCCTCTTTGATATATGAAGGGAGTGAATGGAAGTGAGTGAGAGGCTGAGATGTTCAGCACACAGCACCCTGGAGAGAGAGAGCACTGCTTCTCATTTGAAATGCAGAACCCTTTCTGGTCAGCTCAGCTCATGGAAATTAAACATGTGGCTCATCTGTGCCAGTCCCAGGACAATGTGGGCTGCAGGGTTCACAAAGCATCAAAAGCACATTTTGTCTGTGCAATACCCACAATATAAAGCATGGAGCTCCCTTGGCTTTCAGATGCTGTGTCATCCATTACTGCAGACTTGAACTATTTATCATAGAGAACAGTCAAGCTTTGGGGTTATTTGCATCCTACTTTAGGTGTTTTATACACTTTTTTAGCCTGCAAGCTCTGCCGGCATGCCCAGGTGGAATGAGATGTTCAAGGCCCAAGTGCAAAAGCACATACCCCAGTGAAAAGCTTCTACAAAGAGGGGGTGAAGTATTTCAGCTGCACAAAGAACAGCTTTATCTCCCCAGCTGGACCTCTGAGTGAGTCAGGTCTGAGTGCTGTGTTTTTCCTGTAGCTATGAAGATTTGTAAGCATAGGCAGGGATTTTGACATATTACACTTATTTTTGCTGTTGTGTAATAAGCTATTATTTATCTAGTGCCAACATAACTCCTCAAAATTGCTGGTAATGTATATTATATTTTGTATTTGCTCTCTCTCATGATGGTACACTATACAATGGGAGCATTGATAAATATTCTGTAAACAATATGTACCAATTGCCTTCACGATAAAAGGCAACCAGCAATTTTTCCTGAACTCTGATTTTGACATCAAATAAGGCACAGTCTAAAGTGTTTTTACTAAAGAAAATGTTTCAATTCTACCAGGATTATTAGTGAGGTTTTTTCCCCATTTCTGCTAAAGGTTGTTGCTAATACCTTTGATCTGTTAATGTTCATCACAAAGTTCCTCAGCCTCATCAGGTTAGTGTAACATAACATTTTAACCATCAGTGAAAAGCTTCAAAATTTGAGTTTACTTTAACTATTGCAAATGAAAATGACAACCCAGAGTGTCAGGGATTTTTCGAATATTTTCATGCATGATTTTAAAAAACAGTCTTCTCAAAAAAGAAGATGCATGGAATCTTAAGTTTATAGTTGTTTGAAGGTAAAAGTTTGCTTTGTGTTTAACTGATTAACAGCCTGGCTTTGATTGAAAAAGGATGTCTTTTATAAATTTGCAGAAAGGAAGTGGTAGTATTGCTGCTTGAAAATAGCTTAAAGTCACATCAGTGTTCTTGGAATGTGATTTTGTGTGTATTTTTACCATAGCTTGTAGTGGGCAGCCCTCCATTAGGAAGTGCAACCTCATGGAGTTTTATTTCAGTGGTTTAGTAAATAAAATCAGAGTTCCCAATAGTCTTTCCTTTCCTCTCCAGTTATTCTAGTGAGAGTGGGTGTAGCTACTCTGAAGGCATGTGAATAACTAGGAGGGTAAATCCTTCCACACTCGTCACCCAGCATATCAGTGCAAACCTGAAACCCTTCGCTGCCCTCACTGGCCAATGGCAATGCATTTGCATCTGCTACAATGAAATGTGAGACTAAATTAAAGCTAAACTGAGAATCTTGAATTTTGATGATCAAGTACATGCTCATGTATCAACTTGCTGCCTACAGACTGTACCCAGAAAGGGCTTTTCAGATGGGCTGGAGTGATGAATTTGATAATCACCCCCTGATGATGCTGTCAAGGATCACATTCTGAAGACATTAAATATAACCATGAATTTCAGTCAACCTTAAAAAGGGTACAGTGCCAGGGAGTGCCCAGATTAGAAGAACAGATTCCTGGCTGTCCTCCTGTAAGCTTTCTCTGTCTCACTATTCTAACTGTTAGCGATTTGCACAATTAAGGGTTTTGGTGCATTTAGGCATCAACAGGTATGAGGTATGAAGAATTCAGGTCTCCATAGGAGAGATGAATATGGACTTGCACTCACTTATTTTTGCTTTCCTGTGCTCAGAGGTTTAGAGATTAAAAAAATAACTTCAAACTTTTAAAGACACATTGATCCCTCTGTTAAATAATTTGCAACAGTTATGGACAAGATTCTTTTTTGTGGTTCCACATGTGAATTAGTTGGATAAAGGACATGAGTTGTTTCTTTGCTTTTATTCACTGTATTTCATAGAATAGTCATTCTCATGCCTAGATATGTCTTGAAACAAAAATACCTCCCTGAGATTAGCAGTGTTTTGAAAAACTTCTATAACATTGTGGAAATATTCAGATGGGTTAATTGGCTCCAACTAAAACACCTGCATTCTGAGTGCCTACATACTCCATCCAAGCACCTACCTTTTCTCTTCAAGTACACAGATCTTAGATTCTGAACTGTGCCAAAGTTACTCAACAATGTATGGTGTGGAAATCCCCCGTGATTTTTTATTTCGCAATAGCTTCCTGGCATCTGTGAAACTTTGCCACCTGTTTAACACTTATGCTCTGTAGATGATGGAGGTATTTTTACTGCATCTCTAAAATCTTTGCCAAGGATGTGATACTGAAATAGTCAAGAAACAACTAAGTGAACAGTATTGGAACACGAAACATAGAAAACAGCCTGATCTCAGAGATGATTAAATGAACTATTCTCCTTTTAAAAGAGTATTTTTCTTGTTGTTATCATAAAAGAAAAGAAATCCTAGAAGTGCAATTCAAACTTTTTGTAAGAGAAATTTATCGATCATAATTTCAAGACAGAATAATTGAAAAAACTCGGAGACTAATTGAAGAAAGGTGGAGTGGGAGCTTGAAAGAGCTTTCTGGGGTAAGTCATTATGATTTCAATTTAAAAAGTTATCTGTTTCTATAGTAAACAGAATGTTGTAGAATTTTTTAATAGGAGTTTGTATATGGAAGTGGTTTGAAAAGGATAAATAAACTTTTGAGAGACTAGAAATTAAACCATCCCAGCATATCAAAGGGAAAATGCAGGATAATACCAAAAAAGATCCAATAACATGAAGATATTTGCAAGATATGAAATTGCTTTACCTGTCAAAATGTTTTTCAAGTATCTTGCCTCCATAATGGGACAAGATCACTAAGGAAAGAATAATTTTCTATTCTCTCTGGAAAGTACCAATTCAGACAGGCATGGAGGCACTTTCTTGTGTCCATCTCAAGAGGGTTATTTCTGTTCTCTATGAACAAAGTATTTTAAGAGAGATGGTGCTCACAATTCTATGAAGCCTGACTGATGCTGCATGAGTCCTTGCAGGGTTAAGTCTGATAGCATTGTCTGTCTGTCCTCCAGGGTGTGAGACAGACATGAGCAGGGATGACCCCAAGGGCCATCCCTTTGCTTGAGACCTTTACTGTCCAGCACAGTCCAGCTCTGCATGCAATGGGGTGCATTAAGGAGATCATTGCCTACGGGTCAAGAGCAGTGATCCTGCCCCTGTGAGGCCACAGCTGGAGTGCTGTGTCCAGCAGTTCTGGGCTCCTCAGTACAAGAGAGACATGGAGCTCCTGGAGCGGGTCCAGCAAAGGACTTATAAAGATGAATCGGGGATTGGAGCATCTCTTTTCTGAGGAGAGGCTGAGGGAACTTGAACTGTTCAGCCTCAAGAAGAGATGACTGAGGGACCTCACCAATGTCCGTAAGTATCAGAAGGGAGGGTGCCAAGAGGGTGGATCCAGGCTCTACTCAGTGGTGCCCAGAAATAGGACAAGAAACAACAGGCAGAAACTGATGCACAGGAAGTTTCACCTGAACATGAGGAAGAACTTTTTTACTGTGTAGGTGACCAAGCACTGTAACAGATTGCCCAGAGAGGTTGGGGAGTCTCCCTCACTGGAGATATTCAAGAACTGTCTGGACACAATTCTGCTCCATGTGCTCTGGTACAACCCTGCTTGAGCAGGGAGGTTGGACAACTGGTCCCACTGTAGTCCTTTCCAACCTGATTCATTCTATGACTTTGTGTATCTTCCACATTTGAAACAGTTTTATGATTGCAAAGTGAAGCACTGAGGAATTAAAGGAGAGTTCCTTTGTGACAACAATTTCACACTTGTATGTGTGAATCAAGTTAACAGAGATCAAACCTCAACAAGGTAATGCTTGGAAGCACTGTTCAGGTCTAATGCCTGAAAGCTGTTCTTTCTTATAGTAGCTTTGTGCGTAATTGATTAGCTGCCTGTCCTATGCAGGGATCTTGCAGAATAGTTATTAAGGGATTGTGTCATGAAATATTTGGAAAGACAGTTCCTACTATGAGAAACTTAACTTGTGATAAAATTACTGATTTTTGCATATCAGTAAGAAGACTCAATTTGTCAGTAAGAATCACAGCTGCCAGACTCTCTGTAATCCTCTGATTGTCAAGGGTGCATCCCTAGTAATGGAAGAAGGAAGGCTGGGAGAGGGAAGCCTTTCATGTGTGCAAGAGAGAAAACTTTGAAACATGGCCTATGAAGATGAGACTTGTAAAGAGTGTCTATTAAATGCCTTCTTGGTTATATTTTCACTGTTCTAGCTTGGATTTATTTTGACATGCAGTTCCTCCTATCCTGCTTTGTCTATTCTTGTTTTTCTGCATCCATATTTCAGGATCTAATTTGTGTTGAAAAAGAGGACATCTCTAGCCCAATCTCCTGATCAAAGTAGAACCAGGTAGGTCAGGCCAGGTTACTTAAGACTGTTTTGGTCAGGACTTGAAAACCTCCAGGGATGGAGTATGAAAAGCCTCTCTGCAAGCCTTGCTTTAACATCTGAGTGTCCTCACCATGAAAAAGGTGCAGTCTGAGCCTCCCTTATTTAAATTTGTGCCTGACGTGTCTTTTGCTTGCAGTACACACTGCCATCAAGAGGCTGGATTCCTTTCCTGGATGACGTCCCTGTAGATACTGGGATACCCTCCTCAGTGAAGCCATGTCTTCCCCACTGTGGTGGTTAAACACCAGCAGGAAATTAAACGCCAAGTAAGCCACTCCCTATTCCCCCCTTCGGGTATGGGAGGGACAGAAGCAGAGACTATGGGTTGAGGTAAAAATTTACTGAAAAAAAAAACCCAGTGGAATAAGGAATGCACAATAACAACAAAAATAATACCAGAAGTATGCAAAGAGAGGTGTTTTACCCCCACAAAAGTATTCACCACTGGGAAGAAAAAATTAGATGGTGTATGGTCCCTGTAGGTTGTGTCCAGTGGCTTCTCCAGACAAAGGAAATGTGGTGACCATTCCCATGTGCTGCCCACGTGGCAGTCGAGAACAAAGGCAAGATGGCAAGGGGGCTCCCAAGGACAGTGTTTCCCACCCCCCTAGCCCAAAACAATAAAAAATCAAAGACAAACAAACCCAAAAAGCTGCTCATCTGAACTGATCCCATCACCCCTCCACTGGGCTCCATTCTGCACACAGGCATAGGATGCTATTTCTACTGCTCTGCTGTGCTGGAGGTCAGTCCTGCTGTTGCTGCTGCTCTCCATTCTGCTGCACTCCTTTTGCCTCAGTTCAGCTGGGCTCAGCTGTGCTCCATTCCACTGGGCTCGACAGTTTTGGCCAGGCTGATGTGGCCCCCAGCTGCTCCTTTCCCCATGGCGGTTCGTCACTCCAGTCAACTCACGTTTTCACTGCTTTCCTTTCAGCACCACGTCCCGCAGCTGCAGCCTGGAGCTGTGTGAGCACGGCCAATACTCTGATGTTGTTCTATACCATCTCACATCATTTCCAGGGCCAGGGAAAGGGACTCTGTTTTCAGAAGGAAAGGCTGTTCCTTTCCAGTTGAGGGGAAAGCATGGAGGGCAGAGGGTCTGCCCACCATTATTTTTCATTGTCCCGGGCTTGGTGAGCATTTTGCATGTACATCACCCTCTCTCTGTACACTTCGGCTATTAATATTGTTGTTACTGCTTGTTTTCTCATCTCATTGCTGTTTCCAGTAAATTGTTCTTACCTCCACTTCTGATCTTTGATGTTTTCGCTTCCAGCTGAAGGGGGAATGAAGATTGAGTGCTGGAGCAGTTTCAGTGGCAGCACTAAGTTGGGAAATACCATTCCTAAACCACGACAACTTGTTTCTGGCCTTGAGGCTCCATATCATCCATTAACCATGGCACTCCAAGCCTGATAATTTAGATATTTTTTTATCGATCCACTAGTTCACCCATACAGACTACAAGATCCTAACTTGAATTAAAGATACAGTGGGAGGATATTGCATGTATTTAGTCCTGCCAAAGTCAGGCTAAATGAAGTCCATTGTTCTTTCCTCCTCCACAACTCCAGTGATTTTAACATAGAAGGCAACCAGGCTGGTCAGGTGTCATTTACACTTAGTAAATCCATGCTGCTTTTTTTGAGTCACCTCATTCATGGGCACAAGAATGTGTGCCTGTAATGACAAAAGGTAACCTGGTCTTTTTGAATCTCGGGTTAGCCTTCCGCAGAGTCAGTGCAACTGGATGGCATTTGTGTTCCTGTGAAGGGCAAGATACTGCATGTTTCAAGTCAGCAGGAGTTTTAGCAGCTATTTCAGTGGAAACAGCTCCTAGCAATAGACTAGAAATGGGTTTGGTTGTTAATAAAAGGTCTTTCTGAGTTAATCATAGCTTAAGACTCAGGACAGGATTTTTTGTTTTGTTGGTTTTTTAGACCCATAGGCCAAACAATAATAAAGAAGGATGTCTTTCCCTGGGAGCTGCTTTCACCCAGCTACACTTTGAATTGAAGTTCATATAAAGTGGAATGCATTACGAACTAACCGTAAAGAACCCTGCCTTTAGTGCACAATATTTAGGATGATAGCTGTGTCTTGAAACTCAGATTAGGAGGTTTTAACTCAGTAGGTCGGAGACAGCTTGAGGGCCAAACCTGGCCTGCCCTTCAAGATAACTTCAGCAGTAGTAATGAAAGAATTGTATACATTTAGCTTTTCTGTCTTTTTTGTTTTATTAAAATTTGAATTCCTTAAATAATGAATTTGAGACTGCATAGCCTAATGCAAGGGCGAAAAAGCAGTGTGACACATCAGCAAGGTAAATATCTGCTTTTCTTGTTGACTGATAAACTAATCCTTTCTTTTTGTTGTGCATTTTCTTTTTTTCCCCGTTGTTTAAATTTGATTCTCACATGCTATTTCAAATTAAACCGTGTGCTAGCACATTCCTAAAATGAGGTGCTCTCTTCGCTACATAACCAAGGAGTTTTGTGTAATCTTAAGTGCACAGGAAAGAGTAAATGCACCCTACACCTGCAGACATGTTCTACAACTGGTACAGCTTTAAATCGCTTGACCAAAAGGATGCTCATTACCAGGAGCAGAGCCTATGCTCCACATGACCATGCACACCAGAGACATTTGATATGGATTTCTTCCTGCGTCTTGATTGTGTAATAATCTGGTGATATTAGAACACTTGACATCTTTCCTTACTCTGGCTCAGATTCACCTCATCTAGTTTGACACACTCAGCTGCAAAGCTTGAGTTAGAAGCACGGTCACCTTAGAGTGTCTTGCAATTAGTGTGAAGAGATAAGCACATCCCAGGAATGATTCAGCCCATCTCTCTTTATCTGTCTGTTGCTAATATATGGAGTTTGGGATGGTTAGGCTCCTATATTGGTGTCTCACTAAAGTAAACTTATCTGTCCATGCTTTCATCCAATCTTGGGCAAACTTTGTCGCAAACAGAGTGTTACAAATTCTTTCATCCACTTTCAGACCCTTGAAAGATTTAGGATTTTTTTCCACTTCTTTTAGTATGTTCTTTAAAGAAGTGCAGTGGGGGGAATTATATTTTGATAGGTAAAAGGTTCATTGAGCAACTTCTAATTTTCTGTTATTTTAATGAATTTCTGGCTGGAAGTAATTCAATACTCAAAAATCTCAAAAATGTACAAAACCAAGACCTATTGACCAGCTATGATTGGCCAGAGGTGATATCAGGAGCCCTCAAGGTACCACTTCAGTACACTAAATTCAGCATACCCCCTTGGCTTCCCATTGCTTTGCTTGGTCTTCAGAACTGAGTGGAAACACAGATAACAACAGGATAAGTGCACCAATGGACTTTCAGGTATAGTTTGTTCTGCAGAAAACCAGACTGATTCAGACATAGACCCTTTTTAGAGATATACCATTTCTAGTTATATGACCATGGTAATGCAGGAACCAATGACAGCCAGGAAAGGGTAAGATTTTTTTTTCAAACTATTCTTGAATACAGCCAGAGGGAAACACTTCAAGAGGGAGCCTGCACAAGAAGAAAGTTGTCTTGCAGCCTGCCCTGGGAAAGGAAAAAGACAAGACTTAAATACAGAAAAGTTTTACTTGAGAAGGCTTTAGGTGGAATGCAAACCTCTCTTGAACTGGCAAAGTGGTCTGTGGCATGTGCTCTCATCTTTTCATGCTCAGTGTATCATAGAAGGGCAAAGCTGGCATTAACTGCAGCCTCTGGGTGTTACTTGTTGTTTCCAGAGTAATTATAGCCAGAACAGATCTATTAAAATGTAGGAATAAGGGAAACAGGAGATGTAAAAGAATATCCAGGATTCAGCACATTATCACCCAGCATTCAGCTCTCCTATCTTTGTGAGGTACAAAAGCACTGTTATTTTCAGGATACTGATGGTACCTGCATTAAAGTCTAGCGGTATTGGGCTGTTTATGATAAATCCCACAGGGAATCTGCAGAAAACATGAAGAGAATTCATAAGGTCAGCTCTGTGCCTTCATTCTCAGACGCTGCGTCTCTTTACTCAACTACTAATGGTGAATTTTTCCCAACCTAATGAAAGCTGTTTTTTCTCTAATTTGATTCCATTGCTTTTTCCTGTCCAATCCTCCTACTGTCTTGATGAGCTTCTGAATTCAAAAGGAATTCAAAAAGAAAGCAAGAGCATGTTAAATGTCATACACAATATGCTTTTGTGGAACTGTTAAATGAAATGCAGCAAATAGTCCTGTTTCTCCTCTAGCTAGTTTAAGTTGAAGCTGTAATGTAAGTTGTGATATTTTTGCATAGGGTAACTTTTGTTGTCATGTAAAGACACAATAAAACTGTTTTTACAGAACAAGATCTGGCACTGCCCTGTATTTTGATAAAACACAAGAGAATCTAACATCATACATGCTGATCCTCTATTTGCTGCATATCTCTGAATTACTTGGACAAAAAAAAAAAAAATTCAAGTCCCTGCAGAATCCCATAATCCTCCTTGCATAAGCCCCAGGAATTATCAGGATTTGCAAGAGTGCAAGTATACTTGATGAGTAGCCCTTTCAGCAGGAATATCTTCTTAACAGAATTTCTGTGTTATTCCTTATTGGAAAAACACAAGAGATGCTGCAAACAGATGTCCCCTTGTGAGCATAGGATAGCTTTTCACAAAAGTATTTGCAATGGTAACATACAAGTAGCTACCACTGGGCATTATTAGTTTCTTATATCTGAGCTCAAGGATAAACCTAAA
This sequence comes from Edolisoma coerulescens, assembly GCA_013397115.1. Lineage (NCBI taxonomy): Eukaryota > Metazoa > Chordata > Aves > Passeriformes > Campephagidae > Edolisoma > Edolisoma coerulescens. Next base: position 524,312 of record VWZW01000832.1, on the reverse strand, counting down.
AAATTTAAATTTTAGCAAATTCCATAGCACTACTAGAAAGCACAATATTTCTCATAAAGTGCACCAGTAGCGTCAGGCTGCATACCCACAACAAGACAAAGAAAGTCTTTGGTTTAAACTGAATGAGTTCAGCTTAGCTTTAGTTGTAGTAATTTTTTTCACTCAGCTGATCATCCTCCCTCTGGGCTAATTTTCGAACATTGCTTTTTATTTTCTCTTTACAGCTGTGCCTAGGAAAGGAAGAGACCTAAGACATAGTCTTATTTTCCTCATTTATTCCTTTAAATGAAGTTAAAGAAACTCTCAATGTTAAGGAGCGAAAAATCTCAGGAAATGTTTTCATTAAAACTCTGCTGGCAGTAACTTTGCCGCTGGCATTGAGGGCTGCCTGTGTGTTCCTCAGTTCTCAGTTGCTCTAATAAACTGTATAATTGCTTCCTGTTGAAGCAACTCAATGTCAGAAAGCACCTTTTGTTTTTTTGCTATATTGTGATGTTAAATAAATGATTATTTTTAAATAAAATACTTTTAAGGCCTTATCCCAATATTTCCAATAATGTATTTAGAAACTTTGAGAATACTGAGGCAAGGAAAGAGATGTTGCAGAGATAAGATTTTACTTATAAGTTCAGTCTGTACTTGCCTTCTGTATGTCTGCACCAACATAAGTATTTCAACGTCTTTGCTACCCCTGACTTAGAGGGATGAACCTATAACAGAAATTGCTGATTCCTTTTTGCCTGAGCATCTGGCTCTGAAAAGGGCACTTGAAAGTCCATCAGCAAAAAGAGGGAAGAAACCATGTGACATCAGGTTGGACCAAAAAGTTCTAAGGTAGAATATACATGAATATCCTATTTCTCCTGCTAGCTGTTCTGACAAATGCATAAATTGGTAAACCTTCAGTCAGCTTTCTTGTCAGTTTAGGTGCTTTTATATGTTCTCAAGAAACCTTAGAGATAGCAGGAGGATTCTCCTTTATTTCTCTTATACCTCTTTGTTTCAGTCCAATGAAAAGTCTGTCTGCAAATAATGAGAGCCTTTTATCTTCTTTTAAACCATTTCTTCAATACTTTGTCACATTGCATGCAATCCTGTTCTACAACTACAAGTCTTACTGCATTGGTTTTTTGGCATGATCTGTGAGTAATTCTTAGGCATAGGGACATTTTCTACTCCAGATTTTCTGTTTGTCAGTGTAAAATACTACTTAAGGTGGTTAATAACAGGTTTTTGTAAGTTTAATTCTTTGTATATGCAAGAAACAACGGCAATTAATTCTGGACAATTAAAGAATACTTTGTGGAGCTGTTGGCACATTCAGAATACACAATAATTGGCTGGATTTAATCAGATCCATAAAGTACTATTGTGATAGATTACATTGCAAGGAAAAATATCTCTGTAACTGCAGAGTTTCTGTATGCAGTTGGGTGCTTGTTACACCTTTTGTAGTCAGCAAAAGAACAGAAATTCTGTAGTGTGTGCTGGCTTTTTATGGGTTTTTGATCTTGAAAGTGTGTTTTGAGCAGCAACGTCACCATTGGGCAGAAGGAGAAGTGGAAAGCTTTTATCCTGTACTCAAACATTGTATTGTCTTGTCTTGTTTGCCAAAGAAACAGAGAAGATGTGAAGGCTCAGGAAGACAGAACTGATGGTAGGAGGCGAGACCCAAGGAAAGCTTGTGAAGGCACAGCAGTTTGACACCCAGTTTTGAGTGACCTATGTTGCTATCTTTAGTTTGGGAAAGCTTAAAGAAAACTAAAGACAGAATACAAAGTGTTGTCTAAATCTAAAAAGGGAGAGGTCTGAGAATGCTGTTTCTCTTTGCTGCTCATTCCTGATGCATTTCGTGATCTGCAGAGGTCACCACTCCTCTCTTCCTCTAGGTGAAACCCTTGTCATGCAGCATGGGGAGCTTAGTGTGAGCAGTACTGTAGGTTGGGGGCTTTTCTTTGTGGGAGAGAGGTGTATGTATGAAGCCTTTATGTAAGTTTCATATGTGTATATGCACACATATTTACATATTACGTATGTAATGACCACAAGAAAGAGGGAAGATATAGTAGGTCTTGAAGATGTGTCAGGGGAGGTTTAGGTTGTATATCAGGAAAAGGTTCTTCAACCAGCAGGTGGTTGGGCACTGGAACAGGCTCCCCAGGAAAGTGGTTACAGCACCAAACCTGACAGAGTTCAAGAAGTGTTTGGACAACGCTCTCAGGCACATGGTGTGACTCTTGGTGATGGTCCTGTACAGGGTCAGGAGCTGGACTTTTATGATCCTTGTGGGTCCAACTCAGCTTATTCTGTGATTCTGTGACTCTGTCATATATTAAAAAGCATAGAGATATGCAAAAATTTTTATCTTCTGTATTGTGGGATTTGAAGATGAGGGTCCACAATGGCTTAAATTCAAAGGTTTAGAAATACCGCATAACCTAAGTCCATCTAATTGTAGCATCATCAGCAATGTTTCTGAATAATAACAAACAGCAAACTGAAAATTTATTTCAAATACCAAGTCTATTGAGTTTTTCAGAGTCAGACCAGAAAAATACTTGTGTAACTATGCCCACAGCTGTGCCCCAGACATGTATGCATGCATTCCAGTAGAACTCCTCAGTATTTCAGTGATCACTTGAAAGGGCTGGTATAAGATGCTGATGGCGAACACACTTCTTGTTTGTCAGATATGCATAGCTGTATGAAAACTTTGCTTGTATATCTGAAGAATATTTGACATACTGACTGCTGTAATTTACAGCTAAGATGGAAGAGAGCTGACTATGTCCTCAGGGGAGCAAAGCACTCTTAATATCTTAACTTTCTTATATGCCTTTCAAAGTGAATTTTCACACAGAGCTTTGTTTGTGTACACAAAGTCATAGCTAGTTGTAGATACAGGTGACAATGTTTTTTTTCTTGTAAATGCACTTCAGGAATGCCAACAGTTGTTCCTGGAACTTGTTATATTTCTTGATACACAGATTCATGCCCTCTTATGCTCTTCAAGTAAAATAGTTCATACTGTACACATTTTTATGAACTCAGGTTGAGAACAAAAAAGTTCTCACGGTAATTTGCTTGCAAAGATTATTTGGCAGCGTAGAGCTTTGCCTCCTCCAGTTTTAAGGTGCATCATACTGAAGTGTGCAATTGTTCTCAAGTGAATATTCCTGGTATTGAAACAGCGACATAAAATTCCAGGGTGTCCCATGAAGGTAAAGTAGCATAGTCATGTCAGGGTTCAAAAAGGACAGGGAGATTATAGGTTATGGGAATCAGATGAATAAAAATCTGCATAGATTTGCTCAAGTATATACTTGTATTCTAAGTGGTTCCCTGAAGGAAAGTACGCTTTCCTGGTTTTAAAACCTAAAGTTTCCTTAGGTTTCAGTCTATACCCTGAGTTCTTTCATGTGGCAGTGGTTCAAATGATGTTGAAGCATTTGTCCCGGCTCCTTCAGAATTTTCTGAATGAGGTCCATTAGTTTATTTTTCAAAGAATAAAGACATTGTTTCTTCATGTTCTCTAGTTAAATTCAGAGAGTCCCTTAGTTTCTGTCCCCCATCTGCTCTAATTTTTCCTTTGATTGTAGATTTTATTAAGCAAACATCCTACTACTGTAAATTAATGAAGTCTTATTGACTTAAATGGGAAAATGATAGTTTATAACAGCTGATGATTTTGCATTTTGTCTTAAATGAATATGTAAAAGAAAATTTGGATGCTGTTACTGGCTATGCCATATCCCAAGAACACTCTCAAAGTTATTTATTTTTCCCACGGGTGTTGTTGCATTGGGGCTTTTTTTTGTTTGTTGTTTCAGCCAGTATAATCTATGGATCTCTCTCTTTTATTTGCCTTATTTTCTGAAAATGCAAATTCTTTCAGTCATGATATTTTTCTCTGTAGTAAATTGTCTCTCTAGATGCCTACTTCCCATCATAAAACAGGTAGGATTAATCGACCTCTGGAAAGGTGTAGAATGTCTCTGTCATCTCTAAAGGCAGCATAAATGATTAATTTAGACTGGAAAGGGAAAACTGACTTAACCAAATTCTGTCTGTAGTGACTATCTACCTTTTTTGACTTTGTCAAATGGTTCTTTTTCGAACACATATTGAGATTTCTGAACTCTGAAAAGGAACTCTGTGGTTTCAAATTTCAATGATACCGGAAAAAAAAAAAACCAAAAGAAAAAGAAGGCATGCATTCTGAAAGTGTATTTACCATCATTTTCTGAAAAGTACCACTCAGCCTCTACCACTAGTTCCTGTTCTTTTGGCTAATGTCTCTTTTTAGATGCTTCAGAATATTTTGCACTATCAGAGCTGCACCTGAAGAACTTGCCCACAGTATTCCATTTGGTTAAGCTATAGTCCCCTCCTTTCTTCTTGAAATAGGATATTAAAGGGAATGATTTCAGTGGCTTGATATCTAAATCTTCAGACTTGCCAGTTGTATGTTTTCAGTTTCTGTTATTCTTTATTTTGTGTTTGATAGCCTGTAACAGGGATGTCCTGTTCTGGGTTTGCTATTAATCACTAACCTAAGCAGCAAGATTATTTGTAATAACAGGTGGGCGAGTCTCAAAGTAATCGAATCTGGAAAGGTCAGTAGCAGAAAATAGTTGCCATATATGAGACATTTTCAAACAAGAAATGGAAGGCATCAAGTGGCAGTCCTGTAAATAGGAACATAATCAAAAGTGCAGATGGAAAAAAAGGAAAGTAGGTCAGGGATGATTCTCCTGATGCAGCCAAAGAGTAACTGATGCGTGTACTAAAGGCTCTGTCATTTCCATGAAGAGCTTTGTCCTACAAAGCCAGCAAAAAAATAGAGTTGAAAGTGGAAGAAGCATTGAGTGGTTCAGAGCTTGTTTGGATTTCAGAGAGATAAACAAGGGCAGTATGTGCTGCAGTCAAGAGTCTGAAACTGCAACAAGAAGAAACCTTCAGGGTATCGCTTGTTGAACATCATTTGTACCCCTCTTGTCAGTCAGTCACTTTCCAGCATATATGATGACAATAGTGTATTTGTGTTGGTGTTTGTCCACAAATAGCTGGTCTGGTCCTCTGTAAAATGAGTCTTTTTAGAATGATGTCATTCACATGGTGTAGTTCTGCTGCAGATTTTGAAAATCTTTTCCTCAAAGCTGCTGGTGGCTTCTGTTTTTAGCTAGGACAGACAGGGATGACTCATGGATGTTAATTTGGGTTTAAGGCTGTATTTTTAAACCTCATTCCTCAATTTGTAAATACTCAGAATCTGTGCCGGAATCCAGACCTGCTGCTATTTAGGGATTATTTGTATTCACAGCCTATTGTTTCAAAGGACAGCATCAGTCAGGGCATTGTGTTTAGTGGACATACATCAGTTTGACAGAAGTTGTCCTAATGTGCACATTCACCACTTGAACTGTTTCAGTGGTTCTAATTTAAGTTTTTCTCCATGTGCATTCAGATGCCATTACTTGTTTGTCTTGTCTCTGAGAGATGTTTGCATAACATTTTTATACTTCTTCTTTGCATAGTGGAAATCAAGACAGTTCCCCCTGTTTATGCTTGCAGTTGCTTTGAGCTACTTCAATAATGCAAAATGGCAATAAATTTTTCTGGGACAGATCTTGGGCCCCCCTTTCACAGGGAAATATGCTGGAAGCATGGTGTTTGCCCAACAGGAGAAGTGAACTACATGCGGTCAAAGACACCAACAAACTCACAGAAAATATCACTGCAGAGCTCCAAAGGCTTCTGAGTCCAAAAATATCTAGATAATGTCTGTACATATGCACACTTTTTGGATAATTTATGTTCATCTAGAAACATTTATTAGTTCTGAATGCATTATTCAGAATGAATAATACCTATTGCCACTATTCTGTTACAGCAGTCATCTAAACTTACTAGAGCTTTTTTTCTAATTAAGCATTTGTTTATGGTCCATGTTTAGGCAGCAGAGAATTGTTCCCATCACCTAAGAAATCATTTTCATTCTGAAATTCATGTGTTCTGTCTTTTCTTCTCTTCTTCCCCTTCTGGTTTCTGATCAATACCCTTTGTTTCTTCCTGAACTCATTATTTTAACGTTTTGCTAATTGTCAGTCCAGATCATTTGATAAGTAGGGTTAAAATTGTTCCAAATCGATCAACACTATAGCTCTGATTAGCACTTTAATGTTCAATCATTGTTTCTAACCTGTGTCTCTTCAATTACAGTCACTGTCACTTCAGGCTGCCAGTGAAGTTAGTATCTGTTGCAGAGAGGGCTATGTTAGCTTTGAAAGTCCTTTTATATGGGCATTTTTTCTATCCAGGCTATTTTTTTTTTCTCTTCATGTCATGAAGTTGAATTGTTATAGGAATCCTCTTTTGTTCATGGACAAAATATGAAGCCTATCTTCTCAGGAAACACAGAATTATTGGACCTAGCTCACTGAGGGAGAAGAAAGTATGCTTCTTATTAAATAATTTTAATTATTAAAGCCTCTGAAAGCTACTGCAGACCCTGCTTGTGCCTTCACCATTTCTGCTCACTATAATCTCTCTCCTTTTGTCACAAGCCAATTCTATGTTTTCTACAAAGGATTTCTCTTGAATGTCCAGTGAAAAACAGCACTTCTTTTGATTGTTATGAATAGTGCTTTTCCAACGAATAGCAACAGCTGCTGACAGAATTTGTCTGCTTAAAGTTAAGGTTAAGGTAAGGTTGATAACAGCCTTTAAAGTCTTTTCTTCCCCTTCTGTCTTCCCGTTAGCAATAGAGCTTACAATGGATCTGCATGCTTGTGTACATAAATCAAAAATATTTCTATCTTGCTAGAGAGAACTGACAGCTTTTAAGTTTTTCACTCAGCATGACAATGCTGAAAAGTAACCTAAATTTAATAATCAGACTTATTTTTATGAACAAGGGGCAAGTTTGGTCAACTCTGACCAATTCATATATTTCCATTTTAAACAATAACATGGAAGGTAGAAAATGTTCACTGGATTCTTCTCATCATTCTTAAATGTTAAGTCTTGAAATCTTGATTCAATATTCATAGGTCTCTGAGTTCAAATTTCAGTACAAGTGAGTGCTGGAATAAACTATAGAAACAATTTTAATCATCAACAAAAAGCAGTTTATTGATTGATTACTCTTGTTAGGACTAATTCCTAAAACAACAAAGTAGCACTCTTTTGATCTAGATCCCAAATATGTGTAAAGCAAAGCTATGTGAAAAATTAAAATGCATAAAACCCCAAACATAATGAATCACTGGTAAAAATAAGCAGGAAAAAGGAAAATCATCTGTGTGCTTTTCAAAAAATTGCTTATGTACAGTATATGAAAATTATATCGGTATAACTTCTCATTAGTGTTCTATTTTTTCTGTAACTAATGGTGTTCCTCTGAAAATTATTCTCACGGGATTGGTCAGAGAATAGTAAACAATAAAGTTTTTCATTGTCTCCCCCAATATTTGTAATTGAAGTATTAAAGAAATACTTTACAAATAAAGCAGTGTTATATGATGCAAAGATGACCTGCTCCACATTTCTTCCCCTTCCCTTCGCACCAATTTTGAGAGAGGAAATATTTCATTTCCTGATGAATACAAAGTGAGGTGAAAGGTATCATGGAAGCAATGGAGATATATTATGAACAGTAGAAAACTTACAAAAGCAAATGGCTCCTAAACACACAGAGTTAGGTACGAATCTTATGTCTCAGACGCTCCTTCTCAGCCTCATTACATTTTTGCTATTTTCCAATGCAGGAAAGTTAAGTAAACTGACTTGCTATTGTTCTCATGCTGTATGTTCAACTATATGGTGCTTCTGGCTGAAATAATGTTAACAACAAAAAAAAATAGAAAGAGAAACCATAGCACAAAGGTGTTCTTTGTTTCCCTTCCATGTCTTGACATCCTCTGAGTTGCATCCTGCTCCCTGCAAGCTCACCTAATCTTCAGGAAGGCATTTGGGGTCGTAAGGCAAAGTGCCGAGCTTTGCCTATGAAAGCTGAGATGTTTGTCATCAGAGAGTGGAGCACAGTGCAAATTCTGAGCTTGAAACAGGGATCAAACAATAATCCTCTGCACAGTCCTTTCAAATATTCTTTTGGTCTTGGTGCCAGAGGGCAGCTTGGAAATGAGATTTGTTGCCAATACAACTGCATAGCCTCATCTCTTTTGTTTTAAAATTCAGTTTGTGCTTTGTTCAACACAAGATGAAGACACCTTTTAAGCTCAAAGGCTTTGTTTATTATTGCATCATCAAGGCTGACTTCCTAAACCAGCAGTTCAAAACAATGATATAAAAGAAGAGTATTTTTTTGTCTTTTTTTAAAATAGAAATTATGTCCCCATTGTGCATCTTCTTGAAAATGACAGCTCTTACTCTTTGGATACAAAAGGTACAAAACCAAAAAAAAATCAAACATTTACTACCTGTCTCAAATGAATTCAAAGCAAGCAAAAATGCACAGTATCAATCAGTCTGTCATTAGTGTTATCTTTTGAAACACAAAGGGGGCATCTAATGAAATTCCAGTAGAAACACTGATGAGTTTCTTCTGAGTTTTGGGGATGGGCAGGTGGGAGGATATGTCTGAAGATTAGCTGTGGTTGAAAGCTTGTGGGTAGGAATCAGGGACTGATGCAACAAAAGGAACCTTGTGACTGGTGTCCACCACAGGCTGTCTGATAAAGGGAGCCTATTGATGAAGCCATCCTGCTCCAGCTACAGGAGGCATCACTCTCACAGGTTCTTGTCCTGCTGAGGGACTTCAACCACCCTGATATCTACTGGAAAAGTAGCATGGCGAGCTGTAGGCAATCCAGGATACTCCTGATAGGTGTGGTGGGTAAGCTCCTAAGTATCAATAAGTTCCCTAGGGAATCAACAGCAGCCCTGCTAAGAAGGACTTGGGGGTGCTGGTGGATTAGAGGCTGGACGTGAGCCAGCAAAGTGCACTTACAGCCCAGAAGGCCAGTTGCGTCTTGGGCTGCATCCAAAGCAGTGTGGCCTAGCCTGATTGCCTGAATTTACACGTGCACGGCTTCTCAGGAGGCCTTTATAGCCTCTGCTAAACCACTGTACTGTCGTCACCCAAAACAGCACATCTACAGGTTCAGGCATGTTGTACACGCTCAGGCTGCAGTCCCACCTTGGGCAGTCTGGTGGATAGATTCACTCTTGTAGACAGGGCAACTGGACTCAACCTGTACAAGTTTGGTGCCTAACCATCTCATAAAGCAACAGGTCAAAATCAGGCTGGTAGGCTGCCATTATACAAATCATTAGTATGATTGCCCTCCTGCAGCTACTGCCTTCTGCAACAGTCCTTCTTAAAAAGGAGGGAAAGCAAAATAAACAAAAACATTTGCAATGGAGGAATTTGAAACCCAGACATTAAAAAAACACCCCAAAACCACAGAAAATTCACTGTATTGAGAAAGATCGAAAATCCTAGGACTATGCAGTTAGAGAGGGGACATAGATTTCTCCACTGGTGATCAAATCAGGAATAATGAGTGATATATAGAACATAAATCAGATGTTCTGATTAATTATCTCTCAGGATGATGTTTTATGCCATTACCACCTCTGAAATAATTTCAGGCTTGCATGTCTCTTGGAATCATGTAACAGGGAGTGTTATATGACAAATATCTTTTCCAGTTTTTAGATATCAACAATTTTTGTATATTTTTATCCCTGTCTGAAGATACCACCTGCTTCAATTTCACAGCAATAAACACTGCTGCTAAACCAGCTTTGAACTCAGACATGGCATAGGTCTGACTGTTCAAAACAACCTTCTAAATAATCTCAGGTTTATGTTCCTGAACTGACATTTTGTTGTTCAATTGAGCCTTTGCTTGTAGACTGGTGCCTTAGATACAGGTGTTCCAGTGCATTAAGAAGCAAAAAGAAAGGTGCAATTTCCATTTTTACAGGAACTTTTCTTTCTTTCAATGAAGTAGTTAAGGGGCATCAGAAAACTGCAATAATTATACATGCAGCACCTCATTGCAGGTTTCTCTAGTTTTTATTTCTCTTGGTTTGTGTCTACTGTTTATGTCTACTGATGGCCTTGAAGATGCACACCATTGTTTTCTGGAGTTTCTCTAAACTTGATTTTGAGTTTTGAAATTGTGAAAGCAAAGGAGAATCAAACCTCTACATCAAAAGGGAGGGAGGAATCATTTATATGCAAAGAAACAGTTTGAACAGCACCTTAATCTTTCATAAAATAGGAGTTGCAAGCCTGAAAGTCAGTAATGCACAGCCCCTGTGCTTTCTTGTTGGCAATTATGATCATTATTAACATAGACTTTATGGGGCGTGAGACAGGTTGTTTCTCCAGAGAGCTTATTCTGAGCAGGAACAAACATCACTGTTGGTTTTCCAGAATTTTGAAGGGCAATTTGGACTTTGGAGGTCCTCAGTTTAACTCTGACAAATTAACAAAACTTTTAAACCTGGAAGAATCTTAGTGAAGCAGTAGGATATTTTCACACCATTTTCACATATTGTGTTTCTGCATAAGTGAGTTACGTAGGAAAGAACATGTACTTCGACAACTATCAGCAACTTCCTGAGGGCACAGAAAGAAAATTCCACTTTTATCACTTAAAAACTGACAGCTAAATATGGCTCGTGCTTTCAACTTGCCCCTTTCTATTTCAATTGGATAGTTTGGCATCTCCATCAAGCTAGATCTGACTTCAGTGCTTTCAGAATTTTCAGTATCTATTCATCCTTTTTTCCCACCATTGTTTTGTTTTCAGTGAGAGCATGCCGCTCCATGCACAACTGAACAGATTCATATCACTAGGATTTTGTTTTGTATCCTCTTGTGGAATAGTACTTCTGCAGATTTCTGAATTTACATGGAATTCTTGGGGGGTTTTATTATATTCTCTGTCCTCCACCTGCAGGTCTGATTGTAGCAGTCTACAGCTGGAAAAGAGAATTTGAGAAGCTTCTTTAAAATTCTTTGGTTTCTCATGGGACAGCATGAACACTTTGTAATGGCTGCCTAACTGTTTCTTTTCAACACCTTTATGAGTTGCTGATTGATTTAAGGCAGACAGCCTCTGAGGGCTGTCATATAGCAGAGATTATGGTGAAGTACTGGGTTTTCAATGCTTACTGCAATTGAAAGCAGCAGAAATGCTTCTTAAGCTACTGTCCTGCTTGGTTTGTAATCCCTTCAGTGGCCAGGTTTTCTTGAAGTGCCTTGTTGCAAGTGGAATGTCAGGTACCACTGGTCTAGAAAGGAATACTGAACATTGAATTGTTAGCAGCAACTATGGGTGGATGGTTCTCCCATATGTGATTAAAGTGGAAATATTAAAATGGTCACTTGTGCCTTGTGATTTGTATAACAGAGGTTATAAAAAATACTGCATCAAAAAGTACATAATGTAATGCAATGTTCTCTATGAAAAGTCAAAAAAGTTGAAAAAAATGCTCAGAACATAAGAAGGACATGGAGCTGCGGGAGGAAGTTCAGAGAAGGTCCATGAAGCTGACTAGAACACTGGAGCACCTCCACGATGAAAACAGGCTGAGAAGGTGGGGGCTGTTCAGCCTGGAGAAGAGAAGGCTGCGTGGAGACCTCATAGCAATGTTCCAATATTTGAAGAGAGCTTACAGGGAAGCTGGAGAGGGACTTTTCACCAGGAACAGTAGTGATAGGACAAGGAGTAATGGGTACAAATTAAAAAAGGAGACATTTAGGTTAGATAAGGAAGAAATTCTTCACTGTGAGGGTGGTGAGACACTGGAACAAGTTACCCAAGGAGGCTGTAGATGCCCCATCCCTGGCAAAGTTCAAAACCAGATTGCATAAGGCCTTGGGCAACCTGGTCTAGTGGCATGCGTCCCTGCCCATGGCAGGGAATTTGGGACTAAATGATCTTTAAGGTCTCTTCCAACCTATTAACATTCTGTGATTCTATGAAATTATCCAGGCCAGGGCTTTATTTTTACATGCAAGATACAATTCAGCTAGTAGTTAAAAAATTCTTTTTCTAGACAATTTAAGTGCTTTTTATCCATACAAGATACTTAATCATTTTAGTGAGTTATCTTTTATAAGATTTTCATAGGAGGCTGTTTAGTCAAAAGAACATGTTTTCCTGAGATGACATTAATTGAAACCAATACATCTCCCAGTAGGTGATGTCTGCAAGTACCCAGACTAGTTGTTGCACTTCACTAGTTGCTGGTTCAAAAATATGTCATAAAAGTGAACTGGAAAGCTCAAATAAAATTAATTCTAGATTTATGTTCTTGAAGATACTACTGATCAATCTTTCAGGTTGCATGCTAGAGATTTTTTTAAACTTTTAAATGAAAGATCTTTTCCTTCTGTCATCTATAAAAATAATATTGCATTTTTATCTCACTAAAAATATGTTAGAATATACTATTTTGTGGTAGCACAAATTGCGAAGGTTTTGTGGTTGGTTTTTTTAACTGAGATCTGACAGTGATGTTTGACAATAATCTCCTTGAATGAGAAGGTGCCAGTAGTATTATTCAGTAAAGAAAAGGGATTGCCGAGGGATGAGTGGGTGTAAAAGATGACATATATTTTTGTACTAATCCTGCTGTAAGTAGTAGGAGAGGACACACAGCTCTGCAATAAACTACTTTGAAATCAGATTTGAGAGTACTGAATAAAAGAAGTCTAGACACTTACATATTTGAAGATAGGAAATGTATTTTTGCACGCATATTTACTGTAAGAAATACAGTGCATGAGAATGATTGTTGCCCCACATTTTTCCGGCTTAACATAAGGTACAAAATGAGGAGTGATGGACATGGTGGCTGCTCTCTCAAATCTTTGTCTATAAATATCTGAAAAGGGACCTAAAAGATCATCTAGTTCCACCCTCCCTGCTCTTGGCCAGGACAACTTCTACTAGACCAGGTTGCTCAAAGCCCCATCCAGCCTGGCCTTCAACACTTCCAGGGATTGATATGATATATTAAAATCCATGTAAAATCTACAGCAGTATTTTTTCAGGATAGTGGTGATACTCAGCTCTATGTTTGTGTTACATAGAGGATCAGTCGCACAGTAAATATCTCAGGTTTATTTTACAAAGCTTTTGAACAGGATGAGGTTGAGATGGCTAAGTCTGATTCCTACCCAGATGAATTGTAGGAGTCTACTAGAAGAGGTGACTGAATTCAAATGATTAAATATATCTATCACTTCAGCCTCCAGTATGTGTTCCTGAAGTCATGTGCAATGGAACGATAGCATTGATGTTGGTGATAAGGAAAAGCATGTTCTCATCAAGTCAGTTCAAAGGATGCACAAAGTTTTTTTGTGGTTGCCTGACCAGATTGATGATATCTCCAGGAACTTGTTCACCTACCTCATGTCTATGAATGAGTTTCTTGTTTACTAAACTTGTTTAATAAGCAATAGATAGTAAAGAGGAATGTTCAGAAGAGGTAGAATAGTAGTTTAAACTTTAGTGAACCTATGAAGGAAGGTAACAGGTAACAGTGCATCCTACTGTCCTGCTCTCTGGGTCTAATAGCTCTGTATTTCTCCACTTTTTGTAAAAGAAGAAAAAAGACAATAAGTAGATCTTCTTCCCCTGCAGATAAAGTTACCCTTTCTCCATACAACTGTAGATTTCTATCTAAATGTGCAAGCATTTTATTTATATTAAAAAGAGTCTTAATTAAGAGAATTACACTAATACTCTATTAAGAGTATTAATAAAAGGTCTTGCATGCATATGCATGATTTATTACTGTCTGATGAATATGTAAAACTGGATGGAGTCATCAATGATGATGGTATGAAAAGTCCCAGTTTTATTCGTGACCAAAATTTCTGGCTGATTCTGCTGCTAGACAAACAATTGTGCCTCAAAGCCATGCATGATCTTCCTATCTTCTCTCTGATTTCACTTTATCATAATTTGCTACAATTTTCAGTCAGTGTTTTCTTTTGTAAGAAAGTTCTCATGTAGCATGTATAAATCCAGGTTAATAAGAGATATTCATCATCCAAAGGGAGGCAGCAGTTCTATTCATGGGTGCTGGTATCAGAATGAATAGTGCTTTTTGGTGCAATTTTTTTCCATACTACTATGCCTTCCATAGTACAGCACAGATCAAAGAAGGCTGTGTAGGAGACACTGCAGAGCATTCTGGAATTAGGGCTGCAGGTGTAATCAGAGAAAACAGTAGGTCAGTCCTGTGGTTCCTCTAATGGATGACAGCACACAGCTACAGCACAAAAATCTTTGTGATTCCCAACCAAATAAACATATTACCATCTATCTCTGGGGTACAGCTTCTTCAGTGCAATGAAGTTTCTAAGAGGTTGCTGACAGGAACAAACTGTTAAACAATCAAGATATATCAAAGACATTTTCCTGCTTGTTTTCTTTGTTCCCTATCTAGTAGAACAAATCTGACATCTGGCAATAGCAAGTCAGCAGTATTTCTACATTTGTTGTTCCCTTTTTTTCTGTATTATTCATACATTGACGCTCAGGAAAGTCAGTACTGCAATCTTCCATTGAAAAGAGAGAGGGGGCTGTTGCAAACATTCTTGTGTCTTTTCTTAGGTTTCTGTGGACAGATATATTCAGTGAAGACTGTTTCTGTAATTGAACTGTGGGAGACTTTTATTGTTTTCAATGATCTGTTTGTAGAACTTAGAGAAGTGTCTGGTTATTAGCTTCTCTGTCCTTTTGAGAAGCTATGAGCGTACCCTGTAATTCTTTTGCATGATAGCATAGGAACATACTGAATAGCTGCAAAGAAAAATTCCAAGGTAAATTCTGTTAGTGTGGATATTATATTTTGTCAATAGTACAGCTGGCTGTGGGAGAAGTTAACCACAAAAGCTAGCATCCTGGAGCAGGTGAGATGGAATTTTGCAGCTGAGACCAGAATTTGCATATGTGTCATTAGATTGTGTTGAAATGACAGAGAAAATCATCCTCTCCAGAAAATAAAATTCACTGTTAGGGTGGTCAGGTATTGGAATAGGTTTTCCAGGGAGGTGGTGGAGTCACCATTCCCAATGTTTAAGAGGCCTCTGGATCTTGTGCTGGATGATGTGGTTTAGTGGTTGAAGGGTTACAGTGCTGGTACTGGGTTGGTGGTTGGACTTGGTGATCTTAAAGGTCTCTTCCAACCTTGACTATTCTTTGGTTATATCCTGTGATTCTGGGAGCCCACATGTTCTTCTCTGATGCATGGATCCAGTATCTGGCATCATTAACAGCCTGAGTGAGTCCTGTTGCAAGTATGATATCCAGCCCTAGGACTCACAGTGGGGCTGGAACACTGATTTCCTGCTGAATATTCAACATGACTCTTGGCCTTGACAGAAACTGTCAATCAACAGAAATGCTTAATGTTTCATCCTCTCTATGCAGTTCAGCCTTAGGCTCAGCAGGAAACTTCTGTTTGTTTGTTATGCTCTGCCTGTCCTAATCAGAAATCTTTCCCAGTTAATGGAACGGCGATAGGGTGAAGCCAGCATTCCAAGACCTGTGTTACCAGTGTATGCTTTGGATGTGAAAGGGAGCAAAGCAACTGCAAGGAGGAGACCTTGGTAGGGTACTAGCCTTTCCCAGCCTGAGACATGGAAAGGAAAGTCCTTTAGAAGTGCACGATGTGCAGAGGTAAATGGAGGTTCCTGTGCTTCTTTGGGAGCAGAGAAACCCTTACGCAAGCTAAGACCAGACAGTGATGTGCTCATTTCAATGCAAGATGATTTGAAGCACTTTAAATCATCATCCACATACCCTGTGCTTTTGAATACCCTGTGCGAGTCAGCAGTGAGTGGCCAGTTCAATTGTTCTTTGTATAGAGTATCCCAAAGGGTGTTCTAGTTGGGTATTTAGGCTGCAAAACCTGTGGTAGCTGTAGAAATGAAATGGGAGAAGGATGGATAAAACACCAAGAATGGAAGCTCTCATAAACAAAAGAGGGGCACTTGTGTTTATATTGCTAAGGAGTAATAAAATTGTCTGAAATGAAAGCTTATTTGGCAAGAGGAAGTTATGAGGCTCATTACTTACAGATCATTAAAGATCCGTCATTTAGGTCTTAAGTTCAGGTTGCACAATATTTCAAAAAGACAGAATACAACAGGGAAACAAAGCCTCATAATATTCATTAGATGTGTATAATTAAAAGAGCAAAGTGAATGAAACTATTATGGCTCACATTACAGCAGAAAACGACTAATGGCCAACATCAGAGATTAGCCTGAAGGAGTCTAAACTGTCATAATTTACAGTTTACATAAAGTCTTCCCTCAAGGCCTGATCCATTGTTCCTTTAGAAACCTTTTATTCTAGCTGTGCAGAGAAGAATAATTCTGGACATGGAGCATCTTTGTTGGCTCCAAGTTCCCCATAATCATGCCTGTGGCACAAAAGGCAAAACAGAAATTTGAATTGTTTCAAATCTCCTGCTTCCTGCATCCTACATTAGGGAGTTCAGCCTGTGTCAGAGACAGTTCTGAAGGCTTACTGTCCTGCCTGGCTCATCCAAAGGGCACAATATTGCTAGTTATCACTCTCAGAGATGATTGACCAATAAATGTTGAATAAAGGTTTAAATTAGTTTATAATAGAAAGTGAAATTATCAATACTAAGAAAACAGAATTGGGTTGGGAGAGATAGGACCTTAGCTCATTTGTTGGAGTCAAGCCATTACTATTCTTCCTTTACTTCCTTTACATAACAAGCATCTGAAAGTTCTTATTGGACTGAAATGAACTTGAGAGAAATATGAAGGACTCAGTAATAAATATCATGGTTTATATAAATATCTATTCAGCATAAAAACCAATCCTGACTAAATATAGTATAAAATCACCAGACCAATTTAGACAAGAATAAAAGTCAACAACTATGTGAAAAGTGTAAGCAACAACAGAAGAAGACATAAATCATGAAAAGAATTTAAGCAAAATACTGAATGCTATAAAAAGAAGAATGCAATAGAGGAGAACTAAAATTAGACCTATAGAAACACATAGACAAGACTATTTTTTAGGTAAAAAACCCCCAGAATTCACTGAAGAAAGAAATTAAAACATCAGTGGAGGGAATTACAAAATAAGATGGAAGGAATGATAAAGCATACAATTACATGGATGCTTTTCCCAGTGTATTTACTTGAGACATCAGGAGAAATATGCCATCTGACACTACTTGTGTATGCAGTCCTGTGAATGATTTTGTGACCAGTGAGGCGGAAGCATTTAGTAATTTAGCACAAATGAAAACTATCAAGGCTCCAGAACTAAGACCGTATTTCTTCTAAGGTTTTATGAAGGAGGACATGGAAAAAAAATGCACAGGGCAGTGAAAGGCAGCACAGGACAATTGTTAGGCTACAGTAGGTTAGGAGAAATATTTACAGGGAAAAAAGGCCAAATATTGTGGAATTAGTTTATTGTCCATCTGCAGGTGTTGATAAGGTAGAGCTCTAATCAAACATCATAGTGGAGTTTTGTTTGAGTTAAGATATCTAGTGGATTTGATAAGCAGTCTGAACCCGTGGTTTGCATGTGAGAATACGGCTTTAGTCCAGTAGTTATAGCAAAGCCTGAGGGCCTGAGGGCTGATAAAAATAAATGCATTTTCAGAGGGCAAGAAAGGAGGAGAAATAGATTTAGTCAATACCCTGGCTTCATCCTGTCACAAATAAAAAATCCATTTCCCATATGGTTTGGTAAGTTTAAAAGATCGGCCAGAGCAGGAGTGAAGAGGATAGAAAGACTTGTTCTTCTGATGAAAAGCAGAGAGAGAGAAAATAAAGGAAAAAAGCTGCATCAACTTACTTGAGTGAGCTGAACTGACTCACCCAAGCTCTCATGCATTGATCTTGGAAAATGTTTTGTTTTGCTCTCTATGCACAAAACACCTCCTCATGAGGGAAGGTCTGCTTGTGCCCTATGTCGTTCCTGTTCATCGAGTTGATGGAAAACTGCAACTGCCCTTCACCACTCTAGGTTTTAAATCCTAAATATGCAAAGCATTACCTCTGCTTTACATCGGCTGCAAATTATATGGCAAATTATGGCAAATTATACAGAAGAACAGGATTTGATCTGTTTTTATTTCTAGTAACTAATAAACACCCATGTTTCTCGTGTTACTCGATGTCTCCAGATAGCCCTTTTAAAACTCCATAGTCTTTCTCCAGATTTCAGGATTGTTGCAGGTATGTATGTTCTAACTGGAGTTTCAGGACCAAAAAGCTCAGAGATATCACTTTCTCTTACCCTTTGACCACCTGATGTTTTTATTTTCACATAAATATTTTCTTGCTAGGTTGAAGCTGACACCTTGTGGTTTGTGACTACGTGCCCTCACTGGTAAAACAGAATGAGCTGTTTTACAGAGGAGTTCGTTCAGCTCTCTCCAAAGGTAATGTGTCTGTGTATACTTCTGTTAATTAATTTTAATTTTTGCATGTGAAGAATGTAATTAAGAAAATGCAACACTATCCTGTACATGCAATTGAGACCAGACAGTCATATATCCATTTTCCTCTCTTCCATGTGTTTTCATGTTCATTCAGCTGAATAAATGTACTGTTGAGACAATGTGTTGGAAACTTTCAGGTTTTCACCCAATTTTTTAATATATTAGCCTGTGAGTGATACCAGAGCAAGAAAGAATGTAGTCCAAATATCACACCCCAGACTGAATTTGCATGTCAAACAGCTTCATGGAATCACATTTTTAATTCAAATTAAAGCGGATTTTTTTCAGGACGAGAGAGATAATGCACAGTTATGTTTTTTATGTGGGCATATACAGGCAAACTTTACCATCTTCCATAGCAAAAGTGAGAAGGAATAAATGTTAAAGGGGACCTAAGCCTCTAAATTGCTTAATTTTGTATACAAGTCCGTTTTTTTATACAGGGTGTGACCTCCTGCCTTTTATTTGTCTTGTATCCTAGGAGTCAAAGAAGATTGTGAGGAAGTGGGATATTGCAAATATTCATACAGTATCTTTCTTTTGGGGACTGTGACATTTCATTATGAGCTGTTAAGAACTGCAGTAATACATATTGCAGCTCAGATGAGGTCTCCTTAAATTCATACAAAAGTGATAAATATTTTCCAGGCCCAGTGTCTGAGATTGTCAGAATTTAACAAATGTTTCCTTGAGCAGGAGGCCAAGTGGGATGTTGAACTGTGCCAACAACCTAACTATGTACAGCTCTAAACCTCTAAACACAATGGTCATGTATTTTCTCCCGAGGCAAAGCAGCATTATTTTATAGGTGTTTGTCTTTTATTATTATAAAACTTTGATTCATGAATTTCAATATTAAGCAAAGCAGTGCTTTCAAGTGAATTGATCTTGAAATAAGCAAATACGTTGTCATTTAACCATATGCTTAATGGCATGCTACTTATAATTGTAATGATTGTTTGCCAAGCATAGCTTCAAATAAAGAAAGAAATGCACAGATGGTTTTCTTATTTAAGTGCATTAAAATGCATACAGAATGTTTAGAAATGCAAATCCTTTAAATCAACTACTTGACAAAATCAGGCTTTGTTCCAAGTTGTTGTAATAGAGTCTCTTGCATATAAATAAAAGATTGTGTTACAGAAAGAGAGAGAATAAGTCATCTGTAGAATGGCAGTCAAGAACTGAGTCTGAAAAGGGAGAAAACACAGAGGTTTTATAATACTGAGCAGTTAGAAGAGTTGGAGAAGTAAATAGTCTGCAGTTATTTCTGTGGGTGATTGTACAGTAGGAGCAAGATTATGTTGATGCATTTGCCCCATTATAGTGACTTAGAAGGAATTTACTCCTTTTAATACCCCAGTGTCAGAAGCCAGCATTGCATTATTTTGATTTATAGCATTATTAGTACAGTTTATATTTCATTGCCCCCTTTTAATTCTCCCATTCAGAGTGTTCTACCAGCTTCTCTCGGCTTTCAGCAGGGTCTTCAGAAAGACAGTTTTCTAAGTGAATAGATGTTAAACCAAGGCTAACTGTGGTTTATGATGATCAAAACATACAAACCCAGGGGTATAAGGATATTTGGCCCTGTGATGGAAAGCTTGGCACTTACTGTGCATTATTTTCCTTCGAAATTCAGAAGGGCATCACAATTGTATCAAAGTCTCAGTAACCATGAATGGCAGATGAGAGGGATATTTAAGGAAGCCTATAAGGAAGGACTCAGGAAAAGTTTGAGAAAATAATAAGTGGGAGAATTGTTTGCATCTCTTCTTTCCTATGATTGTAGAAGTTTAATTTCATCTAGGAAAACTAATGAGCAAGTCAGGAAATATTGGTGGAGTCAAACTAAAAAGAAGATGGGGCGTCTGGTTTGGTGTTTCAGGTAAATGAGACACTTGCCACAAAGTGTCTGCAGTCATGATGTGGAAAGATGGATTATTTGCTAGCTCAGTGGCCTGGCCATGTGAGGTTGTGTTTTAGAAGGTTTTGGTTTAAATTTCCTTTCCTGTTTTTTGGTTTTTGTTTTTTTTTTTTACACTTCAGTAACTGGAGTATTGAAGACAGTTATTCAGAAAACACTAGCACACCTCTCCAGTGTCTCAGGGAGACTAATGAATATTCTTTACTGGTATTGCAAACTCAAAGAAGCAGAACAGTACTAGAAATACATGCAGTGAGGAAAGGCATGTTTCTCATGTTACTCGATGTCTCCAGATGACCTTTCAAAAATCCATAATCTTCCTCCAGCTTTCAGGATTGTGGCAGATATGTATGTTCTAACTGGAGTTTCAGGACCAAAAAGCTCAGAGATATCACTTTCTCTTACCCTTTGACCACCTAATGTTTTTATTTTCACATAAATATTTTCTTGCCATGTTGAAGCTGATACCTTGTGGTTTGTAACTACACACTCTCTTACATCAAAGATTATTTTGCAATATAAAGACGATGAAACTGATGAGATCTATCTAAACTCAGCTGCTGGTCTTGCAGATGGGTCATTTTGATCCTTATTATTCTTGTGTTTGTGCTGGCTTTGGCTGGGGTGGGGTTAATATTCTTTACGGTGGCTGGGATGGTGCTATGTTTTGGATTTGTGCTGAACACAGGGTTGATAATACAGAGATGTTTTTGTTATTGCTGAGCAGGGCTTACACAGAGCCAAGGCCTTTTCTGCTTTTGTACTGCCACTCTGGTGAGAGGGCTGGGGGGGTGTGGGAGGTTGGGAGGAGAAAGAGCCACGACAGGTGACCCCAACTGACCAAAGGGATATTCCAGACCATGTGACGACATGCTCAGCTGGGGGGAAGAAGGAGGAAACAGGAGGATATTTGGAGTGATCTTTTTTGTCTTCCTAAGCAAACATTACATGTGCTGTTCTTCTGGAGATGGCTGAACACGTGCCTGCCCATGGGAAGCAGTGAATTAATTCCTTGGTTTGCTTTGCTTGTGTGTGTGGGTTTTGCTTTGCCTATTAAACTGTTACTTATCTGTTGTTATCTGTCAGTTCACTGTCGTTATCTCAACCCACGAGTTCTCAAACTTTTCCCTTTCTGATTCTCTCCCCAGTCCTGCTGGTAGGGGAGTGAGTGGGAAGCTGAGTGGGCCTTGGTTGCTGGCTGGGGTTAAACCACAAAGTGTTTTAGCTTGTGACTATAATACTATTTGGTGTCACCATCTAGTGCTTCTGCAAGCCTTATAGCTAGTACTGTTTGCCTAAATATATGGGACCTAGAGACTAAAAAGTAGAATGCTTGACATCTCTTTTGGTGACTCCTTAAGGGGAGTTGCTTATATAGTCAGTAAAATTAAAAATTCAATCTCTGACAGGATAATTTTTGTATCGCTGCTGTATTTAATGCTAAAATAAGAGACAAATAATGTTGCACAAAGCTAATATATTACAATGATATTTAACAAAAATGAGTAGGTTTTAGAAACTTTCTTCTGATTCATACAGTCTTCAGAGGATCAAATTTCCTTTATATCCTTCAAAGACCTGAGTTATGGTATGCAATGCCCAATAGTGTAATAAACACTGATTTTGTATCAGGTGTAGGTTAAATAGGCTCAGGAAGAGTGAAGACAAATACAGTCACTTGGTTCTATATTCCATTTTTGTTGTATCTAGTGGTAATAAATTAATTTTGGTACAAATGAAAGTGACATTTATTTCTGACTGGTTTTATTTTTCACCCTCCTTGCTCGCCCTCTTTGCTGTCATGGAGTAAGTTTCAGAGAAATAGAAACAGATCAAAATCTCGACAGAATAAGACTTTGTTAAAAAAAAAATTGCACATGCCAGAGGTGCACAAATTTATTTCCTTTTCCATTGTGGTCACATCTGTTCCTTCTGGGACCAATTTTTTTTTTATGGTAATGCATGCACATATCTTTACAGGCATGCTTGAATTTGAGCTTAGAAGCAGACTTCATAGGGTTTAACTTTTTATTCCTTCAAGTTTGTGGCACATCTGATAAGCAGAGGCAATACCTCTGTGAGGTGAGTGATCAAGGACATACAAGAAGTACCTAACTGTGAATAAAATATTCCTCAGATCACAATTGGAAAAACAGCTCCACTAGGCTGTACCAAAGGATCATGTCCCTCAGTACTCTGTTTCTAACAGTGGTCATGAGCATCTCATTGAGGAAAAATAAGATTAGGCAGGCATGCTTCATTTAATAGTCCTCTAGATTGCTTACCTTATAGTTATCAGTATCTATAGAGTAGCTATTAATAATTTATTTCTCTGAACCTGGGCCTGCATATTCTCTCTCTAACATCCTTGTTACATGAAGCATTCCATCTTTCTGTTGGATTTGAACCTGGATGCTGGCTTCCTCTCAGTTCTTGTCCTTGAAGAGGGCACAAGAAGTTGGCCCATTCTATACCATGGTTCCTGCCTCTTCTGACTGCCCAAAACTCTGTTGTTACTTGCCCAATTTAAAGAGTCTCAATTCATTTCTTCCTCATCCAGCAACCACTCTGTATCTTGTAGCCTTTCTCTGAACCTTCTGCTTTTAACCTCAGATGTGAGTAGATGTATAAAGCAGCACAAAGATACACTCTGTCCTCATGTCATAATAGGACCAGCCTTTTAAAGATACAGGGTTTCATCACTAGCACAGCCCACTCTCAAATTTCTTGTACCTTGATTATTTCTGAGTGAGAGTGCTTTTATTCCACCAAGTTTCCACCATGCTTGTTCACTCTCAGCTTTCCTTTTCTGTTTTTTCTTATTTCCTAGATTTTCAACAATGCTGTAAAATCATGTGTTTTGGTCCTCTTATTATCCCATTTAAATGGCACTCTGTCATTCCTTATAGGACTGTTTCTTATCCTTCACGAGTTATACAATTTGTGTGGTGTTCTGTGTAAAAGACACAGCCTTTTATACATCTCAGCTTTCCCCCAGTCTTCAGTTTAAAAGTTCACTTACAGACTTCATGTCTTTAAAGGCCAGCAGTCTGGTTCACTTAGAGTTCAAATGGAAGGCATCCTTCCTCTTTGGCCTTCTTTTACTCCAGAAGCATTCCATTTGAATCATTGGTGAGGAATTAATCTCTAATATTAATCTCTTAATGTGTTTAAACCAAAAGCAGGAAAAATTGTTTAAAATATAGCAGAATACAGAAATTTGATATTACTTTTAAAAATGTTGTTACTATTTTTTAGATATTTTGGATAATATTTCAAAGTTAAATGAGAAAATTAACGTATCTTTAATCTAATTAGTTCTAAACAGTTGTGGCAATTTTTCAGTGAGATCGAGACTGAAGCTAACTGCAAACTCAATTATCTCAAGAAATATTTAAGAACATTAGGCTGAAAAAGATTCACTGCTGTATTTATGTATTGGATAGTCTTGTTCTCATGAATCATCCAAATAATATATTAGATAAAAGTTCTGCCTTTTGAAGAAATATAGGTTCTGACTATAAGAAGAAGTATTTTAATTGTATTCAGTTCTGGCAATATTGAAATAGAATTTCAGTGGAAAGATACTGAATAGCCTTATTTTTCTGGAAGAAGCCTATCTTGCATCAATGCTCATGGAAGGTCACCCAATTTGACAATGTGCTGGAGCTTGCAGAAAGAGTCACCCAAATGTCGTGCTCACCCTTTTAAAGACAACAGTTTTTTCCTTGCTTAATGAAGTTGCAAAACTATATTGTCAGAAATGAATGGTTAGTCTTTTGACTTAAAAAAAACCAAACAAAAATCCCTCAGAAGCAATAAAGCTGAAACTGAACCAGGCTTCAACATTGCTTTCCCCTTAACAGTATGGTTAATTGGATTATTTTCATTGTCTAATCAAATTAGTACCAAGAAACTAGGTCTTTTGAGGCTATAGTTGATAGAGAGAAAAAAAAACAATCTACATCATGACTTGGATTATTGTCTGACTTTCCCACTCATGGCTACTACTCTGGTGTCCAGAGTGAAATTAAATGAATGTTGATGTAAGACGCATAAAGCCAATAGCACTACATTCACAGAAGTTTTTTCTGATTGAGCTTATGAGATTTTCTCAAGTGTTGTTTGCCCTTTGATCTGTATCTGCACTAATAACAGCAATATTTGGACCAAAAAAAAAAGACTGTGTATGAAGAGTGTTTGAAGTTAGGAAATACGATTTGGTATGTGGAATGAGCATTTGTCAGTGGGGAAATCAATTGGTGGGAGGTAATAAACAAGGAAACCAATAAAAAGGATTTATTTTTGTTTTTCAAAGGAGAGTTGTAATTAAAATAGGTAATCTTTAATTTCATTGTAGAATTACAATGGAAACAAATAATCTTTACTTCCATTAGATGAGATTTATTAATATCTTGTTATCTTACTACATTCTCGTTTCTCTAACAATTATCTTCTCTTATCAGAAATAACTTTCCGTCAATATGCTCTAGAGGTTATTAAGGCATCTACAGGATTGTCCCAAGGTAAACAGTACATGCTCTCCTTTTTTTTTTTTTAAAGAATTAATGTAAAATCGTGTAAGTATATAAATGAAAATTAACACCATATTTAAACGTTCTTTACATCATATGGTGATACTCTTAGAGAAACAAATAAAAATGTGACAGTTCAAATGTGAGGTACAATATACACTACACCTAAATTCTGAAAAAAAATATAGGCTCTAAACTGATATATAATAAAAATGTACATAATTTCTATCCAATTTGGGTAGTTCTTATGACTCAAACTTTTTACCCTGCTCTTGATAAGTCTTGCAAGGACCTTACTTTTTTTTTTTTTCAGAATTGTGAAATCTGAAGTTTAGAAAATCTGCAGCATGGCCCTACTCTTCAGTACTACAAAGTAGTAGATCATTTGTCTGAGAACACAAAATGTGACATATTTTGTTTCTTTCTGATTCTAATTTATTGTACTTTGATATCAAGTGTTCTCTGACAGAATCAAGCTTCATTTCCCATTTTGTTGTAGAGGTAGACAACTGGGAGAATGAATCCTCAAAAATCTGTGTAGTTTATATATATTATATTGCTTTTTACATGAGTAATCATAAGAGCATAATTTTAATACTCCTTACAATGTTTGGAATAAAAATTGAAAATTATTTTAGTTTTGATTAAATATTTTTTCTCTATCTCCTTAGAAAAA
Source organism: Edolisoma coerulescens (assembly GCA_013397115.1). Taxonomy (NCBI): domain Eukaryota; kingdom Metazoa; phylum Chordata; class Aves; order Passeriformes; family Campephagidae; genus Edolisoma; species Edolisoma coerulescens. The sequence goes on along the minus strand of VWZW01000832.1, from coordinate 498,673 downwards.
TAGAGACATTTTCTCCTACCCCAAACTATTCACTTGTTTCCTTTCAGATTTCCTGCTGGCTTTGCTATACTGTAAGTATATGACAAAAGATCATATAGCTCAGCTATAATATTGTTTTTATTATCAAATCCACTTGCCATTGTTTCTCAGGAGTAATATTTGAAAAGAGATATAATTTTACAAAGGAAATTAAGATGTTATTAAGGGTAGATAGCACCACTTTCACAGAGCTTCACTGCTTGCTGAAATCATAAAAATGATAACTATATTTTCTCTTAAAGTATTCTGTTCTATGAGCTGTATGTAAAATACAGTGTTTGTTGCTTCAGGCCCATGAGATCTAAAATACTTATAGCGTTTACATAAATGATGATATTATAAGAATCATGAAAGATTGTTATTTTAAAAAGAAGAACAACATAGATGTGCTATCACTTGTTCTGCTGTTTTGGTGAGAAAATATATTTTTAGATTAAAGAAATTTGACTTTTGACCATAGAAAGTTGAAAATGGGAGCTAGGGTTTAATAAAAATATTCACATGCCATGGCAAATTTCCTAATTTAAAGCATAGTTCTTGAGTTAGACTCTCCCACTGATGACTAGAGTATTTTCTGAGTGGGAATTAGTGACCTGTGAGTTTACAACAAGGTGTCGTATTACTTGAGTTCTGAAAGTACAGTCAATAATCAAGGTCCTGTTGTATTTACAGCTGCTTGAGACTTTTTCTTTATGTAACATGAACAGATGTTTCTCCTTTTTCCAGGTGAAAGAACCAGACTTCTTCTGAAAAGACTTGAAGGGGCTGGAAGGCAGGAGAGAAAAAAATGTATATCAGAAACAGAAATGCACAAGACTTTTAACTCACTAAGAGAATTATTAGACAGGATATCTGTTGCTGCCCCTGGCAAAAAGATTTCCATCAATGGAAAACTTCTAAAAGACCCTGGCTCTGTGTCTTGGAAATACTCAAGTCACTGCCCACTAGGCCTGTGAAGTCTACACAGTACAAGGCAGCTCAGGTACTGTAACAGGAAAACCTCATTAATGTAGACTGGCTTAAAGAATTAATAGGTTAACAGATTTACCAGATCACAGATCTATTTAGAGTTAAAGTATATTGTCATGGATGGACTGCTTTAGTGACATCGATCAGCATAAAATTGCTGTCTCTGTGTCCTGCTCCCCTACGATGGTCACAAGTGTGACCAAAGGACAGGCCCTCATGAGAACCTAAGAACAAACATGCATCTCAGATGCTTTGTGGGCTCCCTGTTCGTCTGTTTTGAAATTCAAAAACCTTAAAATGTGTTTTCAATAGCCACTCCTACTCAAAAAGGTTTGCTTCCCTTTTGCTGCTTCAACTGAGTTTATATCATCAATAATACTCACACAACCTTCTTCCATAAAGAACTTTCCATCAATATAAGTGATTTTTCCCTGGGCTGTATTTCTACCAAATGTACATCTTACCTCTGAAAGAAGCAGATATCCATGAGGTTTTTTTGCTCATTTCTGAGAAAACTATATGTCAGCTGTCCCTGGATGATGGCCAACCACGTAGATAATGCACTAGGAAAATTCTAGCAAAGAAAATATTGCAAAAAACTGAGAATTAAGATAATTTGCTTGGGCATTTACACTACACTGCTCATCAGTAGTTTTCAAAGGCAGGTGATCCATATCTGTATTTAACAGCAGAGAAGTAGAGTCAGCCTAAAGAAATACCTTGCACAAAAATCACAGAAGGCTGATACGGACTGGCAGAGCTACAGAATGGCCCTAGTGACAAGATCCCTATCCATCATAGGTGATGTCCCCATGGTCACTTGAAAAGTCTGGCACACACTTGCGTCTCAAAACAGAGAGAACCTCTTGTTTCCCCACCTGACAGTCTTTTTTTGAACTGAAGAAGGGCATTGCCAATAATGCTTTATTTGAAAGACGTTGTAATATGATATGGACATGTTTCTTTAGTAGCAATGAGTGAAGAGATTATTGAAATATACAGAGAAAAGTTTGTACAAAAGACCAGTAAGTACTGACAACAGGTATAATGAAGGTGTATTGAATCACAAAATCACTGTTCCTAATAATGAGCTGCCAGTGCCACACAGTCGAAACTTTGGTTTTGGTCTGATACAAAATGAAAGTGAGGAAGTAAAAGAAGTCTACTGGGAAAGGAAGCAAAACATTTAGGTAACTGAACAAATATTTACAGAAGAAAAAATTACTTATTTAGTTCTGCCAAGCTAAGGGTCCTCCTCCCTGGTAATACAATGTTTTATAAGGAGCAAATGGCACAAGCAAGCCAAAGCTGAATTAGTTTTATACATAATTGATTCTTGGAGCAATAACAAAACCTATTAAGCAGCAAACTTGGGGGGAAAATGTATGTGGAAAGAGAAAAGTCCACCGGACCTCGTATTTAACCTTATTACTTCCTTTAAGTCACTGAGGTCTCTGTCATTATTACTGCTGATGATTACTTGGTATGCAAATGAGTTGAAGACATAAACATTTTCAGCTTTCCTAAGCAGGATACAGGTCTGCTCTCCCCAAATTTTCTTCCCTTGTAATTATTATGTGTCCATGGTTATCATGTCTCTCAGACTAACAATTGATTTACAATCCTACTTCAAAGCATTTGTCTTCACCCTGGTAGCAGTGAGTAATGACAATGGGCAAGAGACCCAGATACAGGATGCTATTTTGCACACCTGAAAAGTATTTCCTTTTTCTGCATTTCTGTGATTCCGTGGGTAGAAAAAGCACTCTGTTATGACTGGTTCACCGTATTTTTTATGTTAAACCTTTGACATTTTGTTGTTCTAGCAGTGCCATCCATTCTCAAATGCCTAATGAATGTGCATTGAAGTTATATTTCACTGTAATTCTATTTTCCAGCACACTCTTTATCTTAATAAATAACTCTTCATCTTGTCTCTGGGCAATGGAGGTCCTGTCACATTGCTGAAGGAAGCACCAATGATAAATGATAGCAATGCCATTCAGCAAGTATTTGCATTTTTCATCTCTCATTAAATAAAAAGAAAAGCCTCATAGAGAGATTTGAGTGTAGCTGCAACTGCCACACGTGATATCTGTCAAAATATGATTAATTGACAATTTTACCCTAGCCTCTTAACTCTTTGGACTAAAAAACTTGAGGAAGGCTTTGTTTTTTTATGAATTACTGTCACATTCATGAGGTAAAATGTGCTAACCATAATCCCTTTCATTGAGGTTTAAGTTAAGAGCAGTGTCAGAAGCCACTACTTAGCGTTTTAGCTCAAGAAGGTACTGCTCTTCTGACAAACCTGCTGAACATTGCACCGGACTGAAATGAATTTTTGCTGTATGATAAGCAGCATAGCCATTCAATGTATATAGGGAAATTCCTAGGCATCTGTGTCTCTGCTATGCTCTGCCCTACAAAGCTTTGCTGACTCCAAATTCTACTGATTTCTCAGGTCTTGCTCAGAACGCATTAGTGAGGAAAATGTATCCCTTATGCTTGCAATTTTCCCCACTCGTGTTAACATTTTGAATTCTTTCCTAAATTGGAGAAAGCTGTACTTGATGAATAATTAAATATTTTCAGGTGGACTCTTTGTTCACTCATGAGGTGCTCAGTCCTTAGAAATGTGTGAATTGCTCGTTTCCCAAATATTGGTTGAAAGTGTTTAGGAGAAGAAGGAAAGATAAATATCACAGACATTTGAAACTGCATGGGGAATTGCGGGCAGGGAAAATCAAAGCGATTACATACTTGATTGAGATGCTGAAGGCCTTTTTTAAGTCATTATGCTGTATCATTCTTCCATTTAGTGTAATTTATATTTTCTCTCTTGAATATTTGCAGATGGACTTATTAATTATTACTGTAAATATTTACTGTAATATTTAATAAATATTACTGTATCTATTCTGAAATAGGTACACATTTATCTCCAGTAAAATTGCATTTGCCATAGTGTAGCCCAGGTACTTAATAATAAATGACATAGTCCTTCTGTTTTTTATTTTGACAACTCAAGTAATTTGCAGTGTTGCTGTGGTAATTATAAATTTGGGATTTTAATTTTTTTTTGCTTTAAAACTTTTTTTTTACCATTTAAAATAAGCTAATTCTGTAAAATTACCCCATACAGAATATTCTGCAAAACAGAAGTGGAAAGGAGTTAGTAAATTCATATATGACTCCAACTGCAGTTAGTACTATAAATTTTAGGAGAGATTAGTTACTGATAAACATACATCCTCATGTTAATTGTTTAAATATCCTGTGCTAAGCTGGTAATCAATACCCTGTTTTACTCTTAAGGTATATAAAATTGCAAACAGAATCTCTGGCTAGTCTGGGCGTCAAAGGGACAGAGAGCTCATCCAAACACATAGGGTATTCAGAATGTAAAAAAGTAATACTCTACCCTAACTCAATCTATGGTGAAAATATCTTCTAGGGAGCATAGAGTCAGTGGAGACTCATGATCAATAGTAGGCTAGCTAATGATGCTGACATTTTACTTTTCCTTAAGGGGCTTTTAATAAAATATATGTAAAATACTTTAGGGAGCCTGATACATCAGTGAGTTACATATTCTCTGCCAGCTGAAGTGGGAAATGTGCTGTTCATTGAGTCATCAGGCCAATTTCTCTAAACATATTGGAATTCCTGCACTGAAAAGGGATGGCATTAATTCATCAGCTGCCTCCTCCCTCTACTTGCAAGGCCATTCAAGAATCACATTGCTTTAGATACTACTTGCTGTGCTTTTAGATTTTAATTAATATTATACATACACACCAAAAAGATGTTACTCTTGCAATGTATAAAACTATTTTATAAATTTTCTTAAAACTAAGTATCCTGAATGTATCAACTCTGTCAATACTCCCTCATTTTGCTGTATACAAATGAGTTATAGCACTAACAAATTCTGCGTTTACAGTGGTTATAGCTGCTGGTAACTGTTATGGGTAGGCTAGAAACATACCAGAGTCTCTAAATCAGCATCATATTTCTCTAGTGCCCCCAGCTCTCTTCAAGATATCAAGATAATCTGCATCATAAATGTTTCCACTATCCTTATAGAATTGCTTCTTTAACAAGTCCTTCATCATAACTCATAAATTTACAGACTGTAACAGTAAATTTCAGACAAAAATTGTGAAAAGCTTGTAAAAATATGTCATGCTCCTATTAACTTCTCATCACTCAGTTACCATTTCAGCAATGTTCTTTTACCGTGCCAGTAGTGAGTATCGTCCCTTCTGGAAAACAGTTACATGTTTAGTAGCAGCTTGTTACCTTTATTTGTTATTAACCCCTTTGTGTTTGTTAAAGTATCTCAGAGATAGAAAACAAAAGATTACTTCTGAAATATCTTTACCTGCCTCTTCCTATACTTGAGTGAACTTCTGACAGTTAACTGAAAATGGTGTTCAAATTCAGGCTATATATCTGTGGATTTCTCTGTAATTTCCTTCTATCTTCAATGTCAAACATAGTTAAGAATAAATCCGTACATCTGTTCATAATGCGTGCAAGCCTGTGACTTAAGCCAATGCTAATTTTGCAGCAGCAGAAATCTGAACAGCAAGATAATGGAAGATCCAAGAATCCTAGCTTTATAAAGTACAACCAGATCCTGAACTGGTAAAATATTTGCTAAACTGACTGGTAAGCAGCACAAATTGTCACCCTGGGAACCTGTTTGGTGAAATACAACCTAAGATATTTCTGGTTCTGCACCCAAGATTTGAAACACACCTTGAGAGATCACGTAGTTTTAAAGCAGAATTAACTTTACCCCTTTTATTTTAACAAATAATTTGCTTACCTAATTATCAAAAGTGTGTGTTCTAATGTTTTACAAATTTTACTTTAAGAATGTAATCTGAAGGAGTGGATGCTTAATAAGTTTTTCTTGTCCCACATACCCTGATAAGCTAAGATATGCCTCACTTCATGAGAGAAATGCTGCTTAGGGAGAACACACCAGCATTGATGCTGGCTATGCCCTTGCATTTCACGAGCATCCAGGCCTGTTAGAGTTTACATACCTAATTCTGCAATCCCTTAAAGAGTTCGGTCCTTTTGTTATCTGGTTGTGGATCCACATATTTCTCTCATCCTCCTTGGAAAGTGCAGCTGACAGGTGCTTCCTCAGTCTCCTGTGGCATTAAGTTCCACAAGGACACTGCCTGTTGTATAAAGTATTTATTTTTATTCATATGTAATTTCTCTGACTTGTTTGATGTTATTTTCCCTTTTTCTGCACAATTTAATGAAAAAGTGTTGTGCATTTGCTTTATGATGGATTATTATATTTGCGATAGGGATGATCATTTTCAAAAGATTTCTGCCTTTTTTTTCCTGTAGTTTGAATGCTTCAGGACTGTAATGATTTGTATATTTATTTTGTCTTTCAAAAATACTGGTGGCAATACTTTCCTTTCTTCTGATAATTTTTTCAGTTCTGTTTTGGTTGTGCAAGCGTAGAGCTTCGTATGTGGCCTGAAACAAAGCCTCCGTGCTTGAAGCCATTCCAATGCTGGATGAAGCAGAAGGCTCCCTCCGTGCCTCTCCCTTCGTACTTCTGTCTCAGCCCATTTGCCTGGCCTGTCTTACACTTCAGCTGCTTTGTGAAGTTTTATTCCCATAATCCAGAAATTTCATCAGCCAAATCATTTTTTCAGAAAGCCACCTTGAGGCAGTTTCAAAAGCTTTAGCTGAGATTTGTGGTTTGTCCACCGTCTGCAAAAGAAGTAAATAGTTTGTCTTGACATGAATTCTTTATTATTATGTTAGTTATAACATATTTATTGCTTTTTTTCTAGATGGTCACAAATTGTTTCAAAATTTTCTCAGATTTATCAAATTGGATAATTTTTATTCAATCAAATAATGACACACTTATGGTTTTAGTTAATTGCCCCTGGATTATAGGTTAGAAAACATTTTTATCATTGCCTTGAAATTAGTCTGGTTTTTTTTTTATTTGCCTACTGGTCTCAACATGTCCGCATCAAGAAAAGTTTAAGCACATGCAGAAGCATAGATTTAATACTGCTTTTCTGGTAGAAATACAGCACTATTCTTCAGCAGAACTCATTTTAGATGTACTGCAGTGTCAGCGGATTTGCATAGCTCAGACTGCAGTTGAGTGTCATCACAGAGACAAGGACAGAAAGCAAAGACCTCCAATTCACTGATAGCAATCAGCAGATTCCCACTTTTTTCCTCTCCTCAAGAGCAAGGAGGGGCCTATTCAGAAGAATCCCTGTGCCCCTGTTCTCAGTTGCCACTCCGCTCCACATCTGCTGGTTTGGCAACAACTTTCCCATAACCGATGTAAGACTGGAATAAGGCAATGCTTAAGGAGATTACTGTCCCATGTTTTAAACAGAGCAAGAAAATCACTGTCTGAATACCAGACTGACACTGTTCTCCCTTCTTAAACAGTTTGTTTTCCATATCAAGGGGAATGGTTCCAAACAAACAACTGAATAAAAAAGGGAGTGAAAAATGATCTCACAAATGCTAAACTGAAATATCTTAAGATGGAAATTTCCGTCCTATAAAGTGGAAATGTATGCATGAAATTTTTATAGTTATATCACTTTTGTTCTAGTTCTCAAAATACAGCCAATCAGAGCATTTGATGAGAGTCTCAAAGCAAAAAGAAACATAAGGAAAAAGTGGAAAAAATCATACTGAGCATCATTTGTAAGTGTTATATAAAACACTATAATGTTACTGAGATTTTCTTCTAGTCTAGAGACTAAAGAAAGAAATCAGGACTCAGATGCCTTGATGCTCTTCGATCTTTTGTCTTTGTTCTGTTACAAATAATCTTTAGAAAATGCTTTGAAAACAGCAATGATCATGTTTCAAATATTCAAAGGTATTCAAATAAAATCCTGGTTATTTTTGTAATGCTGAAACAATATTGTTTATGCCATATTTTTGTGGAAAAATTCACTATGAGTTAATGTGATAAAAATCTACTGAAGACAAACCACCAGGTTTGCATAAGAAACTGCAAACATCCCAGAACTTCAAGGAGAAAATGGAAATAAATTTTATTAGAAATCAACTGAGATCAAGCTGTGAATGCTTAAATCCACAGAAGTTTACTTATGGTCCTCTGAGAAGTACTGTCTGTCAGTGTAGAAAAGTGGACAGAAGTGCTGTCTTCTCAGAAATTTTGTCTTGTTTTCAGTGTATGTTTGGGAGAAGAGACACATCTTTATGGTTAGGCCAAAAAAAGATTGTTCTAATAATGTTCGTGGTTGCACAGTGGTTATTTGTACTTCTCAGATAAAGATCCATTATTGTTGCCAGCTTATGTAAAAGAATAGAAAGTATTTTTTAAAGTACCAATAAAAGTACCTTGTCATTTCTCTAAGAAATTCTTGTGCTTGCTTTTAAATAAGAACTTGTCTGAACTATCTGAAAACGAACATCATTGTCAAAAACATTTCTACAAAACTGAAGGTTAGTTTTCAAATACATCTATCTTTCTCTGACATTTCTCCTTTCCTCTTGCTAAAGGCTATATTACATTGGAATTTATCCAGTGCACTGTGTCTTCTTAGATTTGCCCATCAGCTTCTCTATTATTATTCTTGCAACCCTTTCTGATATCAGTTGTGCCAAGATTTCAGTGCAGAGAAACTGTGTGGCCATAGAGGTTTCTGCCCTGGTGATTTTTACTGGCACAAGTTGTATTATGGTGTGATTTTTATTTCTGTGAAGACCAAATGTGGTTCTGCTGGAATAACTTCCTCTCCCTTCTGTATACTCAGTTTGTAATTTTTGATTCCATACCTTGTGGATTGTCGAAGTGAAACTCTGGTTGATATTTTAAGTGATGGCACCTTTCTCCATAGAACTATAGAATAACTAATACAACTTGTTCAAAGCAGGGACAGATGTGAGATCAGACCAAGTTACTCAAGGTTTTACTCTCTTCCCTCATTGACATAATTATTTTAATAGATTTCAGTAATTTTATTGTTTTTATTTTCCAGGCAATCTTAATCTAATTTTTGCCTTCAAAATTTGAATATTCCACATAATTAACTGTAATACTCCAATTGTTCAAAAGACTTTTAGCTAGAAGACTATTTTCTGATGGAGCTTACATTGCTCTGTTCACTTGTTGCTTAGACACGTAAGTTATTTCTAAGTGTGAGTAATCTTATCACTTGGATTGCTTTTTCTGTGCATAACAGGCAAACAGAAAGGTACCATAGCAAAGTGATTGCAATTTGAAGTGCATGTGACTGTTCAAAAGCACAAAATGAAACATTTAAATCAAAAGCAGATGCATGAGTGGGCACAAAAATATCCTGTCTTATAGTATTACACTGAAGAAATTCTCATCTGTTTTTCACTATAAAAAGTTGTGCATGTTTAATAAAAGAGAATTCCAACCATGAGTTAAATTGGTTATTGTGATCCCCCATAAATTATAGATGGAAGAGGTATGGTTCTCAGCAAGAAGGAGAAAGGGGGAAGTAACTTGGCTTCTAACCCAGTTGTTGAGTTACCTGCTACTGAAAAGGGTCACATTTTTATGCAAATGAATGTTTAGCCTATATCAAGTACAGGAGTTGAGTGCATGAGTTCAAGAGAAAATCACTGATGGGATGTGTCTTCCTGATCAGACTGCTTTGATTTCATGACAGTAGTGGAAACAAAGATATGTTTTGAAATATTTCATAGAAAGCTACCATCCACTCTGTTCTATCCCATGTAGTTCTGACAGCTTGAAAAAAAAACCACCTTTTTGTGTTCTTCTTGTTTGTCTTCTTCTGTGTTTGGGTTTTTTCCTTCCAGTTTGAGATGGACTCCTTTATACAGAAAAGATTTTAATTCCAAGCTATGTTATAAACTTCCTGAAATGGGTCTTATTGATGAAAGTACTGAGCCACGTTTGCAGCTTTCCAGAATGGCACATCTGTCACTATAAAAGCTGTACTGTGAAGTCACAAAAAAACCCCAATATATAATATGATTCTTTTTTAGTGGTAAAAGTAGCGCAAAGAAAAGACAGGGCATTTGTAAATTAAACCTGGCATGATCTAATCCTGTTTGTGCAGTGTTTAATTTTCAGGTTTCTGAGCTATGTAACACACAAGTTAGGAAGTCCTCTACTAACACAAATTACAGTAACTGAAGGAGGCGTTTTCTCCTGCCCCTTTTAAATTGTGGGTTTTTTCAATTTATGCAGGCCGTCCCTGGATCACTTACAATGCATTATAATTATTGTTTAGTGGCATTGCAGGGAGTAAACCTGTTAGAACTGAAATATGCTTATTCGATCTCTCTCCTTAAGTGGTGCCTCTTGATAGCTCATTTCAAAACGGGAACTGACACCTCATCTCTTTGTCTCCCGTAATCAAATTCTCTTCTTCTTTCATAGGCTGCTGTTCAGAGGAAATTGCATTTTGCTGTAGTTTTGATGTTTTGTGAATCTGTGTTATAGGTAAAGGGGTAGGTGAAGATACAGAGTCTCAGTTGTGCCCTCCTAAAAAGGCAGTGAAGATTTTGTCAATTTCATTTGAATCAAATTGACCTGAGTAGCAGTTCCATGAGGGCAAATGGAACTGAAGCATAGCTGATTTTAATTTTAGTTGCTCAGATGCTGAGGTGTTGATAAGACTAGTGATATTTTGTACAATAAAGAGACTTTTCATGCAGATTTGCATAAAACAAAAGAAGTTAATGAGACCTTCTCTGGTGGCACTTTCTCCTTTGCATCCTAATTTTCCATAGCCCTGCTTCTCTTCCTGCCCAAATTTAGCATCCCAAAATATGCCCTCCAAGTTATCATTCCAACCTGAAAAATAATCATATTTTTTAAAAATTAAGCCAAGCAGATATATTTAATGCAGAGAAATGGGCCTTTTATTTTAAGTAAGTAGCCTGTTTGCATCAGCCCTCCACAGCTGAAGTACCACAGTTAGGTGTGTAGTCGCTGTGGGTGTTCTCTCCAGTCAATGGGGAGAAGGTGGCTCCTAAGGAAGAGCATTTTGTCCTCTTCATAGCTGAACTACCTTTGTGGACTTGTCTCCACCTACAGACGAGCGGCAGAGTCCAGTTTCAATAACATCCCCAAATATACATGGCATATGTTGAACTTCTGTCATATTGTATAACTGACTGCAGAACTGCAATTGCAGAGCAGAGGAAAGGGAGAAACTGTTTGGCAGAAACAGATATTAACCTGGAAAAAGAGGAACCCAAACTGGGCTAAGATAATTTCAGTGAGTATTTTCACAAGTGTTGTTTTCCTCTTGTGTTTGATTCTGACTGTGTTTCAAATGTCTTAGTAAGGATCAGTGTAGATACTAGAATGCTTCCCCCTTGATCATGTTTTTAGACCTCTGTGAAAAGCAGAATAAGGAGCTGCTGATGTTGGAACACTTATAACCTCCTCTGTGAGGACCTATTCAATGCAGAAGTCAAAATAAATTTTGTATTCTGCTCTGTTTGAAGCAAGTTTGTTTCTTTACCTGTTCTAATATCAAGCAGGGGAAAAAGCCACGTCCTAAAGTAGCTGCCGTTGTATTTTTGGTTTGTTGGGGTTTTTTTACCTTAATGTGTAAATGAATAAAAACATTTTAAAATACTTTGTTTGTTCTTTACAAAGTTGACTCTCATGAAATTGGAAACAAATAACTTCTTCATTGACTGTGTAACCACAAAGCCCTGTGTGCTGGGTTCAGTGTAAGCTGATACTGGTGATATGTGCAGTGCAAGGATTTGGATTCTCAAATCAGGTGTCTGTCTGGTTTAGCATCCTTAGGAAAACGTCTTCAGTAGGAATAACTGTAGAATAAAGCTGTGGAGGCCGTGATAATCTGAGTGTACTCCCTGATCCTTTCCCACTGGAAATGAACCATCCTTTCATTCAACTGAATTGGAAACTGTGCAGGGAAGTACTGATTATGCTTCTCTGTACTACTAAGAAAAAAAATCTGTTCTCTTTAAACTGGACAAATAAAAAGGATCAGTTCTACACAGTGCAAAACCAAACACAAATCTCTAGGCTGCTATACATACATTGTGGAAATAAAAATTTATATATTCCACTGAGATTGCAAAAGCCTCCCCCAAACTTGAAAGACACAGGCCATTTACAGCAACATAATTAATATGCATTATTATTTTTAATAGACTAATTACTCCTCTTTCCTTTCAAGGCTGGTTGTTTTTTATCTTCAGTATGGCCCACAGATGTATGTGTGTGGTTTTGATCTGCAATATAGAGCAAGATTGTTTCTCAGTGCCAGCAGAGAAGTAGGATGGCTCATCAGTTCTCTTGTGTACACAAAGGGACAGATTGCTGCAGACTGTGAATGCTGAACCCTATCTGAAGGAAAAGGCTCCCTTTTAATTGCCTTTTTTCCCCCACATCTTATAGCAAATTTCCCTGACCAGTTGCCAGCAAGGTTTCTTTTAAGGGTGTTTCTGCCAAATATGAGTAAAGTGTCCTGTGCTTTCACATTCCCTCCAGCTCAGTAAGAGAAGCTTGTAAGTTATTTTGGACAATTTAAATAGCATGTAGTAGGATGTGGACAGCATGCTATGCTCCTCTTTTTCATACAGTGGAACTACTCTTAAGGGATATAATTTTTTGCCAATTATAATTTTCTGCACTATTTTGTAGTTTAATGGGAGAGTCTTTCTTTTTTATCAGAGAAGAGAACAATATATGACTGATGTGAAAAATAGGTGGAGCTCAGTTGCTGCCAAAATGGCATCAAATTAAGATCTGCATATACAAGATGTCATTATAGCTCTGTCTTTTAATTTTCCTTAAAGTTAGCCATCAATTTTTTGTTAAATTTTTACAGTACAACAGAGAATTTAAATTAGACTTTTCATTCTAAATTTACCACTAATATTAAATCTATTTCATTTGCAGAAGTATAAATTATGGTTCTTCATAAAATCCTACTAAATTCAAAGAGGGAATATGTTCAGGACAATGATCTGTGGAATTGGAGAAAATTGTAAGTAACAGTGGTCAAACAGCATGGGGAGAAAATGCAGGAAACCAGTTGTGAAATTTCTCATTTGTTGCAGGGATAATACATAAGTATGCAACAACTTCCTCTAAGGCCAAGAGTTCTGTACTTTTTCTACACCTATTTATGTAAAACTGTGATCACTTGGATTCAGAATAGGCCTGTTGGGACTTTGTTCGATTTAGGTTTTCAATGATTAGTTATTAATTTTGTGTTGCTTTTTTTGACTTCTGTCTGATGACTTTTGCTTATGTACGACGAGAGCTGTCTTCCTACAGTTCATGTCTGCAGTGTTTTTTTCTGCTGTAGCTCATACAATTTAGGTTTATCTTCATTCTTTGTTTTCTTTGATTTCATCCTGCATTATTTTCTATTTTGCAACATAGTGTGTTTGATTTTGATTTCTTCTACACCCTTTCTTACTGTTTTCTGCAAACAAGGATACAAACTTTATATTCAACAGGTAGTTTACTCAAAAAGTATATGGAATATCATAGATCCAGCAGTACTTACACAGACAAAGTACAGATTGCTTATACTTTCTTTCTAGTTTATGTAATTCTATCTAAACACAGCAAAATGAATTCTGTCTTAATTTTCCATTTTTCCTCTCAGAAGTCAGCAACTGAGCCACAAAACAAGACAGGTCACAAAACTTTGTTTATATACTTTATTTTTAACTCTTAGAGGAGAGAGCAGGAATGAAAGGGACTTTCCCAGCTTAAATGACAGGGTTTTTTTTTATCTTTTGTTTTGTTAATCATAGTATCCCTGTGGAATGGACAGCAAAAGTGGAAGTGGAGCACTTCCTTGTCTACTCACAGCTTTTCTGCTGTGCTTAGAAAATTCAAACATAAAATCACAGTTTAGAAAATAACAGACCTAGCACCTCAGCAAGACAAGTAAATGAACATTTAATAAAGTTACGCCCCAGAATATGCCTGCAGTTCAACATTAAAGAAGGAAATCTACAGTTAATAGATCAATAATTCATAACAAGGAATATAGTCTTTTAAAATAAGAATTTCTGGTACAAATCATTTCCAGGTCATCTAAGATAACATACCCTGTTTTGTAATGTGGAAAACAAAGTCTGATGAAGACCATTGAATATATTCTGGCTTTCATTTTTTTGCTAAAGAAATATTTTAAATATGTTAGAAGCTGCTTAGACTCAGTGTTTCAATTTTACTTTTGATTAGAATGCCCTAATTGAAGGTGAAAATAAAACTAGTAAAAAATTTAAAGAAAATTACTGGAGGAATTGTGAAAAATTTAAGAAGGTTTAAAAAGCTCAGAAAAATATCCTCCTGGCTCAGCAGGCTTTTGAAATGATCATTGCATGCACTCTGCTCCAATCACATGCAACACCATAATCATTATTTATTTTGAGATATCGCACAATCACAACCATTGTTTAATTGTGCCATGCATGCAGGCATATAAGGATGATGCCCAAATTTCAGTTTATTGATTGTCAATACCTGTTATGTTTCTTTGAGATCTTCAGTGTGGGGGCCTTATTTTTTCTTAGCTTTAATTCTAAAATTTCAGCTCAATAAAAACTTTCCTAACTTTAGAACATTTCAGTCTGGAAACACTATAATAGTAATATATATGCCTTTGGGGTTTCAGTTGTTACTGCAGCAAAGTCTTCTGGATTTCAGAAACTGCCAGAAGCAGAGGCAATAAAGGTCATATATAGTTTTGATAACTCTCATCATCATCCTTCTATGGCTACAAGGATATTTATATATATGTGCTCCACTTTTTTCTCTGCTCTATACCAAGTTTTACTCCTCAAAACAGCCATTTCATTTTCAAATAGAGATCTCAGGAAATCAAAACTTTTTTTTGTAGTTGACCTGCAGTGCTTATAAATCAAAATCACCCAGGCAAGGGAGAAGAAAGAGAAATGTATACATTAAAAATGGAAGTCTATAAAAATAGAGCTAAGAACATCCATTTGTACAAGAAGTCCTTCAAATATGGGAATCATGAATAATGTAGTTCTCTATTGGACTCAATATGCCCAAAACAGAGGGCAGGCACATTTTGCCAGTACCACAGGCTGTGAAGCTGAGGAAGAACATAAAAGAAATGACTTCTTCATTTTCACTCAGCAGGGCAGTGACAGAACTTGCTCAATTTTGAGTTTTTCAGACATATAATGATTGAGATAGAGATGATTGTAAGACAATAAAGTGCAATGGAGAAATTGATTTAATGGAGAATATTCAAGTCCAGCAAGTCCTGTTTTGTATCCTGGTCTTGCTGCTGATCAACACCCTGCTGTGCTTGGAACCTGTTGCTTGTGCTGGCACTTGTACATCCTGTGGCATTACTTTTTTGCTGCTTAGTAGGCAATTGCGGCCACCTTTGCAGAGCACGACATAGAAGTGTGATTTCGTGCTCGAAGTCTGTCAATAAACATATGCTAGTTTGAAGGAATTCATCCTCTTCCTATGAGTCTACCACCCTCTAAGGCTCCTTTTCCCCTTTCCTCACTCCCTGGACAACTACAGTAGGTGACTGTGGCACTGTGCAGCTGTCTTCATTGGGAGCATTGCTGTGCCATTAAGGTCACCATGCTCGTCTCTGCTGAGGTTAGGTGTGCTTTCCTTCTGCAAGATGGACTTCTGTCTCAGTCAAGCCAGGCTAGAGTTTTTCCACCTGGCAGATTAGCCTTTAATTGGCTTGGGCTGGGGTCACTGGTGCTACCACTATAGAAAAGGATTCAGTCTCTCCTTAGGGTGTAGTGCCATTTTTTCTGACACTGCTGCAGCTGAGCCGTGCTGTGGCAGTCAGTACTTTATGCAACAGAAGTGAGTGTAGCTAGTTCTCCTTCTGCAGCTGCCTGGGAGTGAGCGAGAATTACTCTTTTGACTGGCTTGTCTGTGTCAAACTGGAGGAGGAGTGCCAGGGGTGTCCGAGGCCTGTCATTCCCAGCCACTCAACTCTTGGATGCTGCTTCTGAACTCAGAATCATACAATTGTCCTTGGCCTCCCTTCCCGTTTAGCCTTCCACTACTAAAAGTGTAACATCAGGAGCTCCAAACACTTTGCATGGATTTGGTAAAACCTTTAGTGGAGTGGACTGGTTCTGGCTGCAGGCAGCCTGCGCTTCCTTCAGTATCTATTTACATGTCAGTGCCCCTTTTATCACACACTGACTCCAGAGCCAGTATGTGCATAGCAGATAATCTAGTTTTGAGAGAGTGTTACGTCTGTAACAGGTATGTGATGGGAGGGTAAAAGGTCAAATATATAAGTTTTGCACAGTTGGCAACAGAAAATGAGCCAAACTTCGAGGCTCTCATTTAGCAGAACCTCTAGAAATTAACTTTGGCAGTAATTAATTTTATTAGAGTAATCAGTGTGAGACTGGATGCCAGTAATAATAATGTTAGCTGTGTGAATGTAAAATCAAGTAGTCATGATTTATTTTCAGGAAGACTTAATACCTAATACTTCAATTCACTCTCATCAAAAAATGAGATAATTATCTGTAATTCTCTCCTCTGGTGCCATGATTTTTTTATTGTGTAGAGACTATGTATTCTTAAAGCAAGTCATTTTTAAGTACTAATCAGACCACATATGACAGTTTCCATGACAGTCTAATCGAACACTAGCTTTTAAGTGAGAAATATGAAATCATTTATACTGTTTATTTTAATTGCTTGTATGCTAATTAATCAAATACCTTTCCCAAGGTAGTGATTATTTTACTCAATATTCCTCTTTCGTGTATGCACACACATCCATACAGATTCCCTTTTTAATAAAGTTAAACTTCTCCTGTGAATATCATCAGAGTAAAAAAAACCCCAGCTTTTTCAAGCAATATTATTTTAGCCTCAGTATTTAGTTTCCCATTTCCACAAAACAGGAATTATTTATTAAATTATGACTCCTTCAGGTTATTATATTTTATAACGTGTATCCCTTGAAATTTAAATGATTAAAAATTGATTAATTAATATAAAAACTTTTGACTTCTTAATAATCCTAATATATACTAATTAATAATATTCATAGGTTTTGGTTGTGAAGTTAACTACTGTAATGATATTGCATACTGCAATGATAAGCATGTAGCATAAAACTGGAGAAAAAAGACATTAGTTAAAGAACATTATATATTCTACTGTTAAGTGATCAATACTTGGTCACATTCTGGATTAACTGTTGCAGTATACATTTTCTAAGGAGAGATTGAATTTATCACTGTTATCACATGATGCAGATTAAAAAACTTAAAGCATTTTAAGTCCTTTATTGCTTATAAATGTGGGAAAAGGGGTTTATGTGAAAAATTTTAAATTCTGTTGACTGCCTGACTAAGGCAAACTTTCTCATATGGCATCCTGATCTTACATCATATCTTTTTCATAGCTAGTTCACCTGGCAGTGCTGAACTTGAATCATCATAGGGTCTGGCATTGGGTAAGTGGAAGTGATACAGGAAAGTACAGCCTTCTTTTGCTAACAAGAGTTGCAAGGATATCCTTCATAAGTGAGAACTTTTAGAGACAACATAATCCTCTCCAAAGGAAGATTCTGTGTGTTCTGGAAAATTCTTCTTTTCTTCCCAGCAGTTCACAACACCCAGAAAGGAAAAATCCCTTCAAACTTGACAGAGCACTTTGGTAGGAAGTTTGAGGTTGTAAATTAATTCTTAAAGTTTGCATACGGACACATCAGGGCTCCAAATCCTTTGATACATACATTGTTTTTTCTTGCTGTCACAGTTTTATGTTTAGGATTCACTGGTGTGACAGCCCGCTGCTGAAATGCTGCTAGTTATTCCTGTTTTCTCTGTTTTTCCAGCTGCATGAAACAAGATCCAATGACATTCTTCTTTGGCTAGTGGTGACAGACTGGTGCAAGTAGACTTTACTGGATTGTTTCTGCAGCTGTTGCAGCAAAAATAAAAAACAGATCCCTAGACTTACAGACTCACTGTGGTTGGAAAAGAACTCTGGAAATCATCTGGCCCAGCTTGCTTTCTCTATTCAGGCAGTGTCAGCTAGAGCAGATTTCTCAAGACTGTGTCCAGTCAGATTTTGGCTCTTAAATTAAAGAGTTATTTTCATTTTGGAAGTATTGGATCGTCACAGGAAACTGGATTCTTCTGGGGAAAAAACAACAAAAAACCAACAAAAAACAAAACAAAAAACAAACAAACAAAAAAAAAACCACAAAAAAGAAACAACACCAATGTGCAGAAAGATTTTGAAGTCTTTGCTGATTTTTCTTTTTGTATTTGACTGAATCCTGATTAGTGTCATCCATTTCCACCTACAGAGGTCTCATTGATTGACCTATAGATCAAAATTTAATAGGCAAAAAGCACTGTAGCAGTATTTTAATTTCAATTTTATGCTCCTGTGGTAGGTTGACCCTGGCTGGATGCCAGGTGCCCACCAAAGCTGCTCCGTCTCCCCTCCTCGACTAGAGAAGGAGAGGAAAATGTAATGAAAGGCTTGTGGGTAGACATGTGACAGGGAGAGATCACTCACCAGGTACCATCAGAGGCAAAAAGACTTGACTTGGGGAAACAGCTAGGGGCCCTCCTTTGACAAAAACACCACAGAAATGTTCAGTGTCTTGGTTACAGAAGTATACCTCTTCATTGAAGTATTTTTCTACTCTGAGCACCACAAAAATTGCTGGTCAGTCTCCTGCTGCAGCAGGTTCAATACATGCAAAGAAACCACATATTTTGCGGTGCAAGTTCTGAGAGGCAGTCTGCACAGGGTGAGGCATTAGAGGGAATGAGTTTAGCAAAGCACAGAATCCCATATTCAGCTCTGTTGAGGGTAATGCATTGCCTCTGGCAGCAGTTAGGCTTTTTTTTAGTAGCTCAATAAGTAACAACTTCAGAGCAGATCACTCCTAATTTATACACGCACTCACAACAACAAGGTATTCTGTTTCAAGCATCTCTGCATCTGTAGGCAATGAAATTACTTTTTTTTTCCCAAAATACTTTTAAAAACAAGATGAATGACCTAATTCAGAACTAAGTGTCCTCTTTGTACTTGTGTAAGTGTCTTGATATGCATTAAGGCTTACTCCAGAAACCATTGATGGTTAGCTCATTCATTATATTGATTGACAGTAAAACATCAAGAAAAGCATCTATCTGTGACCTCTTTGTCAAGAGAAGTACTGCCTGAATGTTGCTGTCTCTGTGTATGTTGGCATTTTGGCACAACATCTAAATCACTAACAAACAAAATGCCATTCTAACGAACACAGTAATATTGGTTCTGACAAAGCATTTAAAAACAAGCAGAGGATCAGAGAACCCCAGCTCAAGAAGAAGAGCATTGGATCAAGTTTTATCTGCAGAACTTTTCTTTCTCTTTTTGCCTTTCTCTTCCCATCCATTCTTCATCTGTCTCTTCCTCTCCCCCCTCTCCCCTCCTTCTCGCTGGTATTTATTTTTATTTAAAAACCTTTAGAGAAACAGTGACAGAACTCACTTTTTTTTTCCTTTTAAAATTTGTTGAGTATTTATGAATCTAGAAGACTTCCAGTGCTTCATTTTTTTTAAGATTTTTGTTTTGATTTGTTTTTCCAGCAGGAACTATAATCAGTCAGGAGCTGTACTCAGAATTGTAGGATTTCAGGTGGGGTGAAGGAGATGATGTTGTACAGGATGAATAGTACTGCAGGGAAAATAGTTTGAAAAGCAAGCTTGTCAATGTAAGGGCTTACAAAATCATTTGTGAAGGTATACAGTTAATAAGATAGAGCAATTAGTCTCTTCACTGGCTTGAGAAAATGAGGCAAAACAGCTTCCAGAAGATAATTTCCATTTCACTGAAATCGAGAATTGCACAACTTCACCATTCATTAAGAAAAAACATCATGGCATTATCTATGAAAGCTCTGGTAGCTAGATGAAGACAGTCCTTTACATTGGGCAATTGAGCAAAATAATAATTGACACTTTAAGTCAAGGCTACATAAATTTGCAAGCAATAAGTGGATTGCATGGAACCGTAGAATCACAGAAATTACCTTTGTTTATTCAGTGATCTGGACTATGGTGATCTCTTTGTTAAATCTATGGCACATCTGGGTGCACAGTTGATTGAAGTTATACTTACGTTTCCATTCATGATGAGAATGATACTTGCCATGAATACCACAGGTCTCATGGGACTGCATGTCAGCTGGTTTTGAACCATCCTTCAATACAAGTAAGTCTCTTTCTCATACAGTTTGATGTGATAATTCTGTGAAAGTTCAAGAAAGAAGTAGCAGCTAACAACCCAGAGAAGTACAGTGTTGTTGTAGATCACTATATGTTACTTGCCCGTACTTGTGAGCCAAATTTTAGAAGGCTATGTGTGCAGTTTGTGGATTTATCTGCATACACTGTTGCTTTATGCTTACACAAAAAAAAAAAAAAAATTGAATTTAGGTGAAAAGCACATTTGATTTGTACTCAGCCTTGGGGAAGGAAGTATTCAAAAATAAAAGAACAAGTCCTCTGCAAATGCAATTTTGTACATAGGATTGTGATTTCAAAAGTTGCCAAAAAGAGTAATCAAGCCCTTCAGATGAAAGTCAAGTTTAATAATAGACCATAGTTTAAATGATTCTTAATGCAGTCATTTCCTAAATGGGAAGATAATCTTTTTTTGGAGGCACTTGTGGATTATTTTTGGAGTCACTTTTTCTGACTTTGTAATTCTTTTGCACAGCTATGTAAAATTCTGCCATATAAATATGCCGAGAGACAAAACAGTCTGAAAAGGACATCCCAGATGAGAACTGTGAAAAACAGGAGACAAAAAACAAAGCTCTGCTATGGTGATATAATTCCTTTTTTGCATCCTTGTTTTTTATCTTCTAAAGCTTTGCTTATCAGTGGTTAGCTATTTTTCTATGTATACATATATATGTATATTTACCTTTCAAAAGAAATTCTCTGTCTCTCTGCATTCTTCATAAGCAGTATATGAACTGAATCCAAGTTAATGTCAAATTGAAATTTGGGGTACTTTAAGCCTCTTATAACTATTTCCATTTAGAATGCCATCCAGATCAGCTAGACTTCCAAAGTCCCTGGTGGAGGTACTCACCATTTTATTTGCAGTTTCTACTACATAGTGGTGAAAATAGGGAACGACTTGTTGGCTTGGCATCATGCAGGGCTAGTCTAATTCAGGTGAGGCATGAGTTAGGCTCAGTGTGATGCATTTGAACCACAGGGAGTCCAAAACGCAAGTGCCTATCCCAGAAAACAGTGCAAAGTAGACAAGATGGCATTGAATTGGTGACCTCCATCACCAATGAACAGGCTTGAGAGGGTAAGCATATCATCTCAATTTGCCAGCTAATATGGTGTACTACAGTTTGGTGGGTTTTGTCAGCCAAGAAACACACAAGATATGTAACCCTGTGTCAGAGACAGAAATATTATAGTTTATGACTTAAAACATTTTCATGACGGACTTTTAAAACTGTTTTACAAAAGCTGCAGAGACTACCACACCCTGAATGGGGCTCTGAGAGGCCCTGGACCGCTGGTTGATGAAGATAAGATAAAGTAACAACTCAGGGCTGGGGACATTCACAAAGCACAAGCTTGACATCTCCAAGGTGGAGACCACTGCTATCAGCTGCCAGGCTCGCACAGACCCTCGAACCAAAGGGTGGGGGGAGGAAGGCCTTGAGTGTGTGTTGGAAAAGCCTCTGGTGAGAGGTGCAGTGACCGCCCATCCTCCGATGCGCAGAGGAGCCCAGCTGAGGGGCCCTTCACCTGGGGGGGGAAAGCTTATCAAGCTTATCACCCCCAGCAGAAGGGGATGACATGGCCCATCAAAGGGCCCCTCCAAAGGGGTCCCCAGACCCTGCACCAGAGCACCAGAGATGATGCAACAGACCCTGTCATGTGTCAAGCTGGCCCCTGCAAGGGAGGCACGTGGGCGTTCCCACCTGGCCCAAAGTGTATATTAATCCACGGGATTCCACCCTTTTCAGCATGTGGCGGCATACAGTCATGTGTGGCATAGCAGCAGGGGACCCTCACCGCCAAGAAGACCAGATGAATGGGACCAACAAGACGTCGTTGGGACCCTTGGAAGGGTAACATGCCACCTAACCCCTGTCACCTCTCCTCCTGTCCCTCCACCCCACACGCACACCTCTTTTTCTATTTCTTTCTTTCTTTTCTTTTCTCTTTCTTTCTCTTCTTTTCTCTTTCTTTCTCTTTGCCTCTTTTACTGTTAAATAAAATACATCAATTTTTTGGCACCAACATCTAACCTCGTTTGGTTTTAATCTTGTTTCTAGGAATATGTTGAACCTTCAAAGTCCTTTCCATTTTATACCCGGAGACTTGGTTTTCTTTGCTTTTCTGAGTTTAAAGCAGATTGCAACACCCTCTTAGTCTGCTGCTTGGTTGCTAACGTCACTTGAGGAAAAAAATGTTTAATTTTTCTTCCGTTATTTCATATGAAGAAACTAGAAGTTTGAGTGGGAAACAAGGTGAAATCTATTCAAGAGTCATTATTTTAGAAGCCTCTGTTGGCAGTTAAAATTGCAAATATATTGTCTGTTTATTGCAATGTCATTAGCTCTTTGAAGTTGCAACAACAGATTTGAATGAATAAAATATCATAGCTGAAGCTCTTGATGTGGCATAAAGCAACATAGGTCTGCTGGGTGACACCCCCTGAAATGTCAATGAGTAGCCATAACTCTTCACACAAACTGAAAAGTTACCTGGACATGCTTTGGGCAGAAGAATGTGCAGTTAAACACTTCCTGGGCTAGATGCTCTATAGAACCCTCTTCATCTGTATCCAGAGTTAGTTAAGGACAACATAGTTTAAAAAGAGGAGAGAGGTAAACCATTTCACATCAGCCAAATATTTCTTCTGTTCACTGAGGTGTGTTTTAGGTAACAGATCAATTGCTTCTCCAGACAGTAGGTAGCTATAAAGCTGTCGTGGTTTGACACTGACCCAACGCCAGGCACCCATGAGAGCTTCTCGCTCGCCCTCCCCTGCCACAGCTGGGCAGAGGAGGGAAAAGGAAAAAAGTTAACAAAGGCTTCTGGAGTGAGATAAGGACCAAGAGAAACACTTTGCCCCTTTCAAGGGCAAAACAGGCTCAACTTAAGTTGCGAAGTGAATTTACTACTAACAGAATCAGAGGAGGATAGTGAGAAATAAAATAAGCCTTTGGAACACCTTCTTCCCCCCAGCCCCTCCCTCCTTCCCACCAACAGCGCAGGGAGATGGGGCATGGGGGTTTGGTCAGTTCATCACCGAGATTTCCTTCTGCTGCTCCGGGAGAGGAGTCTTCCCCTGTGAGGCTGCGAGGTCCCTCCCACGGGAGACAGTTCTCTGTGAACTTCCCTGGCGTGGGTCCACTCTCACAAGCAGCAGCCACACTGCACCTGCTGCAGCCTGAGCCCCTCCCACGGGCACACAGCCCTCCCAAAACTGCTGCACCGTGGCTCTCTCTTTCCACGGGGTGCAGTCCTCCAAGGACAGGCTGCTGCAGCCTGGAAGCAAGGGCCCTCTCTCTCCACTAGGTCTTCCACTGGAACACAGCCTCCTCCAGGCATCCACCCGCTCCGGCATGGGCACCTCCCCCACGAGCTGTGGGTAGATCTCTGCATCCCATGTGGATCCCCATGGGCAGTAGGGGGACAACCTGCTTCGCCATGGTCTTCACCACGGCCTGCAGAGGAATCTCAGCTCCAGCGCCTGGAGCACCTCCTCCCCCTCCTTCACTGACCTTGGTGTCGCCATGTTGTTTTCCCTCACATGTTCCCACCTCCTCCTCTTCTCTGACTGGAAGAAAAACCTTGAGACTTTGTTTTGATTTTCTTCTTAAATACGTCATCACAGAGGCATTGTCAACCTCTCTCATTGGCCCAGTTTTGGCCAGCAGCATGTCCATCTTCAGAGCCATCAGCCATTGGCTCTGCCGGACATGGTGGGAAGCTTCCAGCAGCTT
The DNA here is from genome assembly GCA_013397115.1 of Edolisoma coerulescens. Taxonomy (NCBI): domain Eukaryota; kingdom Metazoa; phylum Chordata; class Aves; order Passeriformes; family Campephagidae; genus Edolisoma; species Edolisoma coerulescens. The sequence continues at coordinate 474,629 of VWZW01000832.1, read as the reverse complement.
CCTCACAGGAGCCATCTTTGTGGCCCCCCTGCTAGCTAAAACCAGGCCATGCAAAACCAATACAAAAGCACAGGACAGTCAAACTAGGTAGTGAAACTCCAGTAGCCCCAATTCCTTGCCTCTAATGATGAATTCAGACTGTATCTTCAGTTAAAGTAATTTGACATAGTTCTACTGCATAATTCTGTTTAAATCTTATGGTGCATTGTTTGCAACTAATATTTTTCATAAGTATAAGCCTTGCCTGTAAATAGTATAAGGTTTCCATAGCACCTGACAAGCCTGTCCTTGGAAAAAATCAATTCAAGTGAAGTCAAAGCCCTATGATACGTATTATAGCCTGAGGAAATGCTATTGGGATGCAAACTCTTGGATGACAGCCTTCTACTTCCCAGCTACAGGCAAGGCACAAGTTTAAAGCTTATTGCTCTAAGCATGGGACTCAAAGACTATCCAAAGAATTTATTGAAGTTACGTAATTTAGAAACCTTTGAAATATCTAAGATGGGGATCAAAAGTTGATTTTAGATAGAGACCACATAATAAACATACAGCTAAAATGATTGTGTATTGGATATATGCCAACTCTTCTGCTTTTAACTAAAAGTGAAACACTCAGTCAGAATGGTCAGGAGAATTTCATTGCAAGATATTAAATTTTTATAAGTTCCATCACTCCAAGAACTACTTGGGACTACGTGCAAAAGTTACCACTGAATTGTTTCATAAATAATTGCTTTCATTTTGGTAACCTCTTACTAGAATTGCAGTAGCAGTAAAATAAGAAGTCTGGCAATTAATCATACAGTCAACTATCAATCGCATAAAACTCAAATGCAAACCTTCAACTTCAGAGCTGTCTGTAAGTAGCAAATACAGTTGACATTGACTTCTGGTCCTCTGTGTATTCTTTAGGTTTCATTAATTTTAATTATGTTTATCTTGCTCTATGAGCAGTTTCCATAAATGCTGAGCAATGAATATAACAAATTATTAATGTCACCATCATAATTCAAAGGCAGCTGGAAATGTGCATACATTTGTTCTTTTAATTTTCATGCTCTATTGTCAAAATGTAGATTATGCTAAGTGTTCTTTGGGGAATTATTAATTAGTCCAAATTCCATCAGTAATAATGAAGTTAAAAGTCTCTAATTGTATGAGTACTTTGGGATGATTACATTATACTAAAAATCCAGTGGATCATGGAGAGTGATAGGGAGGACTGTTGGTTAAGAGCAAAACACTGAATAACAGAAAACCTGGATTCCAATCATGTGTCTTGATGTGTAATCAGTGTATCATCTTTTGTAAGGGTAGTGTTTGTTTTTCTACCTTTGTCTCTGTCAAATAAGTAAATATTCAGTTTAGAAGGGTACCAAAGTTCTTTAATACTGGCCATTTTACTATCAACAGCCCTTTTATGCATGTAGAAGACAAAAGTGACAAAGTTTGCATGAAAAAAGGAATGCCTGGGACCATTTTTATAGTATTATTTGAAGCACGCCTTAAAGAGAATTTAATAGTCTAGAATATTCATATTAGGCAGAAGCGTGATGGGTAAAAGGCATGAGTCTTGAACTTCATATTCTCAGTTTTGTACATCGACATATTCAGTAGCTGTACAGAGTCATGTCCACTGTGTTCTTACAGAGACTACTGAATTCCAAATGAAGCTTGCACTCTGAGCAATTCGCTCAGCTTTCCAAATAAGTCAAAGAAGGCTTTTACCCCCACAGTTTGCATCTGGAAATTCAGTTACAAGTCTGAGAAAGGTTATATGTGAGTCGTCCGGGTTAGTTGTGCTTTCTACCTCTGCTGATTAAGATTTTCACTGTAGAAAATGAAAAAACTCAAGAAGCTATTTGCATCCAAAGGAGATGATGTGACATCTTCCTCAAATGAGGATACCAGACAAAGATAGGACAGGCGTTCAGTAATTCTTGAAACTTCGGATGCTTTTGTACTAGAACAAATAATGTGTTCCTGTTTTTGTTTTTGGGGGTGGGTGGGGGTGAGTGGGTTTGCTTATGAGTTTGGGTTTTGGGGTATTTGGGGTTTTTGTTTTGTTTTTTAACAAGAGAAAATATTAAGAGCTATGTAATATTGTGCACAACATCCATAACTGAGATGTAGTCATAGTAACTGCTGTAGCGAATTCCTCTCACTGCTCCTACCTTCTGAACCCTGAGAAACCAGACCAATTCTCCATCTTGTCTCATATTGGATTCGGTGGAAGTATAGGTGTAATTCAACTTGAACACCTGGCCACATATATTTTGTTCTTAGCTCTTATTTATATTTTCCAAGACTATGAGAAAACTGTGTATGTATACTTTGAGTGCATGTTCATTATATATTGAGACATAGTTTGTTATATATAGGCCTGACCTGCTTTTGATTTAAATGTTAATCGGACAATGTAGAAGCAAAAGACTAGGAAGCAAAAGCATAGGAAGAGGGGTTTGTTTTCCAGAAAGTATATGCAACCTGAAAAGAGGAGGGTATTGCTAAAAAAAAGCAACCTCTGTCTCATTGTGTAGATCTATTTCATGTTGAAACTCTTAGTCCTGTGGTGTAATGCCAGATTTAGCTCCAGAAGTTTATATCTTTTCCTCTCTTTGTTCTATTTTCAATTTGTTTGTTTGTTTATCCTTTTTGCTGTGGTACCCTCTGGATTTCAAGATGAGATTGCTTTTTGTCCACAGAGATGGTCTCCACAGTTTAATACAAGCACAAGAACATTCTCTAAAGCTTCTGAACAATTGAAATCTCAAAGTTTTGAAGGTGGAGTATGAATGAATGCGCATCTCCACCGTGGCTGTTGCTGCAGCTGTTACAGTGGCATATAAAGAAAAGATTTTTCCCATTAGGGTTTCAGTGAGGGAAGGCCACAGTCTCCACTTTGAATTGACACTGAAAACTCTGTCTATTGAGAGATGCAGGACAGTATGTGTTTGCTAGTTGATAATAAGTTGTGCCGAGATGTGAATTTGAATGGATGCTTGGCTCTCTGTAAATACAGAGAAACAAACCAACTTTTCCAAATGAAATGCAACAGGTATAGAAATCACTATATGTATTGTTCTTTAAAAAAAAAAAATGAAGAAAGCATTAAAGAGGAGAAAAAAAAAGACCTACAAATGAGTGGGGTGTTTTGGTAAACATTCTTGCTCACTGTTATAACTGTGCTTTTCTTTTACAGGGAATTTTGCTATTTTGGGGTGACTTTTTTTCCCTACTTTGAAATATGACTTTTTGGCAATGTCAATTTTTTCTTTTTCATGTAAAAACATATATGGAGAATTAACAACGTGCTAATGGAACATTTCCAGGCAGCTCTGGTTACTACAAGCCCAATTACAATCCTAATTGGCAAGCTGAGCTACCTAAATCTTACTAGCTGCTTGCAGCAGGGCAGAGAAGGGTGATCCCAGTGACATTACACGGAATTTGTGTAGAAATCAGGTAAAGAAAGTTCACATTGATTTTTTTTAATTTAAAGTTGATTTTGGATAGAATCTTGAATAAACTTCTCTGGGAAGAGAATCTGTTTTACATGCTGCTACTGTAATTATTTTCCATCTTCTGAGCAGTCCAGTCCAAGTATTTGCCCACTCTTTGATTTGCTTTATAATTTCTTTTAGATTCTTCTGTGCAAAAGAATGAGATTTGAAATGACTGACTGTTTTGCCTGAGTATATGTCTCATGAGATCTCATCATCTGTTGTTGAATTTCTTATGATTTTTAATTTACTGCTAGAGTCATAGAACCATAAAATGGCCTACTGTTGAGGTTTGATGCTGGCCAAATGCCAAGCACCCATGAAAGCCTCTCTCTCACTCCTCTCCACAACTAGACAGAGGAGAGGAAATTTAAGGAAAGGTTCATGAGTTGAGATAAGGACAGTCTCAACTTAAAGATATTAAGTGAATTTATTACTAACAAACTCAGAGTAGGACAATGAGTAGTAAAACAAGCCGTTAAAACCAGCTTTTTTTCCCCCCCCAACCCCTCCCTCCTTCCCACAGACATCACAGGGAGAGAGGAAGTGGGGGTTTTCGTCAGTATTTAATCCCAATTATGGTTATAATATTGTTTATTAAAAACATTGGGGAATTATGGTATGTTCTTAAATGTTGATGAAAACTGGTTAAAAAAAGTTCTGTCTGATGAGCTGAGATAGTGATAGAGTCATAAAATGATTCAGTTCAGGTTGGAAGGACCTTAAAAGATCTAGTCCAACTTTTTGTGGGAAAGGGAGCCAAGACAATCTTGTCTGGCACCCTGTCCAATTGCATCTTGAAAGCCTCCTGATGGGAGCTCCACCAGGTTTCTGGGGATGTTCATCCAGTGGGTGATTTTTCTCATAAAAATTTTCTTTCTTAAACCAAGATGAAACCTCTCCTCATGCAACTTGTACCTGTTGCCTGCTGTCTCCTCTCTGTGACTGACTCCATGTGAAGGAAGAGAGCTCTTCTGTCCTCTTGGTAGCTGCCCTTTAAGTAACGAAATGCTGCGATGAGTTTTCTTAGGGGTTTTTTTGTGTATTTATTGCTTGATGCATTTACATTTATCAATAAAAATATCAGGTTATAAAGCCAAAATTTTATGTTTTGTTAATAATCCCAGCAAGGAGTCATTACATGTCTAACTTTGGTTCTGTAGAAATTGGGGGGTAGTTTGCTCTTGGCACTGAAATGCAGTCAGCTGGGCCTAGAGATGCTAAGCCAAGGTGCTTGGTGTGCAGCAGCTTCTCTTCACCAGTGCATGGCTGAATATTGTCTCTAGCTACAATTTTTGGGATGTTTGTCTCCAAACAAGCTCTCATTTCAGATGGCCCTTCTTTGCACAGCTACCAGTATGAAAGTGAACTGCTTACCTGTCTCTATATTATTTGGCTAAAGTTAATTTGAAAAGTCTTTTGTTAAGCTGTTCTCAATTGCAAGTTTCCTCATAAAGCCTCAGAGGGTCTGAGTTTTGCTTGACACAGGATTTTCTAACTTGAAATCTGTGCAGGATATTATGACCCACTTAAATCTGTAGCTTCAGTTGAAAAATATCCTGAGATGTGTATGAGTTCCGCTGGGGCATTAGAGGAACACCTTCAGAAGGATGATTTGCACAGTGCCTCAGTCTGGAAGCCAGATGATCAACATGCTGGACATCAAAGCCTTCCTACATGCTATCCAGATGAGTCTAGATTATAGAGGACATCAATGGCATTTTAAGGAAAACTTGATCGAAACACAGTTTAGTTGTCTTTAGGAAGACTGTCAGTTAAATACATTGAAAATACTTTTACTTGATAAGTAGACTTGTGTTGGATGCTCCATAAACATTTTTAGTCAGAACTAGGCTTCAATATATTGCTGTAAGCTATATTAATTCCTACCTAGAATATTCATATTTGTGCAACTTGATTGAAATAGTCTAATTCTGCATGCTTAGTAGTATGTCTTATTTTAGGTAATCTAAATTAAGTTTTAAAAGTCTATTTGCAGGGGATTCAACTTGCTTCCATAATGATAATTAATTGCATTAATTTTGAATGTTTCTTTCTATTTATCTGTCTGTCTGTCTACCTATGTATTTATCTAATCAATTGAGCTTTTTTTTTTTAATAACTTCTCTAAATAAATACAGGCAAATCCTCATCTGTGGTTGAGGTGGTTTTTAAGGGCAAAAGTGTTTCTTCCATTATGAATTCATCATTAATACCAGAGCAATTTTTTCTTAATACACAAGAGATACATACACACTTCTTAATAGGGAGTTAATTTACTGCTGTGATGCACTGTGAAAGTATTTAAGTTAGTCTATTATGTTATATGTTACTATATTAAAATTATCAAATCCTATAATAATTTTGATTCTTTAATAGTGTTTCCTATGGAAATTAAAATAATCTTTTCATAAACTTGTTTTAAAAAGCTGCTTCCAAATACATGGATTACTCTAAATTCAGAGATACTGTCCTTATTGAAAATTCAATGACACAGCTGCTATTAACATAAATACAACTTGCTATAGGCATAATCTGTCCCTTCCCAGAAAAGCCCAACAATACTCTGATGTCTCAGAGTTCCGGTTAAAAAAGGGCATTTTTAGATGAAAACCTGTTGATATATTTTTGTCTTCCATTGCTCAAGGCAGTATACTTAAATTTTAAAAAATACTGAATCACAAAAATCATAAATATTGAAAGAACATGGTTATGCTACACGAGATTTGCAATGAGGCACTTGTAGATGCGGAATTAATTTCTGCCCTTGATTGATGACCTCACAACAATCATTCATAGCTGTGCTATGCTCTGTCACTCACAAGTTACACGTAAGGTCATCAGTAATGACTAGAAATGAATAATGTATTTACAATTACTTCATTCAATATCCTTTATCCACATGCATCCCCTTGAAAACAGGTTTCCTAATGAGGTCAAGACCTTAAGAAATACATAACGTTCATAAACAATAAAGTAGATATTTAGACAACTGCTTTTTGGGAATATTTATTGCATCTAGTTTTTGATACTTATTTAGTTATGTCACGTTCAGGGAGATACAGAGAGTTCTGACTCAGTAGAAATCCCTACACTGAATTAACAAGATTTGAGCTGAATTTGGTGTCCAGATTTTGAAACTTGGTTGCTTTGCTGAATTGGGGACATGTAGGATTGGAAGTGGCTAAGGAATCCATTTAGTTTTCTGTCATTGGGTCAAAAAGTAATGGGGAAATTCTTTCACAAAGATACAGTCTGCCCAATTAAAAAAAAAAACAAAACAAAAGACTGAAAGGCAAACCTTCATGATTTTGCTCTTGTCCATCAACCCCTTCTTCCTCACCTTTCCCAAGCCTAAGCCTTCTCTCAGAAAAGTGAGACTTGGGCAAAAAAAAGAGGCTCCTCAATAAGTAAATGTCCTTGCTGACTGCAAAGTCAGGTCAGATGGATTCTCCAAGAATGACACAGGGCAGAAGGAGTTACTTATAAGGGAGGCAAGATTTAGATTGTGTAAGATTCAAAACTTTGCTCATCACATACTTGTTAGAATTTCTTTTTGCTTCATCTCTGACCTTCTCTATTCCCAAGGGCTGCATTATAACAACATTTTCCTTCTTTCAGTATGATTTACATTTAGTGAGCTGACACAGCACCAATTTTTCTTCCATACTACTGTTGCAAAAAATTCAGCTGAAGAGCTCAGTGTGACTAACAGCCTTTCAGCTGCCTCATTGTACACCACCTCAAAATGGTGTCTCTAGCCTAACAACAAGTACCATCAGTAGACATAAAGGACAAAAGAATCATCTGTAATCTCTGCCTACCTGATAATAATGAATATTCTTTACATGCAGAATAATTCCAGATTTCAGTTTGTTTTGAGTGTGGCTCTGGGGAAGGGGGGAGTGTGGTGAAGAAGGGAAGGATTGGCATATACCTAATTCTAAGCAATATAATCAGTATGAAAAATGTCATCTTATTTCCTTTCAGAAAGTTTGTCACTATCTTAAAAAGAATTTGTACAGGGCCAACACACTTATTAAAATTCATAAGGTCTTAACTTACCTGGCTATGCCATTAACTGACAGGCTGTTTTTTTATCTGTCTCCATTTCTAATCTCATTCTCACATGAAAATGGGTTATTTTTGAACCTGGTAAATAGAAAAACGATGTCAATTTGATTTCTCTATGCTTTGTTTGTCTTATTCTTTGTCAATCACACTATCCATGTCACGTGTCTGAAGCCCTCGTTTCTATTGTGTACATACACAGGTCTCGCCCACACGCCCACAAGCACACACGTGTAAAGTCTTGACACGCAGCACTGACAGGCCCCTTAGATTACCACATGCAGATAAACAGATGTGACACTAAATATGTCATCGTTCCTCTATCCAAATAGTTCTTTTAGCTTCAATGCCAAGATAAAATAAATTTTGTCTTTTTATTTTTCTCTGGTCTCATTATATCTGCAAGGGACTTGATGTATGAAATCTTTTCATTTCTTAGTCATAGAAACTCCTTTTTTACTCCATAATGAGATGCTTTGTTGTTGTTGTTGTTTTAAAACTGCTTTTCTGTACTCATTTGAAAGGTATGAAGTTAGAAAATACTCAGAAGTTGAAAGTAGTGTTAATTTAACCCCTCTTGATATTATAAAAGCGTATTACAGGAAGGAACTTATTCTCAGCCATGGCCTAAATCAATACTGGCAAAGCCAGCCTTCCTAAATGTAAGCCTTCCCCAGAGCTTAGTGGCTTTGAATTTGGTCTTAAAGTACTGATTTCTTCACCTAATTAAAGTCAGTGTGAACTTTGGCCTTGACTTTATCAGGAACACAATTAAAAAATTTCTGCACGCCTCTCCCTCTTATTAGAAGCTGTGTGTAGCACTGGTGAGTATCCTGAAAGGATTGTGAGTTGATGAAAACAAACATGGGGAAGATTGTCTTTCAAAAGTAGCCTCACACCACTATACACCAAGCTGTAAATCAACGTGGTGAAGTAAGTTTCATACATTTTTACCTCTAGCTAAAATGAGCAGGGGTTTGTTTCTAAAATGTTTGCTCAGTTCGGGAATATTCTGTTTTATTCTCTTTCTACTACAGGGGAAGTCTTGCTTCTTTCTCTGACATTGTCACCAGGCTCATTCCCTGCTGGCCAGCTTTTTCTATAATTTACCTCTGCTCAGATGTTTTGTTGCCTAGGCAACATATTCCATTCAATTTTACTTTTGTTCTAAAACAACCACAAGCCCCTCTTTATATATCTGTATATATCTGTGTCCCTGGAGGTGGACTGAGGTTGGTTGTTTGTTTAAAGGGGCCAGGAGTCAGCTCTTGATCTGACGTGAAACTAATGCTTTTCTAAAGTGAGCCAACCAAACCCACCAAAATGCTTCTAATTATTAAAGGTTGGTTTATTAGGACGTAAACATATTACTGAAACAAAATAGTTCTCAAAATAGAGAACCTAAATGAAGCTGTGAACATAAATCTCAATGAACTGCTCCAGCATGGGTCCCTTCCATGGGGTGCAGTCCTTCAGGAACAGGCTGCTCCAGCATGGGTCTTCTGCAGGGTCACAAGCCCTGCCAGAAAACTTGCTCCAGCATGATCTCCTCTCTCCGTGGGTCCACAGGTCCTTCCAGGAGTCTGCTCCAGCATGGGCTTCCCACAGGATCACAGCCTCCTTTGAGCATGCATCTGCTCTGGCTCTCCAGGGGCTGCAGGAGGAGCTCTGCTCCCCCGTGGACTTCCATGGGCTGCAGGGACACAGCTGCCTGCCCATGGCCTGCACCACCTGCTGCAGGAGAACCTCAGCTCCAGGGCTCCTGTTACTAAACCTTGCTACACAAAGCCAATACAGTCCATAGAAAAAAAGTCCCCTTTCTACATCAGCAGTTGTGCACAGGGTAAACACCATGTCTGTTTGTGCTCATGACCCTGTCCTCCAAAACCTGTGCAGTGGACACCTGCCTGCTACTTGTATTTCCATTGCTGTACTCTGAATTCTGAGTACTTCAGATTGTAATTTGCATTCTCTATAGTTGAAATAGATATCCTTGAGCTTCTAGACAAGAATTACAGTTCATTTGCTCTGCCATGTATGAGGCAGTGTTTTCCTCAGCCATGTTATGAAATGGTGAGAAAATGGCTGAAAAATTCTGGTATAAGCACAGATACTCTTCTTATAGTACATTGTTTTAGGATTTAGTAAGAAACTGTAGAGAAATGTCTCTTTTGTTAGAGGTTTATTTCCCCCTTTTTCTGTATACCCTGAAATGAAAAGTGAAAAAAATATTTTCAATAGCAAATAGAGTAAACTTGAGAAGCTGTTTTCCTAATCTGGATGAATGTTTGAGAGGGAAAAGTAAAGTCTCATTCAGAAGAGAGGGAAAGAGAAGCAAAAAAACCTACAAAAACACAATTAAAATACAGCTGAAATTAAAATAAATGATGAAGTGAACGTACCATTAAGTTGAATAGTTATTAATGACATTTTATGAATAATTAATTTACTTAGAGGTCTTAAAAAAAATAGAAGAGAAAAAGAAAAATAATAAAAGATCTTTTTGGCCCTCCAAGTTCATATTATCAATATTCAAAACAAGCAATTTGACAATAACAGGACATTTTTCTGAAAAAAAATTCAAAATTTCAAAATGTAATGTAACCTGCCTTTTTCTTTCAATATAGCCCTTTTTCTGTTGGTGGTGTTAGAAACATTTGCTTCCAAATCCTACGTTGCATGTGGTAGAAGGAACATCTCATGTATCTGATCCCAAACTCTATCTTCTGTTCCTTCTTTGTACCCCAGCTGCACAAAACACAGCTACATCTAAGATTTTGGGAAAAAAGCTCAAAGATTTGATAGCAATATCATTAAGGGTTTGGATATCACTTTGTAAAGAAGGTGAGCACTTTTTTTCTTTGCTCCTTTTTTTCTTTTTCTGTCATGCACTCAAAGATGAGATCGTTATTTTACACTTTGTCTTACACTGTGGGTGCCTCATTCATTGAAGATTTAGCTACAGTGATATCAAGGTTACAGAAAAATTTATAAGTTTTTAACATTTAAAACATTGTTCCTGTCTTAAACTCTGTATCCGGAGCCTACATCTTGTCATTGCGTTTGAATAATTATTTGGACATAGAGGACACTTAAACAAAATGTTCCAATCTTCCTTTATTGAAAGCAAATACGTAGTGTTACAAATCCATTGGTCACCGAAAATTCAGCAGTAATGAAATAATGTGCCTGCACAAACGAACAGTGTAACTGCAGTTACATTATTTTTGCCTGTCTCTGAAGACTTACTTTAACTATTGAAGAAATAGCTAAAACAACTCTTTTAGAATAATGAAAAATACTGTGACATATTGTATGGTATTGCTCTTATCCTTTAAATAAGCCTCTTTTATTACATATTGCACATCGCATATTTTATCAGAACATAGTAATTCCATATTAATTGGAGTATAAGCTGTGACTTCAAAAGCCAATTCTCTCTGTAACAGAAAGCCTTTGGATTTTTATATGAGAATAGTAAAAAATTAGTATTACTTTATGAGGCTAATAAAGCAAAGCAGAAAGATTATACTGCTGTATTTTCAATATCTTTTTCTTGTCTCTTAGTGTATGTACTGCAAGTGGTAGTTGTATGAATTAGGTAGGAGCTAGGTTAAAAACAGGAAATTTTGACATGAATTGTAGTTAGGTTGACTTTAGGGCCCTGTGATTCTTACTGCCCAGCTTGAATTATGATGGAGGAGCTTGATTTTCAGACATGCTCGGCACATCATGAAATCAAAATCTCTTATCACAGCTTGACTGACTGATAGCAAGGCACACAAAGTGTGCTTTGATTTTGAACCTGTTGGCCACTATGTCAATTTCCCCAATTTGAGATCCAGGGATCTTCCTTTGGACTCATTACCAGGAATTGGTGCAGTTCAGCTAAACTCCTTGTCAGAGGTCTACAGGAAATTTATGCTATTTCTGTAACATAGACCTACAGAGATATTACCAGTATATTTCAGCTGGCTAGAGTGCATGTTATTTTTTGTCAGAAAATTATGCTGAGTTCCTGTCAAAAGCATGAAAAGGATTTTTGACTCTTTGGTCCCACAGCCTTGTTATTCCCTGCTCCAGCATGCTGTGGAGCAGGGAGGGCAGCATGCTGTCCCGGCTCCAGGAAGTGGAGGACACCTGTCTCCAGCCTCAGTTGTTCCCTGCAGTGGGGGTAAAGCCACAAGGTGGAGAGCATTATTCCCTCCGGGGAGCAGGAAAGAGAGAGGTATTCATCTCTTCCCTTGCCCTTTGGCATGTTAAATGTCGGTGTAAGCTTTTATAACACACACAGGACCTGTTCCCACCCGAGCTCTTTGGGCACTTCTGTCAGCAGCAGTAGAAAATGGGGTGTTCTTTACTGACATTTCTAGAGGTGCTCGTGGCAGGTGGTGCCATGTCTGCCAGTGCTGCATGGTGAAGTGCTGCGGCAGGCGCTGCACAGCTCAGCCCAGAGCTGTTGTTTAGAGGAATTAGTCTGTCAGCATGGTTCAGCTCTTACAAATTGCTAATGGATTTTGTGCATGTGTTATCTCGAGCTCCAGTCCTGCTGGTTTTGTGTGAATGTACTTCTGGAAAACTATGTTGTTATAACTAATGGCTCTATGTCGTGCACAATTGGGGAAAAATTCATTTCTGATTCCTGTCAGGATTGTTTTCCTTTTATTCCAGGTGGCACAAGGTCCCAGATCCTCATTTTTCAAGTCCTTTTTGTTCTTCAGTTCTTTCCTTGCATGTAAAGGCAATATTTAATTTATGTTTTTCAGCCATTCATCTTTGTACTAGAATCATAGAACCATAGAATTTTCTGAGTTGGAAGTGATCTTAAAGATCATCTAGTTCCAACTCCCCTGAACTGGACGGGGACAACTTCCACTATACCAGGTTGCTCAAAGCCACATTCAACCTGGCCTTGAACACTGCCAGGAACGGCGCATCCATGACTTCTCTGGGCAACCTGTTCTAGTGCCTCACCACCTTCAGAGTAAAAAATTTATTCCTGATATCTAATCTAAACCTAGCCCTTTTCAGTTTAAAGTCAAGCTAGGTAGACCAAAGGCATACAGAATCCTCCACCCTATGATAGCAGACAGAAGGAAGAGTGTGAGAACAGGACACATCTAGATCCCTTCCCGTTACCTTCTCAGCTTTCAGTTATGTTCCAAATAGTGAAGGCAGACAATGGCTGCCATTTTTTCACAGGCAATGACAAGATGAGGAATAAATGGATGGAAAATTTCACCCCAATGACAAGATGAGGAATAAATGGATGGAAAATTTCACCCAGGCATCCAAACCAACAACTGAATTCATTTGGCCTTTCCCAATAAGCAGTAAGATGTCAGTGTCAGACAATATCTGATGTTCATGTAAAAAATTCTTTTCTGATGCATAAAGTCACTCATGCCGTTAGACTTGGACTAGATTCAGCATTGAAACCTATATTCTGACCTAGTACCGTGGCATTTACTTAAAGACAAGGAATTTACTAGAGAGTCAGTTCCTAAAGTGGGAATTCCTCAATGCTTGTGTAATTCCCAGGTGCAGGGCTATGACAGGCAAGGCTGGTCACATCCTGAGAACCTAAATTAGTGTAATAGGAGCTTTCAGTGTTTTAAACAATGACAGCGCAAACCTTGGGCTACTATGAGTGGAATTTTCTGGGCAATCCAAATGGTGATTAGGTAAGCTTAATACATAGGATTTTATGAAAAATAGCAATACTATTATAGATGTTAAATTATTAATCCCTATATTATTTATGGTAATATTTTTATCATAATTAACCTATTTAGTATTAATGAGGATGTACTCTGTGAGATGAAAGTCCAATTAGTTTTGGTTAAAAAGCCATTCAATTTTTATGCTGCAGCATTAGGGCATGGACATTATATTGTCATAAAACCAGATAGACACAGTGGGAATACTATTTCAGCAGTCCACAATACAGGAAAAACATCTCTCCTTTTCAGGTCTTCAATCCTCAGCTGATGTCAGGCTCAACATCATGAGCACAATTTCATAAATTTATACCAGTCAGATGCCTTCTAAATTCTAAGTGAAAATTCTAAAAGCCTGATGTTTCTTTTTTTCATTTTTTTACCTCTCTGCCCTTTATCTAACTTCTCCTCTCAGGGGATCCGCAACCTCTGAAAGCAATAGCCACATTTTCTTAATAACAATGTCTCAGGTTAGAGTACCTGTCACAAGTTATTCAGCAGAATCTTGGGCTAGAGTCAAGAATCGATTTTTTTTCTTTCTATAGGAACCCATAGAGCTGTGCATGGGGATTTTTACTGAAGAAATAGATTGCTTGAGCTGCACCTTGATTTGGCTCAGAGCTACACACCTTACAGTGCAAAGGAGCACTGCTACTTTTTTTTTTTGTTAGTTTTCTGTCTGGTTGTTTTGGGTTGTTTTTTTAAAAAGATAGACCTGCCTGGCGGCATATGAAGTCCAGCATTAGGAGTAAGAGAGTCATGTATTTCTAACCTAGCAAAATGAGGAAGCATTGACAATACTGCTCTGGAGGAGCAAGGCCTGAGGTCCTTTCGGTCTGATGCCCATTCTTCACAATGTCTTTGAAAATACTAAATATTTTGCTTAGTAGGCATCCTCTTTCTTCTTGTTCTGTAGGGAAGTTTTCTACCACACCGATTTACTTTCTGGTTTACAACTTAAAGTAACAGCAATGTCCAGTGATATGAAATTTCCATGAAGTGCTTCACAAATCTGAAAAAATGTGGGATCTACCTGGCTCCTCTGATGTTTCCCAAGAGTGGTCATTGCCCCAAAGGCCACAGCAGAGACAGGCAAGACTTACACATCAAGCTTTTGGTAAGTGATGTCATTCTGAAAATTTTTCATTTCTTTTTACCAAAAATTAAGCATTTTGTTTTGAAATTTAAATTTGTTAAAGCCCCAGCTCAGGCAAGCTCTGTTCAAGATCAGTCCAGCTGCATAAATGTTTTTCTTGTTGCTTAGATTAATCAAAAAGGAGGGGAGGATTTTGTTTTGTTTTTGTGTAAAACTACTTATTCTTGGTAGGCAATGCTACAGAGGTAATTTATTCATATCTGTCGTAAAATATGCCTGTAATAACTTTGAGAATATTAATTTTTCCATCTCTAATGTTAAATGAAAAACACATTTAAGGCTCTCAATTTAGTGTCTCATCTCTAATAAAATTTTTTAATGTCAATTTCAGTACCAACATTATAAGTAATCTTTTTTAAAAGTATGCACAGTCTCATGTATACTTACATTATTGTATGAGTTGACTAGTGAATGCTAAAGCAGTTTAAAGGTATTTTTTTAAACAAGCGTAGGCATACAGCGTCAACAATACTTATCTGCATTTGATACAAAGAGCTCATATACACACAGAAATTTATGCTCCAAGTCTATGACTTGCTTTGCATACTGAGAGCTAGAAGAGCTTAAGATAAAAGGCGGTCAGGAATTACTGCTTAAAAAGCACTAAAATGTGGTGGGTTTGTTGAGGTTTTTTTAATAAATATTTTGACAATTTCCTCTGCTTCTAAGGAAACCCTAACAAAAAACATGGGGGCTTATCTAGAATTCTGTTATTGGTGAAAAATATTTTCTGTCTTACACTGATGGTTGTACACACATTTTTGTTGCACATTGATTTTCTGTGCATGCCCTACAGGCTCACCCTTGTTAATTTAGAAAAAAGATGAAGTGGACTTACCTGGAAAGGGTACACATGGCATGTATTAAATCAAACCAAACTGCACTGCCTGCGTGAGAATGTCACAGTGCTTTCTTATGTTTGGAAGACACAGGGAATTAGTTGAATGAAAAGCTTGATCAAAATAATTTAACAAAGGAACCACTGTTTTTCTACTTATCCGTGAAAGAACTCACATTATTTTAACAGCATAAAGAATTATCCTCGGTAAAACTTGACTGTCAGGATTTTGTATCCTCAGAAAGTAATTCAGTTAATGTTCTCTCCTCTTCTGAGAGATAAATGCTGAGGAAAAACATGGCTTTTTCCTTATTTAATTTTGCTGTGTTTGGTCATATAGCAGTTGCAGTTACAGATCATAATTTTATACCCTGCATGTGTTAGGAGGTGTAAAGTTACAAAGTGTATCCACTTAGTATATTTCTGTAGCCAAAATATTTATATGGGGCATGCTGCTGATGCCCCAAGCTGTTATAATCCGATTATTGAGAGATGTCTCTGCCTGAATTAAGGTGCAAAGGAGACCATATGCTGAAGTCAATAATATGGATTTTACTTAACAGTAAATGTAAGGTAGAGAGAGATAGAAAGAAATAGGAAATAAAGGAGGGCACGGGAGAGACAGAGAAAGAGAGAGATTAAATAGAAAGATGTCACCACCTGTAGATGCAGATGGCATCCCATTAGTCCTTCTTCTGCTGCTCTTCTTGGTGGTGGGGGTGTCAGAGTCATTCTTCTGGAAGTACCACCTTCATACCGTCCAAGTTTGGTGTATCCACAGAGTGGTCACAGATGTTCCCATAACTTGGAGTGGCATGTGTATAAGCAGTTGCTTCATTTCCCACAGTTTGCCACAGTGGGAATTTTTGTGAGGATGCACTAACTAGGATGTGCTAACCAAATCTCATCTCCACTCGGTCTGGAATTAACACCTTCTTGTTGCCAATTCCTCTCTTCTTTGCTTATATCAAGTTCCTGCTGTTCTGTGGCCTTGACAGTGTTTGAAGCAATTGTGATGTGTAAATCTCCTACATAAGCTCAAAAATCAGCACAGATGGGCCAAGATGGCTAAATAAATCCTTTCATATCCTCTTTCTGTGGATGGAGTTAGTTCTTGAACTGGCATATGTGCATGGGAGTCAGACTGGAGAAGGGAAGCTCCCTTCCCTGTTCTGCCAGGATACCTGTGGTTTGGACCTTGGTCACAGTGCAAAGAGGTGTCAGTGAGGAAAGGCGAGCCATGTCTCACTGTTTCTAAAGGGCAGGAGGGAAGCACAGAGTTTTCCAAGCTCTCCGTCTCAGGTTAATTAGGTATCTAACTTTGGTGTTATTACTTACCTACACAGCAAATGATGGGAACAGGTGTCTCTTAGAGATGGCTCGAGTTAGGTGGCTACATGCAGGCAGTATATACCCTGCTCAGAGACCTGTTCTGGGTCATGGGGTTGCTCCAGAAGCAATGCAAACTTTGGTTGCTACCAAGTGGCTTTACGATGAAGCACTTGATTGTTTTTTCTGCTGAGAAATCCGTCATGTTCCCCAAATCAATTGAAGCACAGCCAGCTAAAACAATTTTCCATTAAATAGTGTGTAACAACAATTTTTAAAAAGTAGCTCAATGTAAGCTTCTTTTTTAGACCTTCTGCACTTCTATTCCAAGGTCTTTTCCTGTTAATTTAATTAATTTGCCATTTAGGAGAGAGGACGGAGAGGGTCAGTCTCAAAGCATCACATTTTCTAACAAGTTATATCTGCAATTGATTTTTTCCACCATACACCAAAAATTACACCATCTTGGGATAATAAAAAAGCCATTTCCAGAATAAATTATAGTAATTATTTTTCTTCTGTTGCAAGTGAAACAAAGTAAAACTACAACCCCTAGTGGGCCTGCATGCTAGTATTTATTTAAGAACCAGCAGAACTAGATCTTTTACCCTGCTTGTTCATCCCACGCTCATTCCCTCACTTTACTCTGAGCTTTATGCCCAGGTCCTGAATTTCCTTTCCCACAGGGAAGAGTGAAGGTCAGCCCAGGAAGGGCCGGCAGAAAGTCATACCAGTTCTTGCTCTGCCGATTCTTGTTCAGTCACCAGTTCTGTGTGTTACTGGGCAAGGTCCTGGGTGCTGAATGACATTGATTTCCACCAAAAATCTGATCTCCAGGATCTGCAGGTTCTGCACCTTGATCTTTCCAAGACTGTTCCCTCCTTTTGGGAACCCTACTTTTTCACACCCGCTCTTCTTTCCAGAATCCAAGCCCCTGATTTCCCAATCTAAATAGTCCCTGTGCAGAAGCAGAATGTGTGACCAGCCCCATGGTTGGTGGTTCTTGCCTCCTACCAACTGGCAGACTGGGGTCGTGCCACTTCTTTTCATCCTCATGTCCATTCACCCACATACACAAAATAATCTGTTAACTGTCAGCATGACCAACTTAAAGTTTTTTCACCTTAAAACACCTCCTAATGACAATGATCCTACCATGTTTTATTTTATGCTGCTATTCAGTTCAGGGTCTATTTCCTTGTAAAGGCCTAGGCCAACCATAGATGCTTATTGACAATAACTTGAGAAGTCAAAGAAAATAAGAAATCTGATTTCAGTGTGCTCTTTTCCTCCCTCCTTTGCTACTGTCATGTAAGAGCCCATTAAGCTGAACTGTGTCTTCCTTTAACTGCCCCTGATAAAAAATTGCCTAGTTAAAACTTACACCCTTGTCTTTGAATATTTTATGGATTACTCCAAAGCAAGTGGTGTGAGTAATGAAATTCGTCAGGCTATGTGTGAAAACAGAAGCTGATTTAATGACAAGAACTTTTAGTTTGCCTCAAAAACTTTGCCCCATCCCTGGAAGTGCTGCTGGAAGTGTTCAAGGTCAGGTTGGATGGGGCATTTATCAACCTGATCTAGTGGAAGGTGTCCCTGCCTATAGCAGGGGGCCTGGAACTAAATGACCTATAAGGTCCTTTCCAACACAAACCATTCTTTGATTCTATGATTCAATGAACTTCAGGGCTTTCAGCTGCTAGAAGAAGGGCATTTTTTTCAGGTTAAGCATGGGTACTTACCAAATCCCTTAGTACAAGTATGAAGATGATTTTGTTAAAGAGAAGAGGTTGCTCAGGTGATCATGGTGATTTACAGCAGTGATTTACAGGAGTCTCACTTCTCCTCAACTACCAGTAACAACAGATTTTCTGCTCTCTGTTCTAAGTGCATTTTATGCATTCAGTACATTTTATGCTTTCATTACTTTTATGCGTTCAGGAAAGTGCCCTGTTTCATCCACTGGGTACAGATTGCTCTGCTTCTGCAGACCTGAGATTTCAAGACACAAGGGTGAAAACAAACTTGGCAGAAATTTAAAAGACATCTTGAAGGGTTGTTAGGATAAAGAAATGTTTATTTTATTCAATATTTGTGTCGTATCCATCCAATTCAACTTACATAAGTTCTAACAGTTTTGATTAGCTCCTTGTGACTGCAGAGCGAGGGTCATCCTCTTCCTGCTAAGTTAAACTGTCAAAAGAAAGCACGAACTGGATGTGGTACTATTGTGTCTGCAATTCCACCAATAGGTCTGTGAAGGTTCCACAGTACTATTCAAAAAACTTGGTTTTGACTGGAAAATGAAAAAGCTCGGGTAATTTTAGGGGGATATAGAATTTTGAGATTTTTATTGATCTAGCATGCAGTTTGAGATATTGATAGAAGAAGAAACTAGGTCATTATTATTAAACGATATTTTCCATGAAGTATATGCTCCTAAAATATGAGAAGGTGTTTTTTTTGTTCAGTATACATATACATTAAGTACATATATGTAAATATATACACATGAAAATTGAAATGTATATATTGTTGCTTGGTTCTGGATAGGGATAGAATTCCATGTTCATTCACTTACTGGTCTTTCTGCTGAGATTTTCCAAGGTGTGGTGGCATGGTTTATGTGGCCAGCTGTCTGGTGGGAAGGGATTGCCATGTCTAACTAAATTAAATTTACTTGCTGACACATGGCTATGAATTTTGTTCACAGTCAGCAGTACCTGAATTATTTAAAGGTAAGAAGCTCTATACTGTACTATGGCTCTCTTTAGTATAATTTTGCTGCTGTCTGTAGCCATCTTTATTGGCAACATAATGGAAGAAAATGTGGGAGTAGAGAAGAGGCCAAACCACATAGTCTAAAGGCACTACTTGATGAAACATATGAAAATAATATCAAGTTTAATATGACTAAGCCCTATCAGTACTCCAGGGAATGGAGTAAATTTTTCTGACTGAACACATAAAATATTACCACAGATAAGTAATAACGGATGTCTTATTTATGAGGAAAATAACCCAAATGCAAGGTAAGTCTACGGAAATTAATTTATTTATGTTACCTGGAATTGATTTTAAGATGTTTTTAGAAGTATAAACTTAACAACTAGTTAAGGCCCCATTGTTACCTTCTTAATTTTCTTGCAAGAAGGCCTGCTGAAAAACAAAAGCTGTCTGCCCTGGCTTTTACATTTTTGGAGAAAAAACAATGAGATATCTTTCAGGGAAGTAACGCTCTGTAGGTGGGGATTCTAAAGAGGACTCCACGTCTGGAGCAGAGTGTAGAAGACCTGATCTGTAGCAACTTGGAAAGACCAAATATGCCTTCATCGTTTATCAACAATAACTATCAGAAGGTCACACCCGACTCCATGAAAAAAAAAAAAAACATATAAAGGAAGAAGTAATAAATTCATCTCTCCTGCCCACGTCTAAAAAAACCCAATGCCATTGTCAAGATCTAGGACACTGGGCTTCAGCCCCTATGTCTAAAGTCATAAAGACAAAGAGCAAAGGAAATCAGTTGAAAATGCATACATTTCTTTTCCTTTACCATCCCTTATCAGAATGCTTTTGTTCTTTCAGTTTACGAGTGAGAATGGCAAGTATATATTTTGGGGAGAAAATGGTACCATTAGCACTTTTCCAAAAGAAGGTTCAGCCTTTGCCTTTATCCCCAGTTCTATGTAAGAAGCAGCATTGTATAAAACATAAAATTGTGAGATGTCCAGCAATTATCAATGTTATTTTGCTGGCGAGTTGAGACAAAACTGATGGACAAGGTGGGATAAGACTGTAGCAGTGGGTGTATGTTTTCCCATTGTTTTCCCACCTTGTCTGCACATTACCACGAATAACTGTAGGGATCTTTAAGAAATATTCAAGTCATAATTCATAAAGAAATGGGATAAATATTTTTAAGTTCATATGTGAAATAAATTTTAAAAATCCACTACTCAGAGAGTTTTTGTGAGAAGCCATAATATTTTAGTCTACCCAGTGATTTAACTTTTCAGTTATTTTCAAAAAAAATCATTTTTTAACTTATAACAATGATACTATAACCTATGTGGATCACAATTATGAGACCATATGCAAATCCAAATTCAGTGTCAACACATGGGTCTCTTTTATTCATAGCTGGAAATGCCAAGCCCAGTAGAATCAAAATACATTTAACTCACAATGGAGAAAGCCGCTTTCACAAAATAGGATACTTTGATATCAGTTCATAAACATTCACTGTTTGTCATACGGAATCTCAAATGTTGAATCCTGGAATACAATTTTCTCGTTTGATGTGACTTCCTGATCACTTGTTCTTTCTAGTCTCTTTCTTTTAGAACTACTAAGACTGTGGTGGTCTGTGTTGTTTCACTCTGAAGCACTTCAGATCTATGGGCTGATATTTCAGGGTGCTACAGTCATCAAAGTTTGGGTCAGGCAGGTGCAACCCGAGTGCAGACAGGTTTGAGATGGAGAAATAGCAGTCATAAAGTGACACATGCATTGCACAGTAATGAAGGTCCTGAATTTGTTAATCAAGAAGGTGAACAAATCGTCCCAAGCTTCCATGATCTTCAAAGCTTACTGAAAGGGTGTCCCATAGACAGATTGTGCTGTGGTTAGGG
Source organism: Edolisoma coerulescens (assembly GCA_013397115.1). Lineage (NCBI taxonomy): Eukaryota > Metazoa > Chordata > Aves > Passeriformes > Campephagidae > Edolisoma > Edolisoma coerulescens. The sequence continues at coordinate 453,375 of VWZW01000832.1, read as the reverse complement.
GTTTTTTTCCATTTGGAGAGGGTTGACCTTCCTGTGGTGTTTGGCCATACACAGCATTCAGGCACCAGTGTTGGCATCCCATGCTATTATTGCTCACGTATATGGAACATTAGCTTACAATTATGAAATTAATTTTAAAACAGGAAGAGCTTGATACTCAGACAGAAATTTAATATCTACTTCACTGTTCTAAGCACAGTACAAACTATGAAAGTTACAAAAAACTGTTCTATGGGCAAGACAATAGTGATTTTTATTTTTTTTTCATTATGTAAATTGCTTCCGCTGTGAGTTTTATCCAAGCATGGTTCAAAGGGAATGGACTTTGGCAACAGGCAGATGCTGTTTTCCTCTCACGCTCAAGCTAACAAGCTATCAAATATGAATGGTATCAAATCATCTTTGGCACATTGTAAGTCCCAGTACAAATTCTTTGCATACAGAAAGAGAAGTGTTTTTATCTGATCAAATATCCACATTTTTCTACAAGTAATGAAAAGAATCTTCTAAATCTGCTATTACTTAAAGCTAGCCTCTAGGGGAAAGTCCAAATGACAAAGTAGACCAAAATATTTATCACTTTTACATTAAAGAAGTAACATCAGAATATATAATAAGGATTGCCAATAGTAAATGTGATATTTATGGCCAATAAACTCTAATATTAATGTAATAAATAAATATGCCATATATTCTTATAGCACCATAAATCTTATTAAAACTATAAACAAGGCCTTGAATTAGGAAAAAATAAACAACTTACGACCCAAGTGTGGTTTCTTCCATCTGTCAAATTGGTTCCTGTTGATTTCAAAACTTGTGTGTCAGAGAAGGATCTCTGGCACTGTGACATTTGAATGATTCTATAAATGGCCTGTATTTTCTGGTAGCATGCAGAAGTGGGGTCTGCCTGAAAGACCATTATAATCTGATCTGTTATTCTAAGTACATTCTAAACCAATACCAAGTATTTGTAAAGTAAAAGTCAGTTTTGAGTTTCTTAGTTATTGAAAAAAAAGAGAAGTAGAGAAAGCTTTGTTTTCTTGGCTGTTACCTGCTATACATTTTTTTTGTGTCCTGGTGACTGAGACATGTCTGGGGCAATTTCTCTCCAGGAAAAACTCTAAAGAACCATAATCTTAAATACACTTTCTATACTTAATCTGCTGTATATTTTCAGACATGAAGCATTTCTTAACCAGACCTTTGGAATCTGCAGTAACTTTCCTACAAGTCTTGATGTTTACATCAAATTTATACAAGCACTCATTTACCATAAAAAAACAGAGTCATAATTTTATTAAAACTTAGTCTTACAGATGGATTGCTAATAGAGTAATTCTAGCAAGCAATGAGGATATTCTATCTTAACAAAAACATCTTTTTTTTTATTCTACCCAGTAGAAAAGAGCAATATAATCTTTTTAACTTATATAATACCTTCCACACAGTATTAGACCCACCATCCAGAAAAACCCGTATTTAAAAAAACTTGGTGAGAATAATTTTGGTGTGCTGGACAAATTCACAAAATTTAATAAATTATTAAACATATCAGGATGGTATTGAGGGAAAAAAACTTCTAATTCCTTCATGTGAAAATCTAACCCCAAATGTTTCCAGTAGGTCATGAGAACACCATTCCAATTTAAGGGACGCTATATATCATTAGCACTAGCTTGTTGCTTCATGACTTACCCTGCAGTTCCTTACTTCTGGGGGCTTTTTTCCAAATTGACCTATTCAAAGATACCATAGATATCATATACATATAACTTATATGATCTCAAAAGATCTTCCGTCTCTCATCCTGCAGTGAGTTAGAAATTTGTTTTGTTAATAATTCTGCCGTTGCAATTCACTTGTGTTTTCTCCTGGCAGTGCATTGTAGCAGAAAAAAATGGATATATTTCATTTTACAGTACTGTTCCCATTATACCTTTAAAAATCAGTCCCTCATATTTCTGGAAGATAGATGTATGAGAATAAGGTGTGGATCTTGCATCTGGACATATGGGAACACCATGCTGAAATCCTGGTACTTACTTAAAAATTACAGTTTTTCTTGCCTTACTCTCATTTTTAACAAGTTATATTAAGCAGGCTTCACTTCGGTTGCATATCCTGGTGCATAAAGACACCTTTGTTTGAATCCCATAGTAGGAAGATTGCCTGTATTCATTTAATATAGCCGACAATAAAAAAGAATAATTAAAAATCCATGCTAAATTAACAAGAATTTTATAATCTCTGATGATTCTGTGGCAGTGAGATTCTCTCCAGCTAATCACATCAACTCTCCCTCCAAGAGCCAGGTGATTATATTCATTCCAGAACTTGCTAGGTATTAATGAGCAGACCATTGATGATTAAAAAAATGTACGCAGAAAGAAGATCACAGTCAAAATGAAAAAGTAAAAGACCAAGTAATAATTCTGTACCTGAGTAACAGCCCACTTAGGCATATTTTAGTTATCCAACAAATTGTTCACCAGGCAAAACACACATGGGCCACCAGTAGTAGATTAACTAACCTTCTCAGCTTACCTTTCTGCTGAAAAGCTACCCCAGGTGGTTAAACCTGAGAAGGAAGCAAATATGGATGTGAAGATGCCAAACAAGATTCAGCCAGCACCTTCTGAACTGTCAGCAGCCTTAGTCAATGATGATTTCTGTGTGTACATGCACTTCCCTAGAGATGTGATGTGTGCCTGTGCCAAAGCTATTTACTTGCTATTTTTTTAAGCAAAGAAGTGAAGTGAATTATTTACATTTTTTTCCTTCTGATATTGGAAAAATAAGGCTGTGTAAATCCCTCACTGCATTCAGCTGAGTTCCAATACTTCTGATGGAATTTAATTATAATAACATCCTAATTGAAGGTAAATTAAACAAGACTATGACCAAGTGCTGTCACACTAAATTAAAATTTAACTTCTACCAGTAACAGACAGGTCTGTCTTACGATTATGAATTAAAGAGTGTGACATTTTGGCTTCAGGTTAATCAATGAATGCCTCACAAATATTTTGAAGCCCTCCTTGATGTATTATAGACTAAATTAAATCTTAAATTCTGACAGATATTGAGCAAGAGAGCAAAGTAAGTTCACTTTGGAGGGGAAAAAATATGAGGCATGGAATGAGGAGTTTTTTATCCAGGAGATGTGAGGCCCTCCCAGCTTGTGAGGCTCTCCTCCTGTCCTTGCACCAGTACATACAGAGTTGCACTTCCCTGGTATCTAACCAGCTGGTATCTGCTCTTCTGGGTTTTTGAAGTGTCAAAGGAAACAATTTTTTGACAGGAAGAGAACAGGTCTGACAGATCAGTGAAGCTTTCCTTCATTTCTCCTAGGCCTTGTTTTTGACACCCTGTTTACCATAGAATGTGCTTCACTTTCCCAAGGGAGTGCAGCCAGTGTCTCAGCCAGCAGAGGGAATGGCTGAGGGAATGGCAGAACGGCAGAGGGAATGCCAGCTGCTATGTGCAATGTGATTGCCCCAAGAGTTGTGTGACTGCAAGGAGGGACTGCACTGAAATTTTTGCCTCCCTCCCCTCTGTTTTGGCTCAAAACACAACAAGAAATATATCATTTTATCACATTGACATATCTATCACAATTTTATCTTGGAACAGTTATAACTCCCAGCTCCCTGTGGATCCCTTTTCTTCCTGACACGCAGCCTGCTCTGGCCCCCACGCTGACCCAGAAAGAGCTCAGGCAGTTTTACTGACTCGTGCTCTCCTCATGATCACAAACTTGGCTATTTCTTCACTGCCTTCCACCCCCTCTAAAACAAAACCCCTGATATGAATTTGTTCCACTCTAACTCACCCATCATGTCAATCTCTTCCCTCCTTTCTGCTTCTTCAGATGTGTAGAAAACAAGCCTCTGAACAAAAACAAGCCCTTCATCAATAAAGCTTGTCAGCTGTGGGCTCTGTGACTGCATTTTCCTGCTCTTTAGCAGCAGATCTTAATATGTCTAAGAAAATGACTGCACAACTCACAGCCTGTACTTTTCATCCATCCATAAATGCACAGCTGGCATCCTTATGGGATTTTCTATTATGCATATTCAGCCTAGCATTTTTAAAACTTCAGATGGTCTGTATCATTTCTCCTTTTGGGGAAAAACATATCATAGAAGCAGAGGGCTGTTCTCTTAATCCTCTGGATTTATCTAAGGTTAGATTTGGGGTTTGAATGGAAATCCTTTCCATTTTTATTCACTCCTATCTTCCTTGGGCGCCCAAAATCTATGAGGTTGCTAGTAAAGAAAAAGTCTTAGACTGGCATTAGGAAGTATGGACCCTCTTTCTAGATAGGTAAGAGTTGCTGAAAACACAGCTCCCAGCCACCAGTTTAATGCTATGTCCCAGCTACCATTTTCTTGACAAGGAAAATTGCTTTCAAGTGTTAGAATTAAGAGTCCTACTAATTCAACCAGAAGGACACAAACACACACACACACAAAATTGGACCAGGTTTATCAGTTTGTTCTAGTTTTAATTGCTTTTGTTTACTCATTTAGACAGCACTGTCAAAATGGTGTCTTTTGGAGATATTTGCATATTTAATCCTCATGATTAAATTTTACTCTTTTGCCTTTCTGAACTCTTTAAGAGTTCTGTTTGGCATCATAATTTCTCAGTTCTGGTGATCTTTTCTAGAGCAGGTCAGAAATGGTCACCAATGCAACTTGATATGAAACATTTCTTTTTCCTTTAGACCGACAATTCTGTCTAATTGAGGGCCTGTCCTCAATTTCATTACTGACTACCAAGAGAAAGGGATTGTCAAATATCTCTCTGTCTTAGGTTACAATGTAAGATGTAACCAAAAGTATGTATTCTATCACCATCTGTTAAAACCAGGTGGAGCAGTGTTCTTTATCTCTTCCATGACACATCCCTGATAACTCCCTCTGGAGAGATATTTTTCTGTTAATGGGCCATCCTGCCTCACTGCATGACTCATAAAATTACATCATCCCATTGTGAGATGCTCCACCAAGGGGGAGGAACCAAGCATTCCTTCCTGGATATAATCTGAGGTTTGGAACTACACACTCAGGCCTTACCTACTGGTTTCCCAGAGAACAAGAGCTACATAACCACCACTGGACCTTCAGAGGAAGACCAGACCCTTCTACAGGATCACTGCTTCAACAGAACCACATCTATCACTTCAGGAGGACTGCAGCCACCATCTCATTGGACTACTACCACCACCCTGACCGTGGTGTCAGGGTGTCAGGTTGTATCCTGACTCTGTCAGTGTTTTTGTACTGTTGCATTTATTTTTAATTTTCCTATTAAATTGCAGTTCTGATTTTGAGTCTCTCACTGGCTTGCTTTCAAACTAGTACACTCTCCAACTGTATGTAAAACTGTATTTGCTAGAAACATGATGCATTACATCAGAACAGTTTCTAGCCCTCATGAATCCGAATTTCCTAACTCTGTGTTGCTGCTGCTGCACAGTTTAATGTCAGTGGAGTTCAATAACCCATCCAGAAGCTAATAATCAATATAAATATTGCATCTTAGAAGAAGTCGTTAGCCCTTTTCTTTTTCATATAATGGGATAGATAGTAACCAAATGCTTTTAAGCAGCTGTTTCCTTTCCCTTTCCTGTCAAAATAGAACCACAATCACTTTGCAAGCTTATGTGTCTGAAAAAAAGTGATTCATTTTATTACTTGGAAAATTCTGGATGCTCACAGATTGACTGAATTCTGGGAAGATTTTATGGGATGTAGTAAAATTAGAGCATAACTCTCTTGTCTTTGCACCTGCTGAGAGAAGGAGCGCCCTATGGCCTCTGGGTCAGGCTTGAAGGACATGGCTAGATGTAAAAATTAGATAACATGGCCATTCTTTCAAATGTCAGACTCAAGTAGAAGAATCCAAGTTATCTCCTAGGACGCATACAACAGGAGACTTGGATGCCTCTAGTGTGATCGCCAAAAGGTAACGTATTCAGTAGAGCATCACCTGGTCTGCTCACTTGGTGTATCGTGGTATATAGAGGTATATGGCGTGAGATAGCATAAAAGCCCAAGTCTGGGGAATTATCTTTTCCTTTTTTTTTTTTCTTTTTTTGTGTCTTGAATTGATCCTACTGGACTAGGAAGAATGGCCACTGGAGTAGGAATCTTATCTGCATTTTTGTTAGTATGCTGTAGTCTGCAAGTTGCAGCACTGAATCAGGAAACAGTAAAAAATATTTCACTCTTCTTCTGCAAGATGATATTATGAACAAATAAGGTCATGAGAAAACCTGAAAAAACTGTATGTTTTGGCAAGCGGGTTTCTGTGTCTCAGCAGAGCTATGTCCTCTGTTGCATTGTCTTCCTAGTTAAACTTTCATCTCTTTGTTACATCTTGGAAGAGTACTTTTGGATAGAAAATGCCACAAAATGTAATATAACCTTCAGTTGGATTATTATTTCTCTCTGCAGGGCTAAGGGAGATACTAGTTTGCCTCTTTGTTGATAGAGAAAAGAACTGATGCTGGTTCCCTTGGGAAGACTGAAACCCGTCTCAGTCTTCCTTAATAAATACCCTTAAGGAGAGGGGGGAAAATCCTACTTCAGTATTTTTAAAATGAAGTGGAGCCTGCAACTGGTTTTTTTGCCAAATTTTGATTTTGTACGTGCTCGTGTGTTCATGCGATATGGAATGAGCTACATGAGAAACAGAGGCAGACAGTCGTATGGTTTCTTGATCCTGGTTCAGTAGGTGATAAATTGGCAGGATAGTTTTGACTGTGATATCTCAGACAGAATGACTTTGTTGCAAAAAATGAAGATAAAACTGATAGGCATTTATCACTTTCTAGGCATTATGTATTGGGTCTTGCTGAGATGAAGTTCATTTTCCCACAGCAGCTCTCGCAGTGCTGTGCTTGGCATTGGTAGCTATAAAGGTGTTGATGAATGCACCAGTGTTTTGGGTACTGCTGAGCAGGGCTGGCACAGCTTTATTGCTGTCTCTCTACATTCCCCTCCCATCGAGGGGACGGGGTGGGTAAGATCCTGGGAGGGGACACGAGGCCAGCTGACCCAAATTATCAGAGGGATATTTCATACCCTATGATGTCAGCTGAGATGTAAAAGCTGAGGAAAGGAGGAGAATTTTTTATTTACAGTGTTTGCCTTCTAGAGCAACTTCTACATGTGCTGAAGCCCCGCTTCATGGGAAGTGGCGGACATCCCCCACTTGATGGGAAGTAGAGGATAAAACTATTTTTTTCTCTTTGCTTTTGCTTTTGCACCCACAAACTTTCTCTTTTGCTTTAGTAAACTGTGTTATCTCAACCTATGAGATGTTTTCCACCTTATTTTCTCTCCCCTGTCCAGCTAGGAGGGGGAGTGATAGAGCGGCTTGGTGGGCACCTGGCATCCAGCTGAGGTCAACCCACCACTGTGGCATTTCTTTTTTGCGACTTGATTTGTAACTTAAGACCTTCTTCTGCATCACACTGCTGCTCAGAGATCTGTAAAGAATTATTGCAAATTTATTGTGAGCGCTTGATGATTTCCTATTTTATTATTTTCTCATCATGCAATTTTGAGATTCAAGTCAGCAAAAAATGTCGTCTATTATAGTGTGTATGGTGATATTAAATGTTTAAGGTAGTGAAAACACTGGTCCCAATTATTTCATATTCTGTACGAATTTTATTTTTCTTTTTTGTAATTCCTGGGATCACAAAACAGCTATTTACACACAGAATGATAATGGTAGACACACTAAAACTGGCCATGATGTCCAAGTTAGCTTAGTTGTTAAACCCCTGTCAGAGCCAATGGAAGTTCAGGAGTCTGATTCAACAAATATATTGTTTCCTGAAAATATATTGTTTCCTGAAGATTGCCAAATTTGATGATAAGTGAATACAACAAATGAAAAATCACTATCATTAGGGTTCAGATGTAGCTTTATAGGGCCAGACTTTCACTGAGATATTTGCATGACTAGGCCAGTTTGGTGCAAGAGTGTGCAGACACTTTATAAATCTGCATTTCTAAAAGCTTGGTCTTGTGATCACAGGAATTGGAGAATTAATGTCATTTATTACTAGCATTTGTCTAAGCTTGGTGGATGCCTTTTAGATATTTGCAAATAAATACATCTGTGTTCAAGCAACCGGGTGTCTGCACTTCTCCATTAACATGTGCTTAATAGGAACAAATTGCCAACAACCTACTGATGGGTGTCATAAAACTGTTTTCACAGTATGATTTAGACTTTTCATCAATCTACATTGTGTGATGGCATTTACACATTATACATGTGCTAAATGATAACTACGTGCATAATACAGCCTGTGCTCTATATTGCTTAAAGGCCTTGTTGTTCAGTAGTTATTAATTCCATTTCATTTTGACCTGTTTGGACAGAGGGGGGGAAAACTCTGTAACCTTGTTTGGGAGTAGATTTCCCAAATTTAAGGGACTGCCTGTTTTAGCAATTCTCCTCTCTGTTCCAGGAACCACATTGAAGTTTTTTTTCCCAGTGCTGTGTGGAATATTTGGTTATGGAATTTTTTCACAGTTAAAACAATGCATCCAGCCCAGTTCTTTATAAATGCTTCCTGTTCTCCCTTTCTTCTGGGAGAGGATTGAAGAATCTGTCAGCTAGGAGGTAACATCTGCGAGGAGCTGCAAGGGAAAGAGTAGGCGGATGAAGGACTGGACAGCAGAGTGAAGAAAAAGCTGGAAAGTTCAAACATGGAAGCATTGACAGTGTGAGGGGACTCTTTGTTTTCAGAGTGGAAGGATAGCTAATACATATTCTTAGTTTGCTATTATATCTATTTTACCTGGAACCTGTAGGAATCTTAGTAAGAGTTGAGAATGTGAGGAGAACAAGAAATAAAGATGCATCTCAGTGCTATGAGGTTTATCCCAGTTGACAGAAGTCATCTCAGTAATCACAGAGACAATTGCTAGATAGAAAACTACTCCAGCTGAGCAAGTGATTTTGCATGGTAAGAGTGACAGTCTCTGTCCAGTTGAAAGCCCTTTCAGTCTGCTCCCTTATAACATTGTCTCTACATTATTGACATTTAATCACTTTGAATAAGAGTGTAATACTGATAATTTAACAATATGACTTGTAAAAGCTTATCCAGGCATATAAAGGATTCTGAGACATTGAAGGACTAACTCTACATTTTTCCTGCAGGTTAAATTCCTGACATAGGCAAGGTGGCTTCTTTTCAGGGTGGCTTCTTTGGGATGAGTGTGCAGTCAGTCACTTTTGGAAAATTTTGAGGGGACGTAATCATCACAAAATAATCTTTATTGGTATCATATACTACTTTAACCATTGGGTTTTTTTAACAGAAACAGTGAGCCCAGAGATTCTAGGCACTGGTATTTCCAAAAAGACTATGGGATCATCTGCCCTGAAGTGGAAAAAAGTACTGAAATACACAACTGCGTGAAGACTAAGGAGAACTATTTTTGGCTATGAGGGGCTGAGATTTTGGAAGCCAGTTGGTGGCTAACATGCTTTACCAATCAGGGTTCACAGTGTGGGGAAATGATCAATCCATATATGATTACAGCAGCCATAATTAAACCTTTCCTCAAAATGCTAGGATTCCACTGGCCAGTAAACTGACTTCTTGTTGTTGTTAAATAGATGGTAACACACCTTTGGGCAGAGCCCACCTTAGTCAACTCTCCTATGTCCAAGAGAAGAGAAAGAATTCCTGTCACAGTTAAGAAAGTTGTGTCTCTGTGGCAATCACAGATGATAGGGGAGAGTTATTTGCATGCTGAGAGAGCACTCCCTGGAATGGGCCAAATCCCAGCCAGCATTCCAACCAATTCCTCATATACAAAATATATAATGCCATTCCTCATATACAAAATATATAATGCACATACATGAACACTATGTAAAATCCTGCTGCTGCCTTCACAATTTATGAAATAGTAGGGCCTGACTGGGATATAAGTGCCAAGTGTTAGACAGATATCTTGACAATAAAATATTTAAAGACAGATTTCATGAGCTTGTATCTCTAGATTCAGACATTACTAGGAGGCACAAAAGAGATTATAACCCACTTCTTTCCTGTCATGAATGGATGTGGGGGTTTAAATAAGTCCCTGCCTTTTGCGCAGGCCTCTGGCAGCAGTCAGTGGCTTTATTGAGGTGGCGAGACCCCAAGACCCACTCTCATTTGCAAGTTCTTTAATAATGTCTGATTCAGTCTATTACAGAATTAATTATTTATTTAATAGACACAAAACTAACAGACATAAGACTTAAAACAGATTTAAAACTATTTAAAACAGACTTAAAACTATTGCTACACAGGAATAAGACAAAAAGTGACAACTAGTATTACACACCGGTTAAAGGTACCATTAATTTTACAGCTAGCAAAGAAATAGTATAGATTAGGATTCAATGTATCTTACCATCCAATTGTTGAAAGGGCACACATTGAAATCCTTTCCCCCAGTTTCTGGAAAAGTAACCATGAAGTTGAGTCCAGGCTTCAGGAAGAAGGTGTCTTGCACGTTCCCAGGGAGTGTGTAAGAGACTTCTGCCTCTGTGATAATCTGTAGTACTTTTATAGTGTAAAGCAGGCCTTTTGGTCACCTATGTTTTTCTTTTATCTCTTCCCACATCTGTAAGCTGGCAGACCTTTTGGCCCCAGGAGATGATACCTGCTAGGCCTTTGGCCCCTGGGTTATCTCTCCTATCTGCACCAGCCACCTGTGGTGGGGAGAGGGGTGATATGCCCTGCCATATTTCCCCCTTTGCTTTTCTCCACCACCACCACCTGTTTAGGTATATTTCCCTCATGCCCTGATAAACTGAGGTTGCATGACCTCTATACAATGTTCTGGGTGCAAAGCAGACCTGCACACCCACCTTTCTTCCAAAGGAGGTTAAGACTCTGTTGACAGGTAGGGGAACTTTATAGCACAGCAGTGGTTCCACTTCTCAAGGCACATGGGTGCTACTTAGCAGAGAAGATCTGTAGTTTGCACACTGAGTGTGCAGGCTCGTCCTGAAGAAAGTAGAAAGCATGTTCCATGTTTTGTGTTTTACTTTAGCTCCTATGTATAGGAGACATAAACAAGGCAGGACTCAGGTTGACTCTGCACTCATAAAACTAGAGGCAAGCAAGTTACAGCAGCAACCTGGAACATTATTACAGCTGTATTTCTGCAGATTGCCATACTAGATGTCTGTGGGTCTTACCTCTTTCTTAGATCATGACTTCTAGAAAAATATATCTGCCACCTGGAAAAAAGAGTGTTTGAACACTAATTTTTTTTTAGAAGAGGAGAACCTTTTTGTTGATTTGGATTTTTTTACAAACTTCTTTGAAACTTTATTTGCAGCATATTCGTTGTCTATATACTTCACTTTTCTCTATCTGAACAAAATATTATTTATTCACTGAAGAAAAGTATTGGACTTGCCCATTGGAAAAATATAATCTTTGAAATTGTTTGTGGCAATGATTTTCTCTTGAAATCTGGCAGATTAGCTCATATCCCCCTCATTGCAGCAACATTTGAGCAAATAACAGATGGGGATGATGTCAGGGTAAACAATGTCTGCTTCTGATGATTTTTCCACAGTTTAGAATAGAACCACAGGCCTCTTTTTATGGTTAGAGAAATCATCCAGTGCTGCAGGTAGACAGTCATTTAGAATACCACTTAGGTGGATTAACAGCATAATGTAAACTTTCTGCTAATTTAAGGAATGAACTCTCAAGTCTTTCCCTTTCACTCCTATCTTAGTTTAGAAAAGGAGCTATCATTATAAATAGGATTAAAAAGATTATCTTATGCCATCATCATTTATAAAAAAATGTGGCTTTTTGCATGCATGTGACAAAACTTCTCTGCCCACATCAACCTCTGTCTGAAAGAGGATGTGTATAGCACCACTGATAATCATAGAATAGGACAAATCGGACAGTTATAGCATTGAAAGAAATGTCAAGGAGTTTACCACCAGAAATCTAGAAATAGAAGGCTATGTGTGCACACAGTTCTATGTATTGCATGAGTCTGACATAAAATGTTGAAAACAAATACATAGATATTCTGCAGTTGCAGTTGTTTTCTTCGTTTTTCTGTTGCTGCAGCGACTGTTAGACATGCTACAGCTGCTGGGCCAAGATGTAATTGAAGTGAAACTTCCAGCTTTTCTTTTGATCTGTACAAAATGTTATCCCATGGAGAGTGGGTTATGAGAGCTAAAGTGGAATAAAGGGAATCAGGGAAGAAGTAATAGTTTGGAATTTTGTGGGGGTTTTTTTTGTTTTTAGTAATACAGCAAGCTACATTAAGCTTGTGAAAATCAGATTTTGTTTGCACAATTAACATTAAAGATGTGAGTTTGGAATACTTTTTGGCCTGCTTTTCTAAGGAAATGTGGCATATGGAATTGCACTGTCCATCTGCCAGCTTTTCAGTCTTCCACTTCTCCTGCAGGGATGCTTATGCCCGTTGGCCAAGTTCAACCAGGATCAAAGACACTGAATTCCTTAAGATCACTGAAAATTGGTGGTGGATAAAGGAGAGAGATTAGCATTGTTTCAGCCCTCTGGCATGATCACAACACAATACCACCTCTTCCCCAGCTGGTTACTATGTGACTCAGGCACATGCCACCTCCGGGGAGTGGCTAACAAAATAGAAGGGCTTCAAAAGGACTCCGACAGTTGGAATTGCCACAGGGATGCTCACAGATAAAGCAAAAGCCGTATGCAACCAAACTTCCATTGTTTTGCTGCTTGTTATTTTCTGCTGATTTAATAATCTTTTCAGAACTTCTCGGAAGGAGCTGGGCTACAAATATTAATAGAGACTATATATTTATGGTCCATTTTATAATTTGCCTTTTTGTGTCTCTTGTTGATGGTTTGTGAAAGTTGGAGCTCTTTTAAGTGCTATTAAAAATATGAGATCCTTTTCATCATAAAGAATGCCTGTGCACTGAAGAAAGTTTATGTATATTAGTAACTTGATGTAATTAGAAGAGTATTTGCTGACTGAGTGGCGAGAAATATCTGCATCTTTTTACAAATGAAGCAACAGATTACAATTTCAAAATAAAACAGAATGGCTGGTCCCTAGTTTTTTGAAAGTAAAGACTTCAGAGCCATGATTGTCAGCTCATGTCAGGCCCACCTTGGCAACGGTCTGCCAATCTCTTTCCATGGTGTTTTTTAATATAGGGATTATTCCCTTGACTTCTTAAGGAACTCTACCTTAAGTAGAGTTAAGGAACTCTAGGTAAGTTAAGTTAAGGAACTTAAGGAATTCTACCTCTTCCAAGTGCTGTAGATTTTGTCAGATTCCTGTTCCTTGTGCTTTCTCTGCTCTGGTCTTAGCTTGGATGCCAGTTCTGACCTTATTTTAATTCCTTGCACCTGTCCAAGGGCCCTGCACTGGCCTTATTTTTCTTCCAAAAATATTCTCTACTGCTTAGTTCCTCTGGCTCGCCAACCTTTAGCCTAACATGACATTTGCCTTCAACTAATCCTCTCAGTATTTCATGTAGACTCTCAGTTTTCCCAGAGTCCAGATCTGATTACATCCCTAACAAACCATTTGTTTGATAGAATACTCAGTATTCTGACTATAGTTCCAGGCCTGTCCTGATCTCATCTCTCTGGCCTAAGGTTTTCATGCCACATCCACATTTTAACATTAAACTGGCAGCTACTCTCATGTGGTGTGTTTTGATTTTCTCTTTGGAGCTTTCTGGGCACTCTGATTTATTTACAAGATTTCAGCAATGTTCTTAAGTCCAGTATATTGTAAATAACAGTGTTATTATTGATGGCAATAGTAGTTTTGATTGTTAAAATGTATAGATTAAAGATGCAAATAATAACTATGGAAGGACATATTTCTCTATTTGATACACAACTTTGTAACAAGAAACCTGGTTTCCTTTCTTAAAATTAATAACTGTGTGGGGAAAAATGCCCTTTTCTGTCAAATAAATAAAACAGGAAGAAAAATCAATGCTTTCTGCTGATTTTCATATTTGCAGATATCTACAAATAATGCCTTTAATGTCAAGGAAATGCAATTAAAAATATTCCAAAAAATAAGACACTCTACTCTTAATAGACATGGTAAGATCATAGACAGTAAGAGGAACTAAGAATTGAACGTGACTCTAATTTAATAGTTTTCCAAGATTATCTTTTCCCAGCAGATGCAGCATTTCTTTAAAAGGGCTTTCATTTTTTAAATTAAGTGGTCCGGTTGTTTCATTTGGATCTGTAAGTGTAATAACTGGGAGATAAGACAGCCATGAAACAGTGTCCATGTATCCCAAAGCTCGGCTCAAGAGTACATCAAGTATTACTTTATAATTCCATTTTAAAAGTAAAATAACTGCTGAGCCTTGATTGCTTTTAGCATTATAATTGGAATATAGCAATAAGATGTTACATAGTATGAAGGGATTAATTATTTCACTATTAAAAGTTATCTGTTCTAGTGTTGGAAAGCAATGTCTGCCATTCCCTTATTTCCACTAGACAAGTCATATTTTTACATAATTGCAAGAAATAGTGCCTCTGGAAAACACTTCTGTATATGAGGGAGCAAATTAGAAGCAGCTGAAGCCCCTATTGTGTAGCAGTGACATCTCTGCCAGTTCTGCCTCGAGTGCTATAAGAAGTGATGTGCAAGAAAACTCACAGAGCACAGGCAATTAAGATCGAAAGAGAGAAAAGCTGAAAATTATCAGACAAAACATTGCAAGGTCAGGACATCAGGGCATCAAGGAATGTTAACAGAGGCAAGGACATCTGAATACTGACTACAGGGGAATTTTGTGGCATTTGAAACTAACACGTCTAAAAATATGTTGAAGGACTGTATGGTTCTTGGGATGTTTTTGTATCTTCTCAGAAAGATTTAGTAAACAATCACCAACAAATGACATGCAGAAATAAAAGCTGCAGGGAAAGAAAATTATCTGTGTCTACATTGTTTTGAGGATGTTAATAACAGCCAAAGCACAACAGTATGTAATTTGTTTGTTAGGGGAGCGTTTTCTAAAGTATGAAGTAGCCTTTGTATGAGAACACGCAAAATTTGGACACTCAAGCTATAGGTTATCCTTCCTTTTGCTGGAGGAAAAGCTGGGTTAGTTTTGTTTGTTTATTTGTTTTCTGTCATTATTATTTTCTACTCCACACAAGCCAAACAAAGCCAGACATTTCCCTGAATTCCACTTGCAAGGGCCTTAGTGTTTCTGTGTTACTGTTTTGATTCCATATCAATCTGTAAATTAGACTTTTCCAATCCTTCTGCCCCACCAAACAGAGCCTCTTCCAAACTGTGAAGTAACTAAGCACCAAGAGATTTGAGTCCTCTAATGTGTTGACTGAGAATCCAGTGAAGTTTATCTCCTAAGAGTAATGCTCCTATCAATTCGTTCTTAATTGTTAGCTTGAAGAGGAGGTATCCCAACAGAGAAGATTGTACAAAGCCAGTTCTACAGCACAATGACCACACGTCTTTCGTGAGATTTTCGGGAACTGAGATAAATCTTTTACCATGATACAGATACAATAAGCACTGTCCTCTCAATTGACCAGAAATTTCACCCTCCAACTGAGGAAATAATGTGATGCAAGTTCAGTAAAAAATTTCTGTTTGAGATAATAACTTCTAAAACAAGAAATGAGCAACATGCCTCAAAAAGCTTCCTTCAGGTAAGTCCTACAAGCTGTAATCTGGATAAAGATTCATAACACAATTTTTTCCTCCATATTTTTAAAGATGTGCATGTGTGGTTTTAAATTCAATAATTTATTTAAAATTCTTGGTCCGATGACAGGCATGTCATGAGGCATGTGCTGTAACACATTTCAAGAAGCAGGCTTTGATAATAGCAGTCAAACCAGTCAAAGGAATGTAATCTTCAAGTTTATTAGGAAAATGTCTGATACGTTCTTGAGCTGGAAAAATCCTTTCACCTTCAAAGAATGCTTTACAACTCCAGTGACTGCCCTAAGTATGGTCATGTTGCATTTCCGAAACTGAAAATCTATGCCTGATGTATACATTCACCCCAGGAATGAAAGGTTTCCAAAATAGATCCAGGGTAAAACAAAAAGCCATATAAATTATGTATTAGGCAACATTTCTTTTTATCATTATGAGAACAAAACCCAACATATCATTAGAGGATACTATGCATATGACCACAGAATCGGATCAAGGAACAGGGAAAAAAAACCACCCAAACAAACCCAGACAAATCCTGACCACTTACACTACTAAAAATCCACCATTTTGAAATTTCAGCTACTTTTCCCATTGAATGCTGAATTATTGCAGTCAAAACTAACTCTGCAAGAACCAAGCCATTTCAGAGATAAAGGTTTCTAGGATTTAGGATGCTGTCTGTGGTCAAAAATTAAGGAGAAAAGCAGCTGAATTACATGAACACTTTCTTGGTATATGGAATAACAAGTTTTAATCTATGGTATCTGCTCTCAGTAAAGGAAGGAATTAAAACTGAGACTCATGTCTTAAGTATATCTCATAGATGAAACTGTTTTTTATTAGACACTTAAGAATTTAAGTATTAGTCTTTGGAAAACATTAAGGTTTGGAAAAGGGTAGTTTTGATGTGGTGTGAGGGTAGAAATATTTTTCTTAAGGAGTTGGTTTGATTGCAATGCAAAATGAGGGAGCAAATTTCATAAAGCTTCAAATATATCAACTACCCTCCCCCAAAAAATCTTGAGGTATATTCTCCAGTTCATTTATCACGTTTTCCTCATATTCACCTTATATCAGCTCTTTTATGACATATTAAATATTTAATGAGAATTTTCTGGATTAAGTTACTGATTTAATTTTGCTGTGTATTGTTCAAAGTTACAAAATTCTATCATAGCACCATTGAGTCAGTAATATTTTTAGACAAAAGAGGTTTTACTATATTAAATAATGTGCCTTATTAAGAACACCAGTATTTAAAGATGTAAGAAACTTAAAAGAATAAAAAGGACGTTTATTCATTGTATTATAGCTTCTTTAGAAATGCAAAAATAAAATCAACATGATGCCAGCATGAGAAATACAAGAGATCACTTCTGTTCTGTTCTGTTCTATTCTAATTATTTTATTCTACTTTAACTGAATGCATAAAGACCATCGGCAAATAAATCAAAAAAGACATTTAAGTATAAACTGTGTGGGAATTCATGGTCACTGCAGAGGAGTTGGTTAAAAAGAAGAGGAATCAAATTTAATGTGTGGATTTCAAAAAGGAAAAAAAAATACATCAGAAGCATGCTGTTGGTGCTTGTAACATGCTGAGCAGCTGGTCTGTAATACAGAATTCAGGCATGAGTCATAACAGTTAAAACCGAAGCTATATGACATCTAACCCTAATATCAAAATCCCAGTTTCATCGTAAGTTTTATTGTCACCCTTGGATGGTTTTTTTTGCAGAACTCTAATTTGACTCCACTGTCAAAACTTTTTAAACTCGCTGATTTTGTAAGAAATTCAAATTTACACTGAATGTTGATTTTCCACCATGACTCTTGCATTTTGAATCATCCTTGTGAAATACAATGGTCAGACTTGCTATGCATTACTTTTTTGATGACAAGATGTAAGGATCGTCATTAGGATACTGTTTATTTCTTGTACGATGAGAAAGATGCAGTTTTAGCTCATTTGAGCTCGTGAAGACAGGCTTCTATTTGTTTCATTTAATAAAATAAAAAGAGAAATAGCAATGCAATCCCAAGGCTTTCATTACGAAGGCTCTGTGTGCAAACCTCTGAACAATACTTTACATATTCCATGCTAGTGTAAAGCAAAAGCTTATAGACATGCAAATGGGTTCTTGTGAGGTGCTCTCGTCAAGAGCCAGCAGTACAATACTCCCTGTAAACAGCCTGGCTAGCTGTGGATAAATGAGATGCAGAGCAATACCATAACACCACATCGCAGGGAACTGCAAGTGCTTTACCTCATGCCATTATATTGAAGGCCATTACTCATGTCAGCTATGCAAAACATTACAGCACAACTCTCTTAGCCTTTACCATGCCTGAGTGAAGCGTGACAATTTCAGGCAGTGCAATAGAAGTGAGAAACTTGAACAAATCTGACTGATAGTTCACAGGATTTCAGCACACATTGTCCTTTGTGCCATGCTCACTAATGCATCCACAGTGCAGCGCATTAATCGCATTAGGTTACGCATCAGTCCAAATCTACTGCCTCAAAAGCTTCTTTTCGCAGGAGAGCTTTGGAAAGGGGCTAATGACCTTCTTTAGCTCCATCTAGAAATATTGTCACAAGGCAAAGATTGGTATTATGTGACTATTAGCATCAGAAGTCACTTCCTGATATTACAAATGGGGTTGGAAAAAATATCTCTGACTGGTATAAAATCATAGTATCATAGAATGGTTTGGGTGGAAATGGATCCTAGAGGTCATTTAGGGACACCTCCCACTAGACTATGTTGCTCAAATCTCCATCCAGCCTGGCCTTGATGGATGGGGCATCCACAGCTTCTCTGAGCTCCCCTCATGACCAAAGGCAGCTCTCTCAGCCTGGCCTCTGGTACTTCTGTGCCCTGGCTCCTCGCCATCCCAAAAGTGCGGGGCTGGGGCCACACACCACCCATTCCTGGACTGGAGAGACTGAGAGGGAACAGAGGAGTCACAATGCAGTCACCAAAGTGCCAGATAAGAGGAAAGCATTTTTACACTTTTTTCTTGTTTTCTTGTCTTTAAAATTACTCATTGTGTAATCATGAAAAGAACTCCTAATGATGCAGCTAGGAGGGACCTTGATGCTGAAGGCCAGCACTTGGGCTACAGTGCCAGCATGACTCAAGGAGCCTGTTGGGATTCTCTGCAAGTGAGCTCCTTCAAAAATAATGACAGCTGGATTCTAGGACAAACAGGAACTGCTGCACATTGCCAAAAGGTATCTTCTAGGGATAGTTGTAGGGGGAGTTATGGGAGGCCACCAATGTTGGTTATTCCTGCAGGCATGTTACTGGACTAGCTACAGTCCTAATCTAGTTTGACAGCTGAGGTGTGCCCATCTCCATTTCAATCAACCTCTTCCCTCTCAACTTGTGTTTCACATAGATTGTACTTTCAGGATTTTCATGATGAAGCTTTCCTGCAGAGACGTAGTGCTATAAGATTGCCAGGTAATTGTGGAGATTTTGGAGTTCTTCACAAATATTTTTCATAAAGCATAACTTTTTATCCCTGTATGGGTTACAGAAAGCTCAGATTTATTGCCCTGCACAGACAAAATCTAATTTAAGTGTCTGTCTTCACACCCTCAGACATTTTCCTCAGACTGTGACCTATCTATGGCTGTGGAGGGGAAGGAGGGAAATAAGTAAATTTGCTGTCTTGATGATCAGCAAATTTACTGATTTACAAGAGGCATGGAAAAACATCAGTGTGTATGTCTGCCCTATCCCCTGGAAAGAGCTCAAATGAAGGACTCAGATTTGTGTTCAAGATTGTTCAAATCCCAGGAGCAAAGAACAGCTTTAGTCCTAAGTCCACCTGGAAGAATCTCTTAAAACTGTATTCTGCCTTCAGCATCCTAAGGGACATAGTTTATCAGCCATGTATTACCACTCTGCTACTGCAAACTACCTTTCTCATCCAAGCACCACCCCTGTCTGTGAAGGAAAAAAGCCATCTCATAGGAATTAGACTCCCAGAAGAATATTGTCTTCTCTTTCATGTTCTTCGCCTTTGGCTAAAGAGAAATCTAACTGTGGCAAAAGCCCCAGGCGCTGTTCCCTCTCATTCTGTTGGTCAAAGTTGTCCTCGTAAATCAGAAGCTGGCAGTCCAATACATTTAATATTTCATTATGGGTTGTGTTACTATTTTGTAGCTGAGTACCAAGGTGTAGTCTAAGGAAAGCAGAGTAATAATTTTGATTTCACATTAAGGGTAGCATATTGGAAATATTCTTCCTCACTAGACTTTGATTTATGCTACTGGCAATGTTATCTCTTCCTGCACTAAGTTATTAGCAAATAGCTAGTGGTTAAAAATGTCCTGAAACCAGACAGCTAAATCCATTCATTAGCTATATTTCTGCATTTGTGAGACAACAATGTCAAGCGAATCATAGTTTAGATCCTAAATTGTTTCAGGCAATGCCATTTTCTTAATGAATATGCATCTCCGCTTGCTTTTGAATGGTAGATTTTATCAACTTCTTGCATCTACTTTTCTCACATCATGGCTTCTAAATTTGAGAGAAAGAAAAATACATTTTTTCTATATTTTTCTGAAGTTTTGAAGGATGACCATTGTTTTATACATAATGCCTTAAAAGAAGTGCTGGACTTAATGCTGTCTTTGCTCATTAACTTGACGACTCATCTCTAGTCCTCAAAATACTTGTCTTGCCAAGAAAATCTCTTTCTCTTAATAAGGAGGCAGAAGCAACAGAACTATTAAATGAATTCAAGGAAATTTTCTAAGTAGGCCTGCACACCTTCTGAAGGGATGACAAGACTAGAAGGATAATGTAGGCCTAATTTCCAGCTTAAATGGAAAAGAGGGAAGGAAGCATGATGCAAATGGTAACAAGCTGTCAGCAAAGGAGGTAGTTGTGTCTGTGGGGGGATGAGGGATGTACACAGTGCACAGGAAGATAGCTTTTATAGACATGAAGTAGTTACATAATATGATGAAATGCAGAGAGGCAGAGCTCTAGGGCTCAATCATTCTCTACTAGCAAAATGCTCGTTCATGCAAAAGACATTTCCAAACAACAAATTAACCCAACAGGAATAGAAATTGCAGCTGTAAAGAAAAAAAATGCCATACTCAGCATTAAGGCTATTCTGACTGATAACTCTGTGTGTGAGGAGTTTTTCTCTTCAGCTCCACATTCCCCATTAAAACCTTAAATGAGGTGCAGGAAAATACTGGGGAGATTTCTCCCTGTAAAATTTTGTGTCCTTTTGTACTTTTAACCTTGTTTCCTAAAGGAGTAGTATTTGTTGTGGTACTGCTGGCAGGATGTCCATTAGACTGTTCCATGAATGTTCCCTCTCTTTCCAAAAACTTTGGGACCTATTTGGTTTTAGCAAATTTGAAGCAAGGTCAGAAATCTTAAAACTCTGTAAATTTGTGCACCAAGCAGGAAAAACCTACTCTTCCACAGGGCAGAAGACAGGCAGAACTTTCAGGTTATGCTTGTGCTTGACATAAGCCAACTTCATCAAAACATTTTGTGATTTTTATACACCAAATTAAATATGTGTTTTAATATATTATAATATATAAGCTGTGTGCACACTCTTGAGGTGGACTAGATTGTTTAAGAGCAAGGATGTTCAGTATGATTTTGAGAGGAGAAAAATGAAGAAACTTCTTCTATTATGGGGTGATCTTCCTGAAGTGTCTAGTGCTGGGTGCTCTTTCTTGAGGCATTTGCATTCATTACTGTTTCCAAGGCCAAAAGGAAATCTGGTGCAGGCATATGAACCAATAGGCAGAAATATATGGGATGAAGTGGAGATGGAAATGTCAATTTGTAGTTTCTTGAACGTACTCTCAATGACAGGAAAGTATTAGTCCTTCAGCAGCACTTTCTAGACATCAAAACAAGTTCCTTCAGAAACTGTTTCTCTAATCATATTTACTGTCCTTCTCATTTTCATATGTCAAATAGTGTCTATTCTTAGCTTTGGCTGACTATCTTCAATTTTTAAAATTTTTCCACAAAGCTTTATTTACCATGCTTTTTGATCCCATGTGTACTCTAAGGGATGAGGCATAGGTTTAATTTAATTTCATATCTTCTCTCACTTTCCATCTCATCTGTCGAAGTAGCGACACCATTTCACAGTAGTTACTTTTTATTAATAATTAATCGATTCAATAGTGTATAAAAGTTAATCATTTGTGGTAATGCACAGCTATAAAACATGGAAGTTACATATTTCCCACTTGATTTATAAAAATTTTAGCATAAGAAGATGTCAATCCTCTAATGAGAATGAGAGGAGAAGCTAAATATTTGATTTCTATAAAAGGCACATTTTCTTTGCTAGTATCACCATCTAATGGGCTAATTTCCATGTCTTATTTCTGTATCAGCACATTCTATCTTTATCAAACCAAAACACTGTTGTAAAGGTGAAAAACCAAAAAAGTTTTTTCTAAGTATGAATCTAATTAAGAAGTTTGAGGTCCCTAGAAAGCCATAATGACTGTCCTGGAAGTCCTTAGGAAAAAAGTATGAATTCAGGAGAGCAACTGTATTCATTGTACATGCTGATAAAATCTGAGACTGCATTTAAAATGAAAGTAGCAAATCATTATAGCCAGAGTATAGAACAATGGAACAAGTCCACCTCACTATAAAGACAAATGGTGGTTAGAAAGATAACCTGTAATAAGAGCTGTAGGTCTAACAACCTGATAAAATGCTCTTGCATATTGTGACTAGAAATGCTTTGTTTTCATTACTACTCTGACATTTTACTTACACTATTACTTACTTGTTTTCAAACTGAATCTGGTTTCTGTACCCCAAACATATGCAAAATAAGGGAATTTCAGGATTAAATGAATAAAAGCCTTTATCTCTCTTCTTATAGATTTCGTTCAAATTACTACTCACTTTCTAAATGCTCTGGTAGCCTTTAGTAACATGTCCTGGCTCATACCTGTATTAATCACTGAAATGACATGTGGTGATGCACTAGTTGATGAAAGGTATGATATTTAAGAATTCTTCTGAAAATGAATGCAGAAAGCTGGATGATTTGCAGCAACCACCAGAAGACTCATTTTTTGATGTTGCAAGAGGGGGCAAGAAACACTGTAGAAGGTTAGTGAAAGATGAAACTGCTGTTTCTATCCAATTTACTGAAAACAATAGATAGCTTGAAGCCAACAAGTCTAAAATTTCTAATACACTCATACATCTGAACTGCTTGGAGGAGCAGCACCTTACAGGGTGATTTTTGTAGATGAAGTTACTCACGTATGTGGTGGTACAGATTAAATGTTGGTTACACTATGTAGGCGCTTCTTAATAGAGTCTCAACTTAATGAGATTTAACCTATTTTTTCTGAAGGAAAATATTTCGGTATTACTTTTCCATTACTGAAATTCATAGTACCAAACTGTGCACATTTAAAAAATTATTTTCTCTAATCAGATTCAACTGATCCTAATTAACATAAATATTACTTCAGTGAAACAGATTTTACAGCCTTGGATAACCCCTGTACCAACAAGAGACCCAGACAAGACTGGCTGAAAATGTATGTTGAAACATTCCCCTTTCATTTGAGAAGCAGCTAAAAGTCTTAACTTTTTCAGCATAACCAACATATATAAAGGTGCAAGAGATTAAATAAATTCTGGGTGATAGTGGTCAAACAAATAATCTTCCAGAGCACATAAGAAAAAAAACAGAAAGCATATTTGCTTTCTGATAGTTTACATTTTGCTTTTCTCCCATGCAAAATATTTTCAGTCATCTCTTTTATCTCTGTGGTTTACGTCATATTTCACAAATGCTTTCTGTGTATAATTAAGCCAGCACTGAAATTCAAAGTCATAATGAACTTAATGTTAATTTTGAAACTGTCTTATTCAGAGACAGGGTTTAATCTAGAGTAAAAGGAGGGGCTTTTTAATGACGGAACATGCAAAAAAGAATATTTTGGAGTTCAGATCTCAGAATCTGTTTAGAAGATGCTGAAAAAAAAATCAAGAGAATAAACAATAAACTCTGCAGATGCAACAATTAGTGGTTCTGAGAAGGCCTCTAACTGTTACCACGGTAATATTAAATTTTTCTGTCACTGAATATGATATATTATCATTAATTTTAAATGCTAGTACAAGTCTGTTGCCATAATGTTGGGGTATAATCTGCATTCCTTGATAAAGGTTTGCAATTAACCTTTACTGAGGGCACTGAGTGCTTTGATGGAGCTCTGGTAATTTTACTGAAGTCTGATCAGTAGGAAGCAAGATTTCACCTCTAGCATTGCCAGGTTTAGTTGTGTGTGCTCTCTTTTCATCCATGAAATGGAGCACGAGTGCCCTGCAACTGCGGTCTGACAGTTCACAGGAAAAAGAACAGAAGCATGGGAGGTTCTTCAGCAGTGCAACAGCCTTTAGTACTGCTGGTGCCTTATCAGGCTGAATACAGGTTATCTGCAGATAGCCCTGCCTTAAGGTAAACCCAGCCCTAACACAGCAGAAAGTGGCATTTTCTGCACAAACCTTAAACATCCCTTATGATTTTCTCGTTGCAGTTCAGGCCACTCTTTCTCACTTCGGTGGGATCAGCATTCCTTGATGAGTCCTGCCATGACAGGCTTTCATTACAGCATGTCAGATTCATGCACCAGTTAGCTTTTCAGAGGGTTTTTTTTTCTCTTGAGGAGGAACATGGAACAACACATCATAAATAAACACAAACAGATGCAACAGAGGATATTAACTCTTGTTGGAGGTTATCCGCTTCACTGGGTGAGCTTACATAGGTCTAGAGATGGTCAAGTTATTGAGAGACAGCTAGAGGAGGACTGATGCTGTGAGACACAGAGCATGTTCAACCTCACTGATATGCAACTGCATTTAAGAGTAGCTGAGCTCTTCAGGACCAAATACAGTCACAATTGCTGCAAGGACACGTGGTAGAGTGAAATTTGTGCAACTAAGTTTGAGAAGCAGGGCTGTTTAGTATAAAAATTTAGTTTTAAACCTGCCTTTAAAAGATGGAGTGCTGCATTTGCCTGGGAGCATGACACAAAAAGGCTCAGAACAAATGGGATTTCTAGTTTCCAGTGAACTTATTTAAAGTTTAATAAACCTTCAAAGAACAGAGTTTGGTGCATTTGGGCTGTTTAATTCTTTAAGCTCAATGTTGGCAGTTTCTCAGTATTTGTTGATGGCTGTAGCTGTCTGGCAATCTGCCAAACATAATTACTGTGAAAGCAGTCTTTGAAAGTTCACTAAGCAGTTGCTTCTTGTTCATTTTTATTTAGTTAGTCTTTTGACATCTACATGTTAGTATTTCCCCCCCCAAAAATGTAGAAAAATAATGTGTGGTCTAGTGAAGAATAAATACGATCCACCTATATTTCTTTATCACTTGTATCTGTACAGCAGAATCACCTCACCAATCTTTGTTATCTTTGCACCCCATAGGACTGGAGTTTCAATTGCTATCAAACACCTCATCATAGTATTTTACCTAATTTAATCTAGAGACAAGTGTATAAACTTATTATATTTTTTTCCTGCAGAGTATTAACATTCAGATTTCATCCAGCTAGGCAGCCAGTTCCATTTGAATACTTATCTGATTAACCCTCCTGCACTGATGAGTTCATGGGAAACCTTAGAAAGGTGTATTTACTTCTGTTACTTTCAGCACCCATCGCTAGTGAAATCAGTCCCATTAGAATAAGAGTGAGTTATTTTACTGACTTCAAGATTTTACTTCACCATAAGAAAATCTTGAAGAGATGACAGGCTAAGACAGGCTTCTGTTCTTAACCTGAATTATACCTTGTGTTAGAAAATAGTAATAAAAAGGCCTTTTACTGGCCAAATCCCCATTTTTGGCCTCTGCTAAGACATGGTTGCAAACTGGAAGTCCTTTCTAATGATAGTGAGATGAGATCAAATCAGAAACATTGCTTATGGGAATGTTTGGAAGTACACTCTGAACCGAAATCTTAAGGACTGTAGGAAACAGAAAAAACTAGCTACTGGAGGAAAAGGCTGACCTTTTCACTGTTTCTAGGAACTTTGTTTTGAGAATCAAATTTTGTTCCTCCAGCCATCTCTGGCCATTCTCTGAGGGATAGAGACAAGCTTCCAGTGGTTGCACAAATACTGTCCATCAGTACAAATTGACCTCTACTCGTCACTCAGTCCGGTCATACCATCCATTTATCCTTTGCTTCATTGCACATGTTGGATGTCAGCACCGGCCTTCTGGACAAGGCTGCTAAAAGTGCAGTTGACTACAAATCTGCAAATTGGGCTGAACTGCTGTGATTTGTCGCCAGCCAGGTGACCTGTCCAGTCAAAGCTGGCATCATCCCGTCTCAGAGGATGTACTGGTGGGAATGGCATTCAGGGTCTAGCCAAGCAGTATTTAGAAGACCGTCAGTGATTTTGTTGCTGGAAGCGTCACGCTTTTGGCTCATATTATGTGGCAGGGTATTTCAAGTGTGTCATTTGTTCTTGGTATTGGAGCCAGTGAAATTATCAACTGTGAATAATTTATGTGAAGAATTCTGGCAGTTTACATCCAAAATTTTAGTTCCATGAAGACTGGTATTTCACACAGACACAAAGCAAATGCATGTGTTTCAAGTAATTTTTTTGTTCTTTTTCTCCAGCCAATAAATTCAGTGTGTACACACACATATAATTAATCTGCCTGATTCATCAGTAGCACTTTGCTTCAAAATTGTATTGAAGTCTTTCAGTGGTAAAAGGGAATTGGTGTCTTCTCACTTATTTGACTGCTGGTTTTTTTCACAGGAATCTGCATTTTGGGTGAGGTTTTCCAAAGCCAGTGGAAATAGTCTGAATTTCCTCTTGCACTGTCAGAGGTAAAACCACTGTTCATTTCTGTGGGAGCAGTACGCCACAGTAATTTTTTCTTGTTTCCACCTTTCGCATTCCTTATCCTAAGGTCAAATGTGGTAAAAGTTTGGTTTTCTCATAGAAACTTGCCTTTCAGAATAATCACTTCTGAAACACAACTTAAGATTGTTAAAGGTTACAAAAGACTAATACTTTCCCATGGAAAGCTTTCTTCTTGAAAATCTTTCATATGCCAGTCCAGCATAGAAAAAAACAGGGATTCGTAAAAGGGAAACAGTTCATAGAATCATAGAATCATGGAATATCCTGAGTTGGAAGGGACTTACAAGGATCATCAAAGTACAACTCCTAGCCCCTCACAGGACACCCCAAGAATCACAGCCTGTGCCTGAGAGTGTTGTTCAAACACTTCTTGAACTCTGTCAGTTTTGGTGCTGTGACCACTTCCCTGGGGAGCCTGTTCCAGTGCCCAACCACCCTCTGGGTGAAAAACCTTTTCCTGATATCCAATCTAAGCCTCTACCGACACAGCTTCATGTGATTCCCTTGGGTCCTGTTGTTGGTCACCAGAGAGTAGAGAAGACAATAGTTATGTTATTAGGAAAAAAATGTTTGTCGCTTAATTCTATGCCTTGCTTGTTACATACAAGCACACACCCCAGTGGACCATAGGTGGTTTTATAAATTGCAGCTTGCTTCACTTAAGGCAAGTCTGAGATCACATTTCTTAGCTACTGGCTGATTCAGATGAAGTTATTATCTCTCTGACTTTTGTAACCCTCCGGAAGAGTGCACACATCCTTTACAGCTTCCCTGTGTTGCAAAGCTTCTGCATTCAAGACAGGTCAATGATATTGCTACTTCTGGAGGAAAAAAGACATTTTTGGTATTTTTTTCTTTGAATTACTTGAACAATGGAAGTGTGTTGGCTACCAGATGACTATGTACACTCTCACCCTTTACACCTTTATCTCAATAGTATTCTCTGTTGGGAAAAGCAAAGTCACGTACATCTGTGAATACTTATACGACAACATCATTTCAGTTGCACAGCGCCTGTGTCTGGAGTGCATATGTGTATAATTTATATGTATAAATATGTGCATATAAAAAAAAAAAATTGTAATTTCTACTGAAATGTCAACCCTAATTAGCACATATTCAAAAGGAGAAGCATGTTTTCCCCTAGAGTTTAAATTCTAATTAAATCTAAAATTTCAGATATTTTGTCCTTTATCGGAGAAGGAAAACAGCAGCTTACTGATAGTAAAAAGGAACTTTAAGTGTCTGCAATATTTCATAGATACCCACAAAACAGAAGTGCTTCCCTCGTGTAAACAGATTGCTGACCTTTTATAGGTCATGAAGCAGAGTAAAAGGTGAAGTGTAAACATTTTCTCGTCTTCTTTGTCATAATCCTGGTGCTTTATCTTCTATTTACCTACCAAACCTAGGCATAGGTTGCTCAGATGCACCATTGACAAGTAGTCGATTTTTCTTGTTTCTTTATTGATCATGGTGGCTGGCTTCTGCATTTAGGAAAGTCCTGACATTGATGATCCCTGCTTGAGGGCTGGGGAAGGATCACAAATCATCGTGCCTACTGATGGGATGCTGCTAATAAGATCGTCAAGAACAAACTGGAACTTCCTTAATAACATCAACAAAGTGGCACATCTCAAGACACTTAAAATGAAAAGTACTTTCATGTGCTACTCAAGATAAGTGGGGTCCTACCTCTCATAAATATTCCATTAAAAGCAAAAAGGGAATTGACAAAGTGTGACAGAATTTGAAAAAGATAAACAAAGTAAGTGGGGGTGAAATGCATTTGCTATGTAATACAAATGGCAGAACTTTCTGCTCATACTTCATTGCTACGTGAAATGAGTGAAATGGGATTCTGTAGTTCTCTGCTTAGACAAACCTGCAGGAGTTACTGGTATCCACATAATGCAGCATTATTTGGCCCAGGCTGCCTGATTCCCTCCAGAGAAATACCATTACACCATTCTTTATTCTACCTGCAAGAGGGCCTTAGTCTTACATCTAAAAATCATCTTAGACACTGTCCACATCATAACTTCAAAAAAGAATATCAAATACAAAATTGGATTTTAAAAAATGCATTCCGAATGCCAATGTTGGGCTCTTTGGGACTCTCTTTCTATCACTATTGATTGATTCAGTAACACATGTAGAAATTAGCTGGATGCCTCTTTGAAAAAGTTGTATTTTAATACTTTTTAATGTAATGTGGATTATTAATATATTACTTAAAATCCAAGATTTTCTTATTTTCATTTTCACACATTTTAGAAGGTTGCTGAAACTGCATAGAAATAATGTGTGAAATTGCTAAATGAGGCTATTATTTCCTTTTTTCTATGCTAATGAATTCATTAACAGTTGTTCAGTTATTATCAAGGGTATTCTTTAGTTGTTAGATTAGAAAGATTTTTATCTTATTCTTACTGTGAATCTGCTCATTACATATCTGACAAAAAGCAGATGATTTCTCCTGCAGAAAACTAACACCCAAGCCCCCAAAACACAACCAGGAAATGTTCTCATAATTTCCTTGACTCTGATGTGTGTTTAAGGTCTTCAGTTTGCTTTTTGAGATTGTTCAGAATATCACAATGAACTGTGTAAACATGTCAACAACTGTAAGCAAGGAATGACAATATCAATGCTGTACTTATAACAGGCAGTGTAAACACTAAGATATGGTTTTCCCGGTTGTATAATTTATCAAATAATCTTTCTAAGGCATAGAATAAGATAGACGTCTGTTCTACACTTATAGGTTCACCTACATTTCATTTCATGAGGGATAAAAGTGCTTATCTTGTAGATGAGATTATTTTTTGCTCCTTACAGATTTTCAACGCCCAACAATGAACATTCTTTAAAAATATAGCCCATTTAATCAAAAAAATTAGAAGTATTTTGAAATGAATTAATTAGTGATGCCTAACGTCACATCTCTTTGTGAACATATTTCAAGTACACTTCACTGTTTTGCCTGATGGTCCTCTACTTCATACCTGCTCTTATTCCTGCTGTCTTTAGATTTATAACTTCGTTTATCCATGAGCTCTTTGGAGATAGGAGCTTTTTAGATACATTTAAGGAACATAGCACAGGAGGGTCTTGCTTCCAGGTTGAATCTTGCACAGTTTTATGAATTACGGATGGCCTTAGTACATGACACAACAGGTGAAATTTATGATACAATTATCCTTATAGACAACAATTGTCCTTTCTAGAAGGAAAATTTGTGTATTCAGTGAAGGAGAAATACAAACTGAAGAGAAATGTCTTACACAATATTGTCTTTGACACTTTACAAGTCTGTAGGGATGGTGTGGGGTCACAGGTGTGGCTGAAGTATACTGTAGAAAACCTGGGAGATAATCCCAACCTGTGGCGTAAGTAAGATTCACATTACCAGGCTTGCATGTGCTCATGGTCTTGCAAGTGTAAAATCTTCTCTAGACTGCTCTGCATTCTCTCTGTTCCTGTTACACAGCAAAGATATATCCCCTTAGTTTCTAAATGGATCAAATGCTAAACGGCATAATTATATAAATAACCTCATGAGTGGAAAAAAGAGGAAGGTGAAGTTTTAGGACAGTCATTATCCTTTTGAAGGCTGTGGTGATGTTTTACATGTCTAAAAGTAACCTGGGATAATAGCTAGAGCACTCAGTACGTGGCAGATTAAAACCTCTCCTCCTGCAGCAGCAACAGCAGCTACTTGACAGTATAGACGAAGCAGCTACACTCACCTTGCTGCAGTTCCAGCCCTCTTCCCTGCTGACATGGCTCTTTCCAGTCATTCTGAGATGCTTCATGAAGCAAAGCAAAGGCTCCTGCCAGCCAGCAAAACAAAAAGTAGCCCCATAATCATACTGTGTGGAGATACACCACATAAACACACTGGTCACCCCTGCTAGCTACCCACCCCTTCCCACCCTGCATCCAAAGGGAGTGTTTGAAGATCAGGAGAAGCTTTCTGTCCTGTAAGAATGTGCTGGGTGTTGTGAAAGAAGGTTCTTTTTATACATTACTTCCTACCACAATATGGAGAAGCCATCATGAGATGTGGGTTCAAAAGGTACAAAGAGGTACAGAGGCTTTATGGCCTGCTGTGAGATGAATTAAAATGTGTCCGGCAGAAAGTATTCAAGCAGTGTGAGACAAGGAACAGCAAATTCCAGATTTTGTAGTATATGACAGAAAATAAAGTTGTTCTCAGAGAACAGCTGCAGTGCTGGGATCCTCTGATTAAATAATTTGCCCAAGGCCTAAGGGAGCCGGGAACTATAACCATCATTGACAAATGCCCGCTTTTACAGTCTATTTTGGCTTTCAGGATTATGTGTCTCCTATAAAAGAGAAGCTACCATCCAGATGAAAGGGATGGGCTTAAGGCAGAAATTATGGGTGCAGGCTTCTGTGCTTGTGTTATGTGGGCAGACGCATGAAACAGCCAGAGAGGACCCTTCTGTCTTAAAGAGCTCTGGGAGCTGAGCATTAAAGATTATGGCTTCCCAAATAAGCTGGGTCAAGTGTGTTGGATTGATCCTGAGGGAGTTTTGAAAGCAGAATGCTGGGGTCTGACAGGTCAGAAAGGGTATCTTTGAAAGAATAAATCAGTGTTGAGCTCTAAATATAAAAACTGCTCTGGGAGAATTCACAAAAATGCTCCATGTGCTTTAGGTATATTTGTTCCAAATTTATATATGCCTTCCAATAAATTTTGAACAACGATATGATCATAGAGGGTAAATTTTAAACTTTCATGTGCAATTGCTAGTTTATTTTAAACCTACGTATACTGAAAAAATATAAAACATGGGGACCACAAGGGCTCCAAAGACCTTGTTCTCTATGCCAGAGTTTAGACAGCCAGATAAGTCACACAAGCATCTAGCTTCATTGTTGCTGTTAAGACATGAAGAATTAATTTATATGGATATGATGAGACAAAATTAAATTTAAAACACTAGGTTAGTCAATAAATTTTGCAATAGTCCAATTCTTCAAGGAATCTTGCCTTAAGCCATGAGTGCAATGGGAAAGAGACATTTTTTTTTTTTTTTTAGTTTCTACTGCCATTTTTCAGTTTTCTCCGTTTAAAGGAATCAGTGTTTCATCAGCTTTATAATTACATTTGTCCAGTCAAGAACTAGAAGTATTATTACACATTTTATACATCTACCTGAGAAATTGTGATAGGCAGATATGATATAAAACTGTCAATCTGCAAATTAAAAACAAAAATGATGTTATGTATGTACCAACAAACAGGTTCTAAGGAATAATATGGACATTGCTAACAGACATGCTAATGTCACTAATTATTCCCATATATGTTTTTCCCCTCCATGCTGCAAATAACATGAGGGATGACTTCATAAGCAACTAAGATGTGGTTTTAAAATTGTTCAATGTTTCCATGTTTGAATGGGTACCAAGCAAGCTCCATCTATTTAAAAATTGCTACCATTCTCTCTTTAAATATGTTTACCTTTTAAAATTTTAAAATCTCATTTTATTAAGACGCTAGTCTTGACGTGATCCTGTCCTGTGGATATAGACTTACAAGTCCCTATCAGTGGACACTTCTGACAGAGGAAAACTCCAGGTATGATTTCTTTCTAATGTCCTTATATAGGCCAAAACTTAATCACCCTTGTGTAAAAGCCATTATAATTATCAAACGACATTACCAAATTCAAGATTTCTAATGAAACTGAAATAAATGCATTTGTAAATTTATCTTCAGACATGTAAACATCGTTGACAAGGTGGATTTTTAAGCTCTGACATCTATGGTATCTTGAAAGGGCTCCACATATAATTATAAAAAAAGTGGGAAAAAATTCAAGGTGTCTGTAAGCCCCCTTTAAGAGTAGCAGCTCCAGGCTCTTCCTATTTTGTACCATCTTTATACTAACATGACTTATTTTTTTCTGCAACACCTTCATACTTCCATGACTACCAATGCTCATAGCAGTAAATTCATGCTATTAATGCTAGAGTAATCTCAGTAAATGCAAATAACAGTTTATGTTACAGCAGATCTCGTGTCGAAGGAGAGATGATAGGCATTAATCTCTTTCCCTAAACCCCATGTGCATATAGAGATGCTGCTGTCCATGTGTTGGCCAACATCTCTCCTTCCTTTATGCTTTCTTGTCTGTGTCAGAGGTGGATAAGAGAAAACAGAGTATGGAAGGCATGGAGGGAACAGTGGCTGGGATGGGGGGGGAAAGAAGTATCTTGCCTGCTATGTACAGTTGTAGAAGAGAACTAGAAGCATTTAGGAGGGGATCTTACAAGGGAGTGAAACAGACAGGTCTTTGCGCTTGTAATTCCAGGTTCCTTTCCATGTGGAGACAGAAATACAGCATGGGCACTAACAGGCTGTTGTCATATTGTTCTGGATTACATTTGGAAAAATGTTACCAAAAGATTAGTGACAGTATTGCTCTCAACCTGGTTTCCAAGGGGAGAGACAGTCTAGCCTAGTGTCACTATTTCAATCAAATACCAATTTATAACACCCAGCCCAGTAGTATGATAATGGAAATATTTTTGTCCTGTTGTAGGTGAGTTTGCCTATTGTTAGCCACTTGTAGGTTCTTCTGAAATTATTGTTACTTGCTAGTTTTTATCAATCTTTCCATTTGCTTACAGTTTCTGAGGAGAAATGTATGACTTCTTTCATTCTTGCTTCCTTAGTGCTTTGCAAGCCCCAATATTTGCACACCAATAGCAATTTTCTTAATGTTTTTGCTTCCCAAGGACCTCTCTCTAAATAAAGAAATTTAAAAAAGAAAATCTGTTTGAAATTTGATGAGTTTTCATCCTTCTTACCTTATTTTGTAGGCCAACAAATATTTTTTTTGGTGTAGCTATGACAATTCGTTTCTCTTTTCAGCTATTCCTATTCCTAAATATCAGATCTGTGTTGAAAACTGCGTATTTGTTTTGCCCTGAAACTGCTCACGGCTTCTGTTGGCTTTACATAAGCCTTTTCTTTTAGGCTGGAAATTTCAAAGCACTTTCAGTGGGTTTTTTAAAGTGCAAAATTATTTAAATTTGTTTCTTTAGTTCTTTCTTCTCACTCATCTTTTAAAAAAAAGTCTTTTCAGACTATGCATTGAAGTTGAAAATTCATGCCCATGCTAAGGGAAGCATAAGAAACTGTTTTAAGCTTTCTAACCAAAGTCGCAGTGAGGCATAAGCATTTTGTTGTGCCCTCAGCAGGAGTGGATTTCGTTCTAAGCACCAGAGACCTCAGAGCACTTTGAAGACTTGCCAGTTTGTCATTAATCCTTGTATTTCTGCCTCATAGTTTTCATATCCTCAGTAACTTTATTATCCGTGTTTCTCCTTCTACATGCCAGGGTCAATAAATTTCATGTGAGAAGTACACTATTTTACCAGCCAGAAATATCATAGTGGCTGGGATAATTCCATGAGACTTGGAAATGCTTATGAGACCTCTGTCTCGTGCCTGCTCACATTGCAGGCATGTCTGCAGAGAGAGAAATGCCAGCAACTCTCCCATGGCAATACACTGGGCTGACACTAAACTAGCTGCAGGCTCTTTGGACAGATTGAGTAACAGGGTCTTGTCCCACATGGCAAGTGGTAATTTGCCCAGGTGGGACAGGACTGCCATCACTGGAGGTCAAATCTGCACGGTTTACTTCAGTGTAGCAATACATGTCGAGCATGACAAGCAGAATTGGGCTCAATGTCTAACTATTAATTCTGCTTGACGTTCAATTATCGAGACATAGTCAAATTCCACACAAGAAAAAGAAAGCACAGCTAATTAGAGATAGTTTTGCTCTTCTCCAGTTATTTGTCTGGATGATTCTCTCTCCTCTTTGTATGTACTTGAGAAAATATTTCTTTTGGGCCATAAGGATTAGCCTCTGAAGTCAGAGATTGGATTAGACATCAGCTGATAAAGAGTGTTCCCTTTCTGCGTGTCCCTGAAGCATCATGGAATTATAGAATGGTTTGAGTTGGAAGGGACCTTAAAGATCACCCAGTTCCAACTCACCTGCCATGGGCAGGAAGATCTTTCACTTGACCAGGCTGCTCAAAGCCCTGTCCAACCTGACCTGGAACACTTCCATGGATGGGGCATCCACAGCTTCCCTGGGCATAAGAGAAATGGGACTGTTACATTCATGGTGCCCACTGTCTTTCCCTGTGGAGGGCACCATAAATTCAACATTGCTACTTAGCACAGCATCACAGAGAAGGAGCAGATGGGTGTTTGAGGGAGAAAAATCATCATTTAGTGTTTAGAGACATAACGTTTTTTAATCAGAAAAAAAGTCAGAAAAAAAATTGGAAAGAATGTAAATAAATAGCTATTTGTTACAATATGCTATAAAAATAGACTCCTTGCAGTGAATTAAGAGATTTTATTTTTCCATGAGTTCTGCTTTAATGTAGGCTCCCATAAAAACTGACTTGGACTTTTACATGGAATTGAGAGGATTATATGCTGTATTTAATAACCCCTGTCAAATAAAGGTACAAACCTAATTAAGCAATAAATCCATAAAAATTTTACAGACAGTTAATGAGTAGCTTGCATTTTTATAACAGCAATAGCATATTAAAAAAAGCATTAGCTGTTCTGGTATGGCTGAAGTAGTTGTACTGATAAATTAGTCCTTCTGGCATTGCATGACTAATTTTAATCACTTGGAGCTGTGGAGATGTGCTCGGTTTAGAATTTGGGCTATTATTCTTAAATTAAATTAAGAAAAGTTAATCTAAGTATCTGTCCATATTTGTAAAATATTAGCCATCAAAAAAAAAATTAGTGTTTTCCTGTTAAAGCTAATGTTCTCAACACCACCAGCATCTTGAGTTCAGAGATATCTAGGATCAATACCAGCAAGTAGATACTGAAATCACCTAGTTCATAGTTATAAAATGGCATAGCAACTTTTTCAACAAGAGTTAAATAAAGAGGTACGTTTGTGTAGTATCTTAATTTCAGGAATATGACATTAGTTTTGGCCATTTGGTCTGATATGAATAAGTCATGTGGATATCTAAATTTACTTTGAATTAAGGGAGAGCACTAGTTAGGTTTCCACCCCCTCCACCCCCCTTTCTCTAATTTAATGACTAGAAGAGATAGTTAGCTGCTCCTTTTTCTTTCTTTTTTTTTAGGAAAACCTATTAGTTATTAGTAATTGTTGCAGGGCACTCACACTGAACAGGCCACACCTCCTGTTTATTTCCCTGTCAAGCAGGGAATTCCATATGCTGTAGATGGTGGATTCCTCATTTCTAACACTAGCAAATCTAATGATCTTAGGGGAGCTGGAGAGTACTATCTGGAGCCCAAAGGGTGGAAGTCAGTTTGGTACCAGTGACCTCTTCTGGGGTCATGAACTGAATTAGATAGATGAGAGAGGCTGCTGGTAGTTCATAAAGGAGTGGGGAAGGTGGTTACAGGCAGGCAGAGAATCACAAGCTACCCTGAGAATTACCTAGTCTTAAATTGGGGCAGGGCTTCACTATTGAATCACTATTTCAGTTTAGACCAGGAAATGTTAAACCTCTGTATTGTTCTTGATTGAACTAAAGTAATAATTCAGATATTTCTTTATGTTAATCATATGCCTTTGAACCACTCCATAATGGAATGAAGGACACCAAGCAATAAATTCAAAACCTTTAAAAATGAGTTTGTCAGATATCTTATGATATGTCTATTCCTGCAATGCATTTAACAGTGAGGAAGAGCCAGGTGGTATTTTTATTTCTACCAGATAAAACTTATGTCCAGCTGGTTTAGGTTGTGATCTTAAATATGTTTACGTGACTCGTGGCTGTTGTAATATGCTCAGTAATACTGCTTCATAGCCCTGCAGCATATTGCAAGGGAAGATATAAACCCTCTTATACACATTAATGAATTAAAGTTCAAACCACCATTATCTGACAAAGAACCACTGTATCCCTCCTGAAAAAGAATCCATGATACCTATTACCTTAAGATAAAAAAGCTAATAAACCCCATGGGCCATTGTGCTGGTTTTGGCTGGGGTAGAATTTTCTTCACAGTGGCTAGTTTGGGGCTGTGTTTTGGATTTGTGCTGGAAACAGTGTGGATAATTCAGGGATGTTTTTGTTATTGGTGAGCAGGGCTTACACAGAGCCAAAGCCTTTTGTGCTTTTCATATGGCCACACTGGTGATGGAGTTGGGGGTGTGTGGGGAATTGGGAGGTGACACAGTGGGACAGCTGATCCCAACTGGCCCAAAGGATATTCCATACCATATGACATCATACTCAGTATATAAAGTGGGGGTATGGGGGGGGACATTCAGAGTTGTGGCATTTGTTTTCCCAAGTCACCGTTACGTGTGATGGAGCCCTGCTTTCCTGGAGATGCCTGAACAGCTGCCTGCCCATGGGAAGGAGCGAATTAATTTCTTGTTTTGCTTTGCTTGCTTGTGGCTTTTTCTTTCCCTCTTAAACTGTCTTTATCTCAACCCAAAAATTTTAACACTTCTCTGCTTCTGATTCTGATTTTGCTGGTTGGGGAGTGAGTGAGAGGCTATGTGGTACTTGGTTGCTGGCTGGGGTTAAATCACAACAGCCATCTTTACTTTTATCTTTCAGAACAGAAGTCTGCATTTGCTTATGAATGTCATAGGTGAAAAATCAAACTTCTGCAGAAAGGTCACAAAGCTTTCAGAATTTGTTAGTCTCAAAGAAAATCTTGTATTAAAACTAGCCCATATGTAGGATTTCTCATGTGAAGAAGAAAGAACTACAAAAGTTGGGTCAGGCCTTTCATTCTCGAGGAAAACTGGCTGAATAATTTTATTTTAGAAATGTGTTTCTATATAAATCTCCTCCACAGAAGCACATATTTTTTAATAGAGTTTTTTTTTTTTTTTTTCCTTAAGGAGATTCTTTCCCTTTTCCACCAAATGTAAGTGTGGTAAGAATTTTAAGGAAATTAAGATTGTGAGTTTGTACTACATTATACTCTTCTATGCCTTTTTACTTCTATGAAGTGACCCTGTTTAAAAGCACAGGTGGTGGGGGTGAGTCATCACATAGCCCACACCACCCCCCTGCTCCTGATGCTGTGAAGGTTGAAGCAGGGAGATGGAAATTGAGGTTCTTCTTGGAAAAGTGTCAACCACAGATAGTATAATTTGCATTGTAACTGATTATCAGAAATTATTTTGTGGATTATTTGTGAGCTGCACCCACACGTTGGTACGTTAAACACATTGGGACCAAGGAGGTAGACGGCAGCTTCAAATGGTTCATTTGACGGAGAAACCTCACGTGGTGCTTGACTGAAACCATCAATTTGCCTACCATCATCTGTGAGGGCCATAAAGAAATTTAGCAAAAAGCTGTGTGTGGGGACCTTGTGACACACACTTTGGGCAGATGATATGAATAAGTTTTGTCTTCTCTTATTTATGCATGCAGGAACTAATCTGGCAGGGATTCAAATAACTCTACCACTCCAATACTCTTCCTTATACTGGCTTGTATAGATCATAGTAGCAGATGAAGGATTTCATGGCTTTACCATGGTAATAATGCTAAATTTCATGGTTTGTCAGCTTGTCAAGGATTAGCAAGACTGACATTAAATTACTGGAGGAGCTGTAATGTACTAAAAGATGGAAATCTCAAATTTTTTAAAGATTTTTTTTGTATTAGCTTTTCTTTTCTAGAAATCACTAATGTTCTTATTAAAGAGACTTAAATTATCTCCCACTAACAAAAGTTATGTGCCGTTCACATATGGATCACTCAGATATGTTTGAATTCAGGGAAGGCCATAGAAAACCAACCATTTCAGGCATGGAATAATCAGAATATATTTTCTTTATATTCTTCCTTGGATAACATTTACCTGATACAGAGCATTAGTTTATGCATATGTAAGGAGAATTTAACTAGAATTTGCCTGGAATGTGCAATTTCCTTCATGAAAACAGTTTGCATAAGAGCAAATGTCACTGGTCTTTATTTTGTGCTCAAGAAATTTCTAAGCAGACTTTCCAGAGTGTGATTTCAGGCTTATTTTCCGGTTTTTCTGCCCTCCATATTATTCCTATCCTCAGTCTCACAAGGCATTTAAAAACACCTGTCCACTGTTGAATTGTCCATGGACAAATATTTTATGTATTTCAGTTTTACTACAGCTAGCTCATGTCACTCACTTAAGATCTATATTACAGTGCTATTGCACAGACGCTCACATTTTCAAAACATAGTTTGTTTTTTCTTTTTTCTCAGCATAATGATACATATGAAATATTACTCATGTATATATACTGAAGAGAGAACTGATACTTTAATAAGTCCATTCATAAACTTTTATGTCTCCTTTCTTTATCTGTCCGGATCATAAAGCAAATATATTTATTATGGTCTTTCATTTAATACAATTGCAAAGTTTCTCTAGTTAGCTCCTGCCAAGCTTCTTATACCTGGTGCAAACACAGAATTGCCTTAAAAAGACCATGACACATTCTTTAAAACGTATTGGTCCAAAACCATTTCTGACTCTAAGAGCCTATCCACACATTTTGAAATCATTTATTTTTGACTATGGGACCAAAAGTTCAGGAATTTATGCCAGTACATGTATTCACAACATGGGTGTCAAGCAATACTTCACTTTTGCTGCGTGAAGGCTAACTCCATGCTTCCTATGGAGATGTTTACAAGGTTTGTAAAGTGCTCACAGGAATCTGGGATCCAGAAAGGAACTTGTACATAATTAGAAGGCTGCCCAGGAAGTCAGGGATGGATGTAGAGTAGGATAAAGTAAACAAGTTGGCATGGAAGCTGAAATGGATCCTCAGAAGGGGCAATGAGCATCACCTCCTGAACTATTTCACTTCCACCTTTTTGCTTTTCTGTGCTTCATTGTTTTAATTTATGGACTCTCTTGCAGGTCTGTACCAGTTTTCTCAGTGAAACAGAGTCGAAGTCCCACAGCCGTGATATGTCAAGCTGCGCCTTAATTAGTGAGCTGAACTCCTCGACAGTACAGTGCCCAGAAAGCAAGCGAAGGGTTAAAGTGTGGATATTCACATGATAGGCTACAGCCCCTTTCTTGGTCTTGTTTACTGCACAGATATGTATGTAGCCAGCTGTCTGCCAAAGCTGTACCCTTTCCATAAAGTCATATTTATCTATAGGATAATGAATCAGACAGAAAATCAATGCAACATTTCAAATATGGCCTCATTAGTGCCCTTGTTTAGTGTCAAGAATAAATATCCAGCAAGTTGCTCAGCATTTCTCTTCTCACTTCCTGGAATTATATTCTCCTTGCCTTATTGCCTTTACACATTGTGTTGAATTTAATTCTAGCCACTAACCCTATAATCCTTAGCTTGCTCTGTGATTTATGGTTATGATCTTTGACTGGTTATTTCTTTACTTGTCCTGCAGACCTTCTAATTTGCATCTGCTCCTGTGAGTTACATAAGCTGCTTACTCATCCCACGCTCCTTCTGCAGAGTTGCTGCAGACTTTGCTCCACTCCCTGAGTCACATGCAGCAGATGAGCTGTGAAAGAACAGTGCTCTGTACTCATAGGATTGCTTTACCTCCTCACAAAACTTACTATTTCTGTTTACAAATCCACTCTGCCTCTGATCTCCCCAGTCTTCACTTTCTCTTTCCATATGCTTCAGAGGTTTTGTGTCATTTACCATTTCTTGCAATCTAGGAGAGCAGAACGACTTCCTTTGAAGTGATTCTGGACTAAAGAAATTCACACCTGTCTCCTCATCTTTGTTAGTCATCTGTTACCACCCATTCCGTGCAATCTCTTTTCTTCCCAGCCCAGTTGGGGTTTTCAATTTGTTTGTTTCATGGTGATGCACAAGAAGTTCAATAGAGGAACTGATCTGGACTACAAACAACTTAATTTTATTTTATGTGAAGCAGGCCTCATTAGCAGCAGTGTTGCACAGTACTGTTGATGATCTTCTACAGCAATGTGAAAGAACTACCAAAATGCTGAGAGCCTGATAGCAGTGAGGAAGAGTAGCGTTGAACAATCAGTGCAACAGCATAAACAAGCATTACCATCAGGGAAATGGGCTGCAGAAGCATCGTTGGTTATCAATGACCCTCTCTTTACATTGTTTAAACAACTGTACAAGCTACTTAAGTGTTGCATCACCTGTTTTACACAGATAAGTTTGCAAAACCAGTTAGTGGAAATTGACACTTGGATAGAAATTCTTGGATTTTTCAGTTCTGAGTTTCTTGTAAGGGTTTGTTAGCTTCGCTTCTTCCTCCCCTTTTTCTTCTTTTTGTTTCTTTATTTTTAGAACATCCAACTTGTTTTGCAGTCTAAAATTCCTTCTATATTTTATAATATATCATCTCTGATTTTCAGTAAATCTGCTCCAGGCAGAAAAGAAAGGACATTTTTACTAAATCAAATATAAAATTCTATTTTTCTCAGTCGTCTTGCTTTATCCTACTTTTTTTTTTCATGTCATGTCATGTAGAATAAGGTACAATGCCCACGGAAACTGCATGTTCTGTACCCTACCTGCCCTCAAAATAACTAATAAGAGAAATATATAGATTGTCACGAAGTGGAATGGGGAAAGAGACACTATTTCAGGTTTCCTGAATCCCATGACTTCACAGGTCCAGTTCTTGTGAAACAGTTATGCAGGAGATTAGAAAGCCTGTAGTAGCTATGGGAAAAGTAAAAGCAGGTCAAACCTTCACCCTCCCCCCCTTACTCATTTTTTTTTCAACTGCTAGTTCTGTTGCCTTAAAATGTAAGTGAATCAATTCAACTAGTTTGAACAGGTTTGGAAAATGTATGTAACTGCAACTTTTGTAGGAACATTACACTACTGTATTGGTGTAACTTCATAGCACCTGTTTTCTTCTAATTTACTGTATCAGATGATGTTGTTTACTGTGAAAGAACAACTTGCAAAAACACAGAAGTTAACCTGTTGCTCTGTATGACAAGGCATTATATTTGTAACAAAGGTATAGCTAAAATGTCAAGTAAGGTGACACATAGAGGAGTAGACTCAAAACCAGTTTCAGACATAGAAGATTATGGAGCTCAAAAGATCTACCTGGGAAGAAACACAAACTGTTTATGTTTTACTTTCTTTGACACAGCATCTACTGGGCAAAAAGAAATTGGATGTAAATTTCAATTTCTGCATGATAGGTTTTTATCCTTGAGTAGCATATAAAGTGGTTTGCTTTACATGCATGGGCAAAGAAATCTGAAAAGCAAAACAAGTCAGTCTGCATGCAAAAGTAATTCCTTTTACACTGGATTTACACCAGAGTAAATCTGTTAACTTCATTTGGCTTTGATCCAGGTTTTGACTAAAGTGAGATGAGCAGCAGACTCAAACAAGATGTTATTAATATGGGGAAGACCATGCTAACAACTAAGCAGGGATTTTGCTTGATGGAAAGTGATATTTTCACTACATCAGTATAAGCAGAGTACCAAGGCAAAACACTTGGGTTATTCTTCATCCTTACTCCTGTGACTATACTTTTCAAATAATGTACTTGGAGAGTGAAAGTGGAGTAGATAATTTTCAATGCCAATGGACAGAAATCGGAACAGCTTAATTCCCAGAAGGGCACTTCTGTTCTCCCTCATGAGATGCATGGCAAAAGAGGGCAGCACTAACTGAGCTGAACTGAAATCATACCTGAAGAGAAGCTTCAGATGCTCAGCATCTCATCCAAACATTTGGACTCATATAAGAGAAAGTATCTAGTAATTGGAGAAGGAAAAGTTATCTTTTCCATCTCCTACCTGTGGTGGATTCTCCAGTGCTTTAATATCAAAGTTGAGGTAATTGATTATATTTGTGTTTTTAAAAATATTTCACTATAATTATATTCACAATGATTTTTTTTTTATATTTTTATTAGAAAATATAGTATTGAAGAATAAATACAAAAGTGGAAAATTTCATATTTTCTATGTGTTGAATAATATGCCAAACTGCCAGTAATGAATATTTTCCCTTTATATAGGGGTATTAGTACGCTACATTTTCCTATGTACTCCATAATTTAGAGATTTTTATTACCTCTTCTCAATACACTAATTTATGAATTGATGACCAGGTAGAATACATAATAATCAAGGTACAAGCAAGGAAAAAACCAGTATATTAATAATTACCCATTTCATTAAAAATTGATGAAGCTATAAACTGTTCTTAGAATACAGTGTGGTTTTTATACAGAACAGTTTGGAGACACTGATTTTTTGCGTCCTTTTTTAAATTTTAGATCAGTAGCGTCAGAAATGTAAACCGGTCACTAGTCTTCATTAAACCTGCCAATACAAGAAAATAAGAGTCAATAGAGAAGACAAAGGAACTTTCATAAATAACCTGGTTTTAGAAGACAACACACTTCTTCAAGGTGTTCTATTGGGCACCCTTTAATTTTATTGTTTAAACAGATTTTTCTTATTCTTACTGATGCCTGCTCAGAAATACTTTATTCTTTGTCAATATTTAATTTATCATAGAGAAATTTATTTGGAGGTTCTGCTTAAAGCAAGCAATGATTAGAGCAGCTCTGACCTTCATTGCACCAAAATAAACATGAGCAGAATTTTCCAAAACTCTTGATCAAGTGTCTGATTTTAGGAGATCAACTATGACACAATAAAACAGCCTTCATTGGAAACCTCAGCACTTCCTTTATTTTTTGTGCTATTAACGCATCTAAAATGCATTTCCCACGTAATTCAGTGAGTGAAGATTGGTCTTAAAATCTTACAGCAATAAAAATCTTTTCCTCAACCCCTGCAATCCAAGGATCATGTGCATTGCACAGCAATCTATTTTCACAGTGTTTGTGGTCTTGGGAAGGGCAATGCATATTTATAAAAAATCGCATAAATGGATCAGAATTTTAAAAGTTAGTCATTTACTTTGCTGGGAACCAAAGGTCTCTGAAAGTCATCTAGAAGGATATCTGACCTCAGCAATATTGCTGTAAGGATAACGTCTTGCAGTCAATACCTTATGTCTTGCAGTGAGCACCTTAGGTATTAAGCTGTGAGAGCAGGGGACATGGAGCCTCCCACTAATGCAGAAGCACAAGATACTAGGATTTGCCTCCATAGGTGGGTAGTTACAGCACACTCAGAAAGATTTCTGTCGCCTGACATGTGTGAAAATAGGTGCCAACTTTTTGCATCGTTGTCAAAAAATTATCACATGCAATAAAGTTGCTGTTGTTATTTATTGAAATTGGCCTCCAGTGAAAAGCTTTTCCTCATGGAGATCCTAACAATCTCCAGGGGGGATTTCAACAGCAGCTGCTATTTCTAATACTGTAAGTAAGCAAGGAAGGAAGACGCTTTTGGGCAGTGAATGCGAATGATTAGCTCAGGATGTAATTTGTATCTCAGAATTGTTTTGATAGCTCAGCACTTTCTTGGGTATTTATCTTTTCCCAAATGAAATAACAGTCTCTTCAACTTCAAATAAGTCCTGTCTATCTTGGAGTTACAGAAATGATGTCATGCAAAATTCAACATTTCCACTACTCATATATTAAAACTTACTAATCAAGAAAATATTTAAAATGAAACTCAAACTCTCAAACTTCTACTTAAATAATCTTCTAAATATTCACAGATGCATGAGTCTAAGAAAAGCACACAAGAGCCAAAGTCAGTTTTGAAAATTTATCTATTATGATAAGATATGGCAAAAGATAACTTGGGCTACTCACTTCACAAAAATTCCATTT
Organism: Edolisoma coerulescens; assembly: GCA_013397115.1. Classification (NCBI taxonomy): domain Eukaryota; kingdom Metazoa; phylum Chordata; class Aves; order Passeriformes; family Campephagidae; genus Edolisoma; species Edolisoma coerulescens. Next base: position 408,878 of record VWZW01000832.1, on the reverse strand, counting down.
GAGTCTCTGACTAGTACTTCTCATGGCTGGTTTCAGAAGCTCTCCTGTGTTGTGCCTTATTGAATCTTCCAAATTGTCCTTTCAGGCCTACTGAGACAAGCAATTGTCATCATTCCTCATATATTTACGCCTACTGATTACTAGATTTTGCAATAAAATGTAAGCTGGTTGGATGAAGTTGTTTTTCCTCTTTTAAGCAGGCAAGAATGGTACAGTGAAGTTGAATCATTGGAGATAAAAAAGCAATCTCTAGGGGCACAATCAGTAAAGTTATTGATTTTCGACTAAAGAAAAACCAGGAGTGGGAACTCCAGCTATGGTAGCCTATGCTTTTTCATCTTTACATGGCCTGCATCACTCCAGGCTGCAATCTCTTTGATTCTTCTGGATTTGTGGTTTCTGATGACCTTTTATTCATGTCTACGAACACCAGCCTCCCGTCAAAGAAGTGAGAGGTTGATTGGGACAAGTTTAAATTTTCACGATGGAAAATTAGTTTAGAGGTACTAAAATTACTTCTTTCTTGACTGACCTTTTTTTCCTTTCCTTTTTTTTCCTGACCTGCTTTGGCTTCATGCAACGGAATACCAGTCAAGGAACAACAGCCACCTGGACCTGTCATTGGCACTTCCCTGTGCTCACTGATAACAAAGACATAGCAATAGCTTTCTTAAATACATAAATAAAAAAAGTTGTTTACCAGATTTTCCTTAATAAATACTTTTTCTTTAGCATACTAATATTCAGAAGTCCCAGAAACATTAATTTAAAGCTATCATTCTCATTGCATTTGGTGCCTACATTTTTGATGTTGCTTTTTTTTCCCCTTAAGGTTTTCTTCAGGGATCAGAGACAGGATGTTCTTTCACTAAATGATTTTCACCTGCTGTTGTTGACCCCATAGGACTAGAATAACCTTACCTACCAAAATAATTTAAGCTGAAAGGTAAGGATTGGCATTTGTAATTTTCAAGGGCTAATTACTACAAGCTGCTTTTCAATAAAAAGGGGCACACGAGAAGAAGGTTTCGCTTCTTGGCATGTGTAAGTATTACTGTTCACTGTCTCAGGATAATTTTTGTTTATACATATGTATTTAAACTTCAGTTAGGGATAGCAGTAGATTCTGAAGAGGTCTTTGTTGTTTCGCCCATTGCATCATGTTTAATAATAGAAATATTTTAACCCTAGTGTGGTAGTCTTGAGAGATTTTAAACCTTCAGATTAGGTGCTAAGAATGTTAAAGTATGTTAAGTATGCTTTAAAATTGGGGGGGGATGTTGTTTTTTTTTTTCAGTTCTGCTTTTCATATCCGTAAGAAATTGGGTGACAGCAGTACCTAATATTTGTTATACACATGAATATTTTTGTTGATGTATTCCAAAAAAAGGAGCAAAAATGGAATAGGTCATGCACGTGAAACACTGCTCAGTTATGTTAATTAATGGATGCCAGTGGATGTAAGACATTTTTCAGTTCCCTTCTTCAAGAAGAGCTAAAGAAATGTACATTGTGCATGCTAAAAAACAAGTAGGAGAGTTTCTTGAGTTACTTCCACCTGGAAAACAGGAAAATAACTTTAGGAAACTGATTCAAATTACTCTGTCATGTCTTGAACTAAAACCTAGCTGTATAACTAAATAAGGACCAACCTTAATTTTGTTATGTAAGGAGTAGAATATCAATGACTACTGAACAGAAATAAGTGTTATAAGAGATATAAGTAACTTTAATTCCTTCTGTGATCCATCTGCTTGCTCTTGATTTACCTTGACAAGTAGCTTAAATAACTATTTTGCAAGATGGTGTGTCAGAACTGCTGCAGTTCCTGGAATGGGGGGAAGATGCAGAAGTCCCTGGGGAGGCAGCCTGCAGTAACCTGCACTGCTTTGGTGCTTGGGCTGAAAGGAGAAAGTGTGAAAGAGAAAATGATTATTTCTGTCCCTCCTCCCAATCCTCCTGTGCTGCGCATACTGATGCAGCCACCTGGACATGTATTGGAGAAAACCGTGTATAATGTAGGAGTGTGAAGCATTCTGTGGGTTTGACCAGACACATGGCTTTTCATTCCTGCCTTTTGCATATGGGCAGGGGACAAGAACATCTTGAGAAGGTTGATGAGAAGTTAAGCTGTAAATTTAAAATCATAAGATTAGAAAGAATTGCTCCACGGAATCTAACTTGTCATTGGAATCACAGTGAAAAGCCTCACCTCATCAACAGCCCACAGACAATCAAGGCAGAAAAAAGTATTTAGTTTCTTCTTAAGAGTTTGTTTGGTTGTTGTTGTACTATGTTGGCCCTGGCTGGACTACAGGCACCCATCAAAGCCTCCCTATTGCTCCCCTCTGCAGCTGGATGGGTGAGAGAAGGGATAATGGAGGGCTCATGAGCTAAGGGCTGGGAGAGACCACTCACCAAATACCATCACAGGCAAAACAGGCTTGAATTAGAGATATTAATTAAATTTATTACAAACAAAATCAGAGCAGGTTCATGAGAAATAAAATAAAACCTTAAAAACACCTTCTACCCACTCTTTCCTCCTTCCCAGCTCTACCTCCTCACTCAGCAGCACAAGGAGACAGGGAATGGGGGTTACGGTCAAGTCATCACGTGTGGCTTCTCCTACTGCTTAAGGAGAGGAGTCATTCCCTGCTGCATCACAGGGTCCCTCCCACAGGAGACAGTTCTCCATGAACTTCTCCAATGTGACTCCAGCTCACGAGTGACAGCTCTCTGCAAACTGCTGCAGCATGAGTCAATCCCGTGGACAACAGTCCTCCCAAAACTGCTGCAGTGTGGGTCACTCTTCCATGGGGTGCAGTCCTTCAAGGACAGACTGCTCTAGCATGGGAGCAGGGCTCCTCCCTCTACAGGCCTCCCACAGGATCACAGACTCCTCTCAGCAGTCATCTACCTGCTCTGACATGGGGTTCCACAGACTGCAGGTGAATCTCTGCATCCCCATAGATCTCCACGGGCTGCTGGGGCACAGCTGCTTCATCATGGTCTTCAACTCCAGCTGGAAGGGAATCTCAGCTCTGGCACCTGGAGCACCTCCTCCTCCTCCTTCTCCACTGACCTTGGTGTCTGCAGAATTGTTTATCTCACATGTTTTCACTCTGCTCTTCTCTCTCTGCAATCTCCATCGTGCAACAATTTTTTTTTTTTTATCTTCTTAAATCTGTTATCACAGAGGTGTTACCACCATTTCTAATATGCCCTGCCTTGACCAGCAGCACCTCTGTCTTTGGAGCTGCTAGGGACTGGCTCTGCTGGATATGGAGGAAGCTTCTGGCAGCTTCTCACAGAAGCCACCCCCATAGCCCCTGCTGCTACCAAAGCTTGGTCATGCAAACCCAACACCGTTACCCTAAATCATCTGCATTTATCAGATTTTAACTGCTATTTTCTTCTTAATTCAGCTTTTTTATGTGGTTGTCTTATACAAGAAATTTAGCTGAAATTTTGAGCTAGATACATCAGCAGCAACTGTAGTATAAGTCTAGGGATATCTCTTGTTTTGTTACAGAAATTTCTTAGGCCAGGCTCAGCTAGACTTCGATCTATTAGCATTTATTGCCTCATTAGATCTGATAACCCTGGGATCTTCAACATTATTGAACCTTTTGTTCAATTGCATTACAGGCTTGTGTCCTTATTTGCAAGGTTGTTGGGTTCTGCAAATGTTTCCTAACCCTTGGACTATTTGCTGTTATGTGAAAAGATTTTTTTACCTGTTATTTTCAGTAGCTGGACACAAGTTCAGTAGCAACCCTAGTAAGACTTCATCACTCACAGATCAGTTCTTACAATTAATTTTGCATTTCAGTTTCTCTTTGAAAGAAAACAAAAACCTGGAGGTTGCCTTTTTTTAATTTTAAGATATTTTTATTTGTTTTTATTTTATTTATTAATAAATAATTAAACAATATTTATTAACAATTTTTTCACATATCATAGAATGGTTGGATTGGAAGGGACTTTAAAGATCATCTAGTTCCTACCCCACTACGATGGGCAGGGAGACCTTCCACTAGACCAGCTTCCTTAGAGCTTCATCCAGGCTTGGCCTTGAACACCTATGGGGATGGGGCATCCACAACTTCTCTGGGCAACATGTTCAAGTCCCTCACCACCCTCAATACAAAGAACTTACTCCTAACCCCTAATCTAAATGGACACTCTTTTAGTTTGAATCCATTCCCACTTGTCCTGTCCCTAACGCACTCTTGTGAAAAGTCCCTCTCTTTCTTGTCAGCTCTCTTCAGATACTGGAAGGCCACAAGTATATCACCCCTAACCCTTCTCTTTTCCAGGCTGAAAAAAACGAATTCTCTCAGCCTTATTAAGGACATCTGATTCGGTGATTAAGTACATCTGATTTAGTTTCTAAAGAAATCTCCCCAGGAAGCACTTGTTGGGGTTTTTAGGAGCTCTCTCTTTGTTTTTCTTTCTCTCTTAAAGAATTTTCCCCATACATGTCACTAGGAGACAAATTACCCAGCACTTACGAGAGACAAAAGACCTGGCCACAGGGGCAGAAGGTCCAATGGCCTGCCCTCAAATTTTTATCTGGGGGTTTTCTCGTGTGGGGGAGGGGGGAG